>JAPEIP010000009.1:111567644-111600706 GCA_026120095.1 Capsicum chinense
CTTCCAAATGCATTCAACACTCAAATTTCAGATTCTAAACTAAAACTAGAAGACTAAAGTTACAAACTAAAGAGTATTCTTTTAATATTCATCAAAGCTAAAGAGAATAGAAGCTAAAATGTCTATTTATACTATTACATAATAAAAGACTCAAATACCCTTAATGAGGCTCTAAATGAGGCACCTCTTGAGTGTGGATTTTAAGCGTAGAAAAGTCCAAAATACCCTTCCATTTAGGCTCCTATGAGATGTAGAAAAGTAGTCCTTTCAATGCTCTTTTTCACAAATCAATAAATATCCTTCCTTGGCCGAATGTAGGACACTCTCACACACCTTCAATTGCATGAATATGGCTTGATGTTTTTGTAATTACTTATCTTGGCTATGTGTAAAAGTCCTTGAGGGCTTAGAACTTGTATCAAGTGTCTTGAGAGAAAGAAAGTAGTCAGTCCTCCCAGTCATATACTTTGAATATCCACTATCCATGAACCAGTTATGACTATATTCCCTTTCTCCTAACTACAAACATAGTCATTTGTGAGATTTGGGAACCCATTTGAGTTTGAGTTCCCAATAGGAAGACAAAGGTGTGATCAAGTCTTTATTTACCCATCTAGGTATTGAATTCTTCTCCATATTTTCAAGGCTATGAAACCCTTTGGATAATAATTATCTTACTGGATGTATCTAGTATTGTTTATTCTAGCTCTAAGCTAATACTAATAATTTTTCTTTAAGTGTAAATCTATTCCATAATGATGAAGCATCCAATAGAAAATTTCCTGGAATCCCATTCTTCGAACCTAATATGACTCATGGTACAACCCATATGCTGGGGTACGAGTGATGAAGTCCTATCATAAGCTGAACAGTGTTAGTTTGTAGGATTGTTTTGGTCACTGATACAACTTAGAGGTGAGTGTTGTATAGTTGGGTATGAGTTGCCGTAAGGTAGACAATATTTGATCCTCCTGATATTACATTCTGCCAGGGATACGGATCATGGGTTCAAATTGTATGCTAAGGTTATGACTTGGGTAGATGAGTCATATATTGGATAATTTTGGATCCATGGTTGAGGCTTGGTTATGATCGGGTGGGTATCAATCGTAAGGGAGGCAACGGCTCATGAGGAGGTCAGTCGTGACCCTATGTCGGGTTTTTAGGGGATTTATGTAGGGGTATTCTAGACATTTTCCTACTTACCATAATGAGGACTCATGACTTATAATACACTTAGGAGGTTATTTACCCTATTATTTTATTCTTAAACACTTATAAAATCTTCCTAAACATATTATAATTCTCTCAAGAGCTTTTGTGATAAAGAGCTAGGGTTTCAACTAAGGGATTACTTTGGGGCTTGTCTTGGTGAATTATTTCCATCAATTTTCTTGGTTTAAGGCATGATTCTCTTCCCTAATTGAAATTTCAATTAAAGGCATGGTTACATGATTGATTTCATGGTTTTTCTCTTGTATGATAATGGCTTTCAACTATTGATTTGGGGGGTTTTGATGTTAAATGCTTGGTTATGATTTCCTATAGTTTTAATTATGTTTTGTATGCATTAACTGTGGTTTTGGACAATTGAATTGTATGGTAATGGTTTAATGGTAATGGAATTTTTTTGGTTATATTATGCCCCCAAGGTGTTTGATAAAATATTTATAAAGATATCTTCATTGCATTGGCTTATTTAATGGAACTCTTGCCTATTTTTGGCTTATATATGAAACCTTAAATGCTTTCAAATGGTTTATAAAGGCTTAAGTTTAATTGGTTATTATTTTGGAGAACATGGAAGTCTCCTAAGAGGTTTAATATGGCTAATAATAGGGCACTTAAATGTCCCCTTAATCTAAATGGTTTGGGTATGGATAATGCTTGCAATTATGGTGGTATGATGATACCGTTGGTTTACTAAATAGCCTTGGTTATTTAATGGATAATTGGATTATTTTTTAATAGTTTTAATTGGCATTAATATCTGGGAGTGTAAGCTAAGCCGTGGAAGGTGGCGGTCCCGAGAAATCAAAACCCAAAACTCTTATTTGCCGATATGAATGGTCTTTGATGGCCACATGTAAGTGTCATGTTTATATTGGAGGGATGTACTAGTCATCCCAGGGATATTGCCTGGTCGTACAGCGACATACACTGGGACCCTTTCAGCAAGAAGAGCTAAACCCATACGGCCCATGGGTTGCAGGACGGCTAAGCTGCATAACCTAGGTAAAGGTTTTAATGGCATGCTAAACCTGGTCCCTTTTCCCAATACTTATATATATATGTATGGCTATGTGCATTGGATGTTTCACTTGGTTTTAATAATTGGCATTACTTTATCCTTATCTCGAGTTTTATGCTAGTGTTCACCCATTAACCTGTCTACTATCCGCTGTATACCCATGCTTATGTAGGAACCGGCCGTTTGAATCTTTCTTCATAGTATTTTATTTAGGGACAACTTATTGGTCTAAAGTGGTGAGATTCCATCCTTTCAGAAGGCAGACATTTTACTTTCTTTCTGGATATTGGTTTTGGCCATGGTTGGGGGCATGTTCCAATTAAATATTTGTATTCTTTTGGATAGAGGTTATGTGGTACTTCTAGGGGTTGGTATGGGCAGGATCAGTATTGGTGTAGGCCTTGGAATAAGCTGGGAGGCTGGCATCATCGGACATAATTTCTCACTATTCTATCGTATTACATTTTGGGTTTGATTATCATATTATTTTTGATATTTTCTAAATGGTTTGGTATGGTATGGATGGTTGGCTTGATATAGTTGGACTCGATTGTGTCGGTCATGATTGTGACCCTATCCCAGAGTCTTCATGAGAGCGTTATGAAATCTCGTTATATACTCAAAATTCAGCTCATCTAAGGTTGTATAAGCTGGTTGGGTTAGGTTAAAAGGGCGATCCCCAGTCCTGGTTGGACTTGGGATGCCCATTACAACAAGGCTCCAGTTCGGGCTACGCCAAATGAGTACATAAAGGTTTGTGGACCTTATTTCTAATAACATGAACAATTTTCCCTTGAGACTAAGGTCATTGGGTTTTATACTAAAATCCAAGCCCTTTACCATTATTAACATTTTGACTAGTTAAATTAGAAAGGATTTGAAGGATGTGGTCCATTTTAGTGATTTGCTAAGTTCTTCCCTTAGACAGACTAGGTCCCTTTCTAATTCCTTATTCTTACAAAGTGTAGTCATAAGATGATTTTGAGAATACCTCAACTTTTCCTCAAGCTGAATTTGAAGCGTCGAGGAACTTTTCTTCCCTTTACCATCAGAGTCATCCATTTTCTTCAGTCTATGTATTGAACTCAGAATTTTAGATTTCAACTTAGTAAACTATTCCTCTGTTTTAGATATTTAGAGAGTTAAAGTAATTAATTCAAGCCGTGATTCTCTACTTTTTTTTCTAATGCATTTTCTCAGTAGCCAGTTCACATACAAAATCAATCAACATATTTTCTAGCTTCTTTATCTTTCTAGTAGAGTAGTTATCTAAATTTTTCTTAATGTCAGAGAGAGTTACCTCATTTTCTTCTTTTTCTTTAGTGTTTTCCATGAGAGAAGACAAGGAATCATAGGTAACTTCACACTCCTCCACAACCAGTATAGATACATCTTCAGTCATCTCAGCTTCACCAGAGTCACTAGAGTAATCTCCCTACACTTCTAGGGCTTGCTTCAGTGCATAATCAGCTGAAACCTTTCTTTTTCATTTTACAGGGACCTAGTCCCTATTCTTTCCTTTGTCATCTACAGTATGGAGATATTCCTAGTAATCCATTTTGTGCATTGGACAGTCCTTAATGAAATGCACAAAACTTCCATATTTATGACAAACTTAATAGTTCCTCTCATTTTCTGCTACTTCCTCTTCTTTAAAACTGACCACTTTTCTTCATAGAACTAATGATACTTTTTGACAAATAGGAAACCTCAGTGTCTTCTTCAGTTGAATTAGATTTTAAAGCCTTCTATGTAAGAGATTTTGTCATTTTTGCTTTCTTCTTCTCTTGTCCTTGATGCTTCTTGAGCTCCTGAGCCTTTAGATTACCAATGAGTTCATCCTTAGCAAGAGTCTTCAGGTTTCTTGCCTCAGTAATAGCATCTACTTTGCTTTCCCAGCACTTAGGAAGAACACCTAGAATTTTTCTCATTTGCTTATTTAAATAAATCACTTCTCCTAAGCAGTGCAACTCATTTGTGATAAAAGTGAATCATGTATGCATTTTTTGAATTATCTTTCCTATTTTCATAGAAAAAGTTTCATACTGAGTAGTCAGCATGTCAGCTTTTGAGTCCTTCACATTATTTGTTCCTTTGATCTATCTTCAAGCAATCCCATATTTTCTTAGCATCTTCATAAGTAGAAATCCCGTTATACTCATCAGGTCCTATGCCACAAAAAAGGAAATTCTTTTCCTTGTTATTTTTCTCAACTTTCTTTGAATCTTCATTATCAAACTCACTCCTATTTTTGACAACCATACTTGTTATATCTCCTTCTTTGACCCTCTAATAGGCACATGAGCACCATCAAGTATTTTATCTATTAGCTCACTGTCCTCAGCCATAACAACGTCATATACCCTGGTTTTCCACCACCCAAGTACTTCTCATTAAAGTGGGGTGGTGAGTAGTAAATTTCCCTTCTTCTAGATTAGGTGTAGCAACCATGATCAATAAATCAATATAGGTATAAACCTTTTAGAGTGCCTTTGATCTGACACCAATTGTTAAAACATAGGGGGTTGCACCACACTACGAGGGACTAGGTCACATAAAGTCAGGCATAGGCAATAAAGCAGTAAAGCAATAAGGAAACAATACTTTACAGGAAATTAAAGAACACAATGGTTTAACGTGGAAACCTCCTTCCCCGAGGGATGTAAAACCATGAATTGCCCTCCCAAGCACTCAAGAATCCACTATAATCAAACTCTTGATTACACACTCAATTTTAACCTAACTCTAGGATCAACTAATTGGCAACAACTCTATTACAAACTCTTTTTGATAACTTTGTCAAGATCACACCTTAAAGTTGATTAACTCTAATCAATATCAAAATCAGGTAACTCTACATAAGAACTCAACAAGCACAAAAAGACATTACTCTTATAACATAAGTAATTCAATTACAAACCAAGAATAGACTCATGAACAAATACACTCTTAGCACACAAAAGCTTGGAACTTGAGAAATATTTGAGTTTCTACTAATTTCTCTCTTTGGATGATCAAATTGCAAAAACTAGTGAATTGAGAAACATTATTTTCTATTTATAGTTGGATAATGTTTAGGGAGAAATACAATTGGTCCAGGTGTCCTAAAAGGTACAATCTCACTTGTGAAGTTTGTTATACTAACAGATAAAACTATGCAGGATAATGACAACTGTACTGAACTTATGAAGACCCAGAGACCCAGTCCCTTATTGTCAGTTGATCATCCTCAAAACAAGATACAACAAGTTTCAAATTCAATTACAAGGTGCTTCAAAAGTTTCATTAAGTGCTAAGATAGCAATTCAACCTAAGGAATGGGTAGTTAGGTCAAGTCCGACTAAATACGACTGAATAATCTAAATTTGCTACATATACAACCAAGTTATTATTACCAATGAAAATTAGCATAATATTATATTGATACAATAATTAAGATCAGTCTAATAGAAGAGCAAGCCTATCCTACCTGGACACTAAAGAATACCCAATTAAGTCTGCTAAATTGGAGATTTTCCCTTAGGGAAGCCTCCACATGATGCCATAGTATCAATATAGTAATCACTTTAATATGAGAATAATGATACCCATATTACATTTTAATGCTTCAGGTTCAAAATCAAGACAAAATCCCACGTGGAGCCCTATTGCAAAATTATAATTTTAAAATCCTCAACACGTTCCTCTAATAAATAGACATTAGCTTTTTCCTTTACATTGTATTAGAAATAGGGATGGATTGTGAATTTTCTATATCTTGGACATCTTTCTAGAATAGGGATGCCCAATTGAGGTTTTAGGTGAATTTGTTTCCCATACCAATGAGGTATCCGAAAGGGTCCATGGGTGATATTTTTGGTTTTGGTTGAAAAATTAGCATCAAAACCCCCAACCTAGCATACCTTGATACCCATATAGTCATTAACTAGAATTTGCATTTGATTATCATGAACTCATGCATTATTTTCCCCTATGAAAATGTAATCCCAAGACTAGTCTCCTATTAGAATCTCATCCACACTTGTTGTTCTTAATTGGTAGTTTGAGTTATTTTGTTAAAATAATTTTCAAACTCTTAACCCCTAAATATTTCTATCTCACATTTGAATTTAGCAAGTGACTTTTATTCCAAACCAACTCGATTACCACTCATATTATTCCTTGTGGATTCAATCTTGATTAAAAGTTAGGTAGTTGTATGTGACAATGATTATCCTCTACCATAACAATAGTATAGGTGAGCGTGATTAAAATGGTGCCATTGCCGGGGTACAATTTGGCGTATGAGTTAGTTTGGAATATTTTCTTACTTTCTTTGATTCAAACTTGTGAATATTTGTTTGCGATTTTCTTTTGTTTTTTGTGTAGGTAGATTTTTATTGTCGTTTACTTTCCCAATGGCATCTTGGAATGAATATGAATTTCATTGTTGAAAATCTTACCTTGATGATCCATGTCCATATTGTGGTTGACCCCACTTTTGGAAAAATTGTAAATATGCTCCCTAAAAAGAGGTGTGTACACCATTCAATCCTATTTGGAGTATCATTGTTCTTCATATGGTGGTCGATATGAACATTGGAGTGATTATCCAAATTCCCCTTCCCTAGTTATACTAACAATTATGCTAGTTCTTCTTATGAGTTTGATAGGTCTCATGACATGACAAAGGAAGAACGACGTGCAAAATACAATGATATTGAAGAAATATTTCTAAATATCTTGGACCGAGTGACTATAATAGAGGAGGACATTCATATTTGCATCAACCTATGGTGGTATTTAGAAAGAAAAGTGAAAAGAAAGAAGAATTGGGGAAGAAGGACGATCTTTCAAGTACCATGAATATACTCAATCTTCAAAATAAGGATGATAAAGAAAAGATATTAAGCCATGAGGTTGATGGTGAGATTGATATTGAATAATCCTTCGTGATTTACCAACCAACCAAACCAAAATTAATGAAGGATGCCAAAAATTAAGGAAATAGTACTAGTCATAAGAACAAGATAAACAAATTCTTTTTAAAGGCTCTAGTTTATTTTAGGGTGAGAATGTCAAGGAGAATATGAATTCGGAATGGAGAAGACCAGCTCACTCCAATCACTTTTCGACATTATACTTGGTAGATTTGAAGAAAGTTGAACCACCTAAGAAAATGATGAACATTGGATCCGAGGTACAAAGTCCTTATGTTTTGGAGTTTGTCATTCCAAAAGAGCGACATAATATCCCTCACTTGAAGGGCATGAAATTCAAAATATGTGGTTAAACTAGTGGCCTATTGATGTTCACCCCAATATCCCACGAGCCTACTCAAAAGTTTGATGCGAAGTTGGGAAAGAGGTTTAAGTCTTCAAAATGGCGAGATAGAAGTAATATCATTATACCTCCACTTTTGCCTAGTCTCTATTTAGAAGATTTGAATCGTCATCCCAACTTTCTGTCAATAAGTATTGATCAAAAGTTAGGCCATAAATTCAAATCTGCTAAGGGGAGACAAAAATGACGGACAGGAAATATCGTGCCACGATGATAAATTAGACGCTAGGTGGGAGTCAACCCATTAATGCCACAAAAGTGGACTATATCCTTTGTATTTTGATTGTTAGAATAGGTTTCATTTTTGTTTGTCATTAAGCTGTGAAATTATGGTACTATGTGTTTTGAATGAGATTTAGACAGGAGAAGTGTGGTGCATTTGAGTAAAGGGATAAATAGCTGAAGACAGGGGAGCAGAAACAACCTCAATTATTACAATTCCAATAGGACAAGGTTCTTGATCATTATAAAATAAGTTTTTCGATCATGGTCCCCCTATCGTGATTATGATCACAATTGTTTTAAAAGATGAACAGTCGCACCCTCTACCCATTTTATCCTTCAAACTTTTTCAAATATTCTCTAAATTTATGCCTATTTTTGGTCATATTTTGAGCATCCAAATTATGCATTGAATCTCTCTTTCCATCTCTCAATTGGTATGTGCTTCAAATTCTCTTTTTATACAAATGTGTAAGCTTTAGAACTTATGTCTTAGGATTGGCCTACAATTGAACTTTTCATGCTAAATTTTTGTGTCATTATGCTTGCTTGGTGTAGTTAGCTGATGTTATTAGTGAGCACATACTTGGGGAAGTCACGAGTACCTATTTTTTTTTAAATGATAGAAATATATTATGCACACCTAGTGTTTGGTTAAATGCTCGAACAAATTCCTTAATTGTTTTCACATGTTCTAAGGGCATGATCAAACACCTAGGGACTATGTTTCATATTTATAATATAAAATATTTAATATGGAGAACAATAGGCAATGAAATTGGAAGTTTAGGAGTCTAAGAAGTTGATCAAACCTACCTTAGTTACTGCAATTGTGGTTTGAGGGTCGTATTGCGTAACACAATTGCAAACCCACCATTGTGATTGCAATAACTAAGAGCATAATCTTGACCGGTCTCAGGAATTGCAATCATGATCCAGAAAGATCATGATCACTATGACCGAGACCAGTCCGATAGATTGGTCCAAATATTAGATTTTAAATTTTAAACTTTCCCATGTCCCATAGGCCCTTCCTTCAGTTTAATCAAGTTAAATAACACATATTTCTCACATTTTAGTTATGAACTAATGTCTTATGTGTGAATCACAGGTTCTAAATGGTAGCCTATGATAACAACCATTTCATGGCCTCAGAATGTGAGGTAACATATTTTGAGGACCTTATGAGAAAGAAACTACTACTCGAGAAGAGGATATCACTGCAGAATGTGCTTGAGAAACTCCCAGCCTTCTATGAGAGCTAGATGACATAGGATGTATATGATTTTCCTTGGAATCATACCAGGAAAATGAGTAATGGGTTAGGGATTCTACATGAATCTCAGTAGATCACTCTAACCCTAAACAAGTGATAATAATCAAGGGCAAAGAGGATTATTTTGGGAAAGATCTGACCAATGGAATTTATAAGTTTGACAATATTGGCAAGAGGGAATACGAGGCCAAGGATTATATTCTTGGGAGATGGTTGATTGAGAATTTATCCATGGAGAGGGAGGTCCCATGGGCCACCACTAAAACTGGGATACTGATGAGTGACTTCATAGCTAAAGCGAGGATCTAGCTGACCATTATTTGCAGTAGAGTCTCCCCCTTTGCCAATCATACAAATATCCCAACTATGCATTCTTAGATAGTTGCCTACCTCTTGGATAACATTTCTCTGAATATTGGCCAGTTTGTGCTCATGGAGATTCGACATTATAGGAATAAAGAGGAGCCCATGATTTTGTTTCCATTATTAATCACGAAGCTGTGTAGGCAATCGGGGGTTGATGAGTTCTAAGATAGTTGGGTCTCTCCTAAGGCTACCATTTACCCACTAAAGATCTAAGGAGAGGGATCCCTTAGAAAGAGCAAGAAGAGAAAGGTTTACTTAGGGAGGTCACTGAAGGATGATGTTGATTCATACCAGCCATCCATAGAAAGGCCAATTGATGAGATCTTAGTTGAGCTGAGAGCAATCACAGAGCTAGTGTTTAAGATTTCTCAGGGGCCAAGAGAGTCTTACACCACCTGCCATTCTTATGTTGGTAGGTCCGACAATAAGATTACCTGGAGGATAGAAGAAGTAGGGGGACACTATTTCTAGGATTGAGAGGGCCTACTTATCTTTACCACATTCATACAGGGATCTCAGGGACTTATATAAGAAGATGAAGAAAAGGGAGAAAAAGAGAAATAAGTTATTCATGAAGAAAAGAAAGGGGGTGAAGGGCCTTTGGAAGGTCCTGAAACTCAGAGACAGACTTTCTTCTCCTAGAGCTGATAATGTCCCAGTTGAGTGGTCTAACTCAGATGGTGCTATTGATGATTCTGAGATAGATGGCAACAACAGTTCTTGGCAATTATAGGGATCACCCTTTACTCTCTTTATGACTTCTTGATTATACAAGAGGTCACTACAACTTTTAGTTTAGGGTGCCTATCTCTGTATTCATTTATTTGGTTAGTATTATTGAGATATTTTTAGATATTCTTATGTTGATTTAGAAGATTTTTATTTTTATTTTGGGTTGTAATATTCGGCCACTCTGATAGTGACCACACTTCATGGATTAGTTGTATGTTTTATTATTAGATTTTTATTTTATCTTTATTGTGTTTATGATGATATAAAATGAGCCTTTCCCTATGATAGATTGAGTTACGACATTCTTAAAAGAATATCATTGTGATTGGGTTCTATGCCATAGATGCAGGGGAAGTTAAAGTACCCCTAGCATTAGAGTTTTGAGATTTCCCTTATACCTATGGTGAAGTCTGAGTATCCATATGGTTTTCCCTCATGAGAAATAAAATGTGAGACGACGACTTGGTTTGTTGCCATACATAGCAAATTTTACATGGTGTAAATGCAAAGCAAACACCCCCTTCTATCCAAAAATTTTTGAAAACCAAGAGCATGGAAGTGAACAATTTTGTACCAATACTTTACCTTATTTTGTGAATCCAAAGTCTTTAGTTTGTAGTATATGGTAAATTTTTCCTTTTGTATTTAGTAGGAAATGCAATTAAGACTCCTTGAAAACTTTGCATGCCATGTGCGGTGAGTGTAATTGTGTATCTCTTACCCCATTAGTCTCTCAAGGATAATTGTGATTCTGCTTGATTGGTGAAATGATCTTAGGCCTTTTATGCGAACATAGGAACCTACTTTAGCCTATATAGCCTACCAACACATAGATTAGTATCCTTAGTTACCCATTTTAAGCCTTCAAGCCTTTCTTTGGAAACCACATTACAAGCCTTGAACTATTTAAAGTTTATCCTTCTTTTGAACCTTACCCTCTTTGAACTTAAAAAATGAGACTTGAGGCCAAATGCCTAAGTTAGGGGTGGTAAGTTTTGGAAGAAGTGACCTTGGGCCATGATATTATAAGTGGATGCCTAAAAAGCTAATCAAAAAGAGAAAGTAAAAAAGTAATAAAGAAAGGAATGATAAAAAGAAGGAATAACATGGATTTCAAAAGAAACAGTCAAAAAGAAAATGCTTTCAAAGAGATGGATAAATCAAGGTAGCGAAAGTAGGCATCTGTGAATTTTAGAAACAAATAAAGTGGTATATTGTTAAAAGTTTGGTTGAATAGTGTGATGTAGATGTTCAAGGAGGGTGTAGTCACTTTGTTCCTAAATGATATCATACCATTTCCCAAACCAACATTACAAGCTTGAAAAAAGTCCTTCGAGATCTCCAACCAACTGTATTCATTGTAGTAGCAATTGAAAATAAGGGCAGACATATGGTATGGTACTTGTTAGCATTGAGAGAGTGTTTGTCAGAGTGAGTGTTTGCACTTAAATCCCTTCTTGTATAATATATAGTTTGGTATGTATGATTTCTTTCTTATGAGGAGGCATGCAGACTACTTGAGGCAGGTGAAACATCTTCCAAAAGTAAGGTAAATGAGTATAATTGAGTTACTATTGATAGAGAGTCACTTTTAGAGAGTTAGTGATTGTTGCATTTTTGTTCTTTAAAGCCTTTTCAATCTTTGAGATTGAATTTCATGTTGAGGGGAGTTACGAGAATAACTTTGTCCATGCTTGAAAGCTACTTGTTGGTGTTAATCAAGCTTGAAGTCATTGTGATCATTTGATCATTTAAATGGACTTACAATTACATAGTCTTATTGAGTAATAAATAGTATTGCTTGAGGACAAGCAAAGGTTTAAGTTGGGGGTGTTGACGAGTGGTAAATTTACCACTCATTAACGCCTAAATTTGCGCACACTACTATGATATAAAGGTTGTAATAAGATGAATTTATCATTTAAATGCACTAAGTCCCATGTTTTGTAGGTATATTGGTGATAGGAAGAAAAGAAATGAAATGAGATGAAAAACATTTCAAAAAAGGTAAGAGTTAGTGCAAAAGCTGGAAAAGCATGAGCAGGAAATAACCTTAGTTACCGCGATCTCAGTTTGAGGGTCGCAATTATGACAAGTCATAAATAATCAAATTGGAAATCGTGATGGGGTCACCGCAATCATGGGAGCCATAATTGCGATCAAGCACTAGCGATCGTGATGGCATGAAAAATAGAATGGGGATAAAAATGTAATTTCTCACAGTTGGTTCCAATTCTCTATAGGACGAAAACCCTTTCATTTTTGGGATATAACCAACTATATTTTGAAGTTTTTGCTTTGTAAGAACCCTACTAAATTGGGCAACAATATTGTAGTTAATTTTCCAATTGAGTTTAGTTGTAATTCAAGTTAAATTATAGAATACTCTTGCTTGCATCTTCAGTGGAAGCTTTGAATGGCCATTTTGGTATATTTATTTACTTAAACTTCATGAGTAGCTAAACATCTATCTTGGTGTTATGTTTAAATAGGGTGCAAATATATGTGGGTTTTGATTATTAGTGTGGAATCTTGGTTAATGATGTTGGGTTTCACTAATACTGGCTTGTTGAGTGGAAATTTGTGGCTGAAAAACCCCAAATTCCCAAAATGTCACATCATCGTTGAAAGAGGGATGTGAGCAAGCTTATGGATACTTTATCATCCTTGAAAGAGGAATATGGTTAACAAGGTATTAGTGAACAATAAATAGACATTAGCTTACTCCTTTACAGTGTCGTAGAAATAGGGATGGATTGTGAATTTTCTATGTCTTGGGCATATTCCTAAAAATAGGGATGCCCAATTGAGATTTTGGGTGGATTTATTTTCCATGCCCATGAGGTATCCGAAAGGATTCATAGGTGATACTTTTGGGTTTGGTTTAAAAACTAGCATCAAAACCCCCAACCTAGCCTACCCATATAGTTTATAAACTAGTATTTGCATTTGATTATCATGAACTCATGCATTATTTTCCCCTATGAGAACATAATCGCAAGACTAGTCTCTTATTGGAATCTCATCCACACTTGTTGCTCTTAATTGGTAGTTTGAGTTATTTTGTCAAAACACTTTTCCAACTCTTAACCCCTAAATATTTATATCTCATATTTAAATTTAGCAAGTGACTTTTATTCTGAACCTCCTCGATCACCACTCATATTGTTCCTCATGGATTCGATTCCAAAATAAAGTTGGATAATTATATTTGACAACGATCGTCCTATACTAAAACAACAGTTGAGGTGAGCGTGATCAATTGACGATGGGGATTGATGAGCTGTCAACTAAAGTCGTCAATTGAGAATTCCTATAATTTTTGTAAAGTTTCCTTAGCGGTAGTTTGGTCATTTCCTCACCTTTCACAATGTCTTAAATCACCCTGTAAATGTTATTTTTTCATCAGTTATCAATTTTTTCATCGCTCTTGATCTTCTCCACTCTCAAAGAAAAAAAGTTAGTGATTCTTCTAAAAGTTCAACTTCTAAGACTCCAATTTAAGTTTCTCTCGGGAAAGTTATTCATGTTCAGGTATATGGGGTTTGAACAAAGATATTTTTCCATCCTTGTGGCCAAAAGTGTGATTTTTAATTAAATTTAAAGAATTTATTAACAAGGGTTCATACCCACTATTCTTATTCTTTATGATTATGATGTTTCCGAATGAGTTAAGCCTTATTTATCACAAGACTTCTTGTTTACTTATGTTTTTATCAATGAAAATGATCTTAAGCATTGAATTTCGATATAAAGTTTTTCTATGAGATGAAATACGATTATAATTTGAGAATAAAGTACCTAGTTTACATGAAGTTTAAGCTTACTAGTTCAAGTTATAAAGTATTATAACATGATGAAAGTTTCAGTTTTGATCTTGTGATTTCAAATTAGACATAAAATTCATAAGTTTATTTATAAGTATGATTTATGCTTTTGTTATTTTAGCTTTCAGTTTTATTCATGATCGAGATGAGTTCACATACACTTAACATACATGTTTTAAGATTATGCATTGATTTAGTTTTACTTATTCCATTCACCCCCACATAATCAATACACTGCAGAAGTACTAAACATATATACGTATGTGTGGCCACATTGTTTTATAATATATGTTCCAGTTGTAGCCCATAACATCATGATCAGGCAGTTCACAGCTTCTAACCAGCAGGTGTTGAGCTCTTTTTATTCAAGGACTCAAGTTAGTTTGTAGATTTAGTATTTTATTTTTATTCAATCGTATTGATTGGGGATAGCTAGGTGGCTTGTCCCTGCTACCGATAGTCAGTATTAGTAAAGGTTCATAGTTAGTAAGAGTTGATGTGTTTAGTTTTAGTTTCCTTTTGTATAAGTCAGTGATGTAAATGTTTTAAGTAATAAATTTTTGAACAAGTTTAGCTAATGACATTTCTTCTGCTTATTATTTCTATTTTTTTGTATTTTATTAAGTTGCTAATGAATTATGATAGCATCATGGGTTAGCTTGGGATCACTTGTGATCCTAAACACCGTATTATATCTAGGGAGTAGTCTTGCAGCGCTACAAACTTGGTATCAAAGCATAGAGTTCAAAGGTTCTAGGTGTCTGTGAATTCGTATTTGTTGAGTCTTGTAGAATGGTACAGAGACATTTGTACTGTTCTTTGAGAGGTGATTGGACATTTAAGAAATGTCTTCTTTCTTTCATACTGTAGATTGTGCAGTAAAGTTGTCTTCTTAGAAACTCACATTGATTTATGTGTTACTTCAAATTCCTTCAATTATGACTTTTCTTTGAGTTAGTGTAAAAAGTAAATTTTAATTCCTCTTGATATGATTCTCTCAGATTAACTATTAGACACTTTAGAAATCACATAAGGGGCTTGAGAGAAGCCTATTCGTATGTTTTAAGTCCTTTAAGTCAAAAGCTTATGTCCTCATCCATATGAGTTGTATGATTAAGATATAATATGAATGTATTCAGATTTATCTTTCGCCCTTCACTAGAGATAGCATTGATGGAAGGAGAGAGTATATACGTAAATTATTGAATAGAGTTTTCTTTTAAGGGATAGTGTAACTTAGGTGTTATGATCCATAAGTAGTAGAACAACCTCAGAGTTGGAAGTATGGATTTAGAAGTGTAGTGACAACAAAGGTGGGGATAGTGATTGGTTAGAGTATTTTGATGGATCTATGTATGCTATTAACTTGGGATTGAGGAAATATGTCTTTAGGTGTTAACTAAGGGGTAGTGAGCATGGTGTACATCTTATGGGTAAAGGTAGAGAAGGAGTTATTAGTTAAGGTAACTTGTGGTATGCTTGAAGTAGTAAATGAGTTCTTGATGGTGTTTCATTATGCTAGAAAAGTACAAGTCATTAATAAAAGTATTTGGTTGTTAAGGATTGTTATTATGGGCTTTCCTTTATGACTGTGAAAAGGAAATTGGTTGATAATTATAGAGCTATAAATATACTTTAGACATACAAATGGATACGTAGTAGTGATGTGTGAAAGGAGGATGTGCTAATGGATTATAATAAGATAGACCATAAGAGTATGATTAATTATTATTATTATGAGGTTATGGTGGACTAGTATTTCTTGATATTCTTATATAGCTGCCAAGCGAGAATAGTATGTGAGGTTGTGTTGTTAATCATGTCTAGTACTAGACACTAAGTTTGAATAATGGATCATCTTCAAGGTGGAAATAGTGATTGCTTAGGATGGTGATGCTCGTTGTATGAAAGTTGAGCTAGTATGCCAGAAATAATGTAAGAAAGCATTTAAGTTCATCGATTCACAATTAGCCTGGTGTTGGTATGATGTAGGGGTGTACCTAAGGTGGTATATGGTTGTATTATTTCTAAGACTATTAAGTGTCGAGTCTGATTAGATAGTACCCTTGAGTTTCTAAGTATGAATAAGCCTAGTTATAAACTATGGTGTTCTTAATAGCTAAGTTAGGAGTTATAGGTTGTCGATATTACATGTTTTTGTGTAATAGTGATTCTCATATACTAGGGAAAATATAATCTTAGAGGTGTGATGTTAGTAAAATATGAAGAAAATGATATATTATTTATTTAGAGAGGCAGGTGTTTTGCTAAGAAAAATATAAGTATATAATGATGATCATTGAATCTATAGAAAGTTAAGGGTGGTATATATGAAAGAAGTGTCCAAGAATAAACTTAGTATGTTCTAAGTATAGTTTATCTAGGTGAGTTTAGCATTCATGTTTAGACAATTAGAGTATCAAAATTATGGCTCAGCCTTGAGGATATGAAATAAGCCCATAGGCTTAGAATGTTGGCTTCAATCTAAGGGGGATATGATACGGTGGAGAATCAAATCAAGTTTTGTGAATGAGAGTGCGATGCATGCAAATAAGAGTCTTGACGAGATTGTGATCCATTCTTACTTTAGCGTATTTCTTTCCTTGAATTTAAATCATTATGGAACCCTATCCATGTCTTGAATAGTAGAGACACACTGTGATCAATGCTTATACACTTCATGCATATTAAATTTCATTCTCAACTCCTAGTAAAGAAGTAATAGCTTCACTCCATGATTCTATTCATACCTCAAGGATCTATGAATTCCGGTCCTATGTTAAGTAACTTATGATGAATATGAACTCATGTTTCATAGTATGATCAATACCTTAAACTCCTGATAAACCCTAAATGACTCATGAAATTCATTATGTCATGTATTTCCTCAGTTTAGATCTCTTTAGCAAATCAATGCCTATGATACTTTGTTTTTCATGTTGCATTAAGTGTCAAAGTTATGTATAGTATTCTTCCATTCCTTGGGTACTCATGTTCTATCACTTCAGTGACCCTTCTTATGTTAAGATAGTGGTGATGAAAATGGATGTACAATGGCTTAGATGAGAGAGTATAGATGTTTCTTATTAGGGAAAAAGTATCATATGCTTATTCTATCTATGGTTATAATTGTGAAGGAAGATTGAGGCAATGATTTTGTATACTTCATAGTTAGTTTAGAATTTTTGGTATGCCATTTTATAGATAGTGCATGAAAATTATTTTTATAGAGGTATTAGAGAATATAGGAAAAATTCTTAGGTGATTTGGTTGCCTAGAAGTTCATATATGGTTATAACAATTGGCTTGAATATCATGTTGGCCTATAGGTAGATGAATGTATTATGTGCTACTGAATTCCTAATAAGGGCTAGGAGTTAGTTGTTGAAGTGGTACAAAATGTCATTCTTGAATGAGAGCTCTGAAAAGACATTGGATATTGAATCCCATTGTTTAGACTAATATTATATTGTCATGTGTAGTACCTTGTGACATCGAGTTAGGATTGAACATGGTGAGAGTAGGTAGGTCAACTCAGATTTTTGTCGGAGGAGTCTGATAGTTCATCAATTTGATGGCTTGTTAGCATTTTTAAGTTTAAATTATCATACTTTTCCATTTATTTGGTGTTAATCTTATGTATGATGCTTATTTGTGCAGGTAAATCTTGAAAATGAATATGACCAAGTCATTCTAGTCAATGGGAGGTCAAATACGAAAGAAAAAGAGCCCTAAAGTTCACATTAATTCGTCGGGAGGCCATCCGCGCAAATGGTTGGTAAAAATGACTAAAAAAATATCATATGCACCTAAGGTGGACCCCATATTCACCCAGGGTGCATTCCACCTACACCTAATCTACTAAAGCAGATCAACAATTTGGTGGCATTTTTGTAATATCAGGCAAATGAGTAATTAGGGTCAAAAAGAGGGGTTTCATCTCATTTCCACCATCATTGGACAATTATTGTACTTTGCTTGAGATGAGAATCATTAGAGTGACTTCGTATCTTTTACTGAAGATATATTGAAATTAAATCTTGGATATTATAATATTTTACTTTCTATGGATCAATTTAAAGGAAATTTGGGTATATCTTTACTTTTTCTCTATATGAGTAGCTAATTCTTCATCTTGAGGTTATGCTTGAATAGGTTGTGATTAGCGCATGGATTTTGTTTATTTTTCTTCCTAATTATCTATTTGATATGTTTTTTGGCATTCATTCCATATTTTAACTAAGAATTGGGGGGTAGAAAACCCCAATTAACTTTTTGATACTTACAAGTGCTCTAGGTATAGTTTATCTAGGTAAGTTTAGCATTCATGTATAGACCGTTAGAGTAGTGAAATTATGGCTCAGTCTTGAGGATATTAAATAGGCCAATAGTCTTAGCATATTATCTTTAATCGAAGAGAGAGATAGTATAGTAGAGAACTGTGATACCCCAAGTTCTTGAGCACTAGACCCTCCATGAGATAAATAGTTGGATTAGATTTCTAGTTAACTTAGTCGTTTCTTAATCCATGACTGGAGTAAGAAGTTATGGCAAAATTATAGTGATGATGTTAAACTACTAGTGATAACGGCTCAGACCATGACTCATTGTCTAACATAATGAGTCGTGGGGAGGACTCATTGCCATAGTAGTGAAGAAGCCCAAACTTTTATCCCTTGATGATGATTCCAGGTTATAACTCATTGTGAGATATAACAAGTCGTTATGAGGTTCTCATTGTCATAACAGTGAAAGTATAGATTTTTGATCCTCAGGTAATGATACCAGGTCACGACTCGTGGTCATACCTCACGAGTCATTACCTAAGCCTGATGACTATTCCCAGACTTTTCAAGCATGTTTTAATTAGGGTATTTTTAGTCCTTTCCTCCCTCCACACTCTTGTTCCATGACTAAAAACACCCAAATGACCCCTCTACCATTAGTTACCAAAATTAAAACCTTACGTCTCCTCTTTAAATCCCAAGGCAAGCAATATTAGGGTTTCACAGAGAATTCATCATTCAACTCTAAGCTTTGATTTCTCTTCAAATTCTTCAGCATTTTAGTCATGTTTCTCATCCTTAACATGAATTTTACATTGTGGTATTTATTTAATCATTATTCATGTGACTTAATTGATGGGTTTGAAATGGGGTTGAGCGTTTTTGATTGATTATACTTGAATTGTTTTCTCTTTTTTTTTTAAATATGTATTTCATGATTTTAATAGATAGTTTTGGAACAGAATTGGTGCATTGTTTTAACAGTTGGAATAAGGGATATGAGTTTCCCCAAATTGGATGAATTTTGTCTTAATAATGGTTCAAAACTCAACCCACTCTATAAGCTTGGTTTTAAATATAGTTATTCACACAATTTAACTTATTTTTGAACCCATTATATTGAATTAAAGGTAAATGGATAACAATGAATTGAAATGCCCTTGGTGGGCATGGTTTTGGGTTTTAAATTGAACTTGAGAGTCTAATGGTTAAGTAGTTTGGTTTGATATAATTGAATTAACTTGCTAGAAAATTGGTATGATGATACCATATTGGAAAATGCCTTAATAAAGACTCCTTGGTTAATGGTTTGGTTTATGTGTAAACTATTTTAATTTGGGCTTAAAGAGAATTATGTAGCTCACCGTGAAGGTATAGTACCGGGGGGACCAACACTGGAAACCATATTTTTCGATGTAGGGGTCTATGTGGCCATGTGATTAGTGTGAAATCTATATTTTGGATGGATATTGCCTTGGTGTCTGTAGCCATGTTTATATTTTGCGAATTATTAATTCTCTTTTGTCATGGTCGGGGCCATATCCCGACCTATTTTGGTATTTCTAGTTTTAGATACTTTTGTTGACAGTATTGGAATGATTGGTCATATTTTTAGACTATTAGATTTTATTTAATTAGTCTATCTTATTTACTGTTTTTGTTGGCTTTTGTTGTTTATTATAATGTGCTTTGGAGGTCAGGATAAGGTGGTGGTCCGACCTACGGTGAGATTAAGATACTCGTCATGACTAAGACATGGTTCAGGTCATGAAAAACTTCGTATTAGAGCACAATTTAGGGTCTTTTGGTGTCTACAAAGCCCTATCGAGTAGAGTCCCTTTTAAGGGTGTGCAATATGCCATACTTATAAGGGGTGGGCTACGAGGTATTTTGGAATATTTCCCCTTCTTGTGTTCTATTTTGGGCTATAAAATCTAGCTACTTTGAATCTTCTCTAACTCTTGGCTTACTCTCATTTCAGATCATGCCTCCCAAAGATCTGACGGTTGTTAAAACTCTACCGGAACCTCCGTCCCACCTAAGGAAAATATGGAGGGAACTCACCCTGTGTGTAGAGTAAAAACCCGGTCTAGGGTACCTGCATTTGACTGTACTCCATCGGTCCCTACTAGTCCTTCCTAGGCTTGCAAGGTTGATGGTACTTATGCTCAGTAACCTCAGGGAGATATTTCTAATGCGAAGTTCCATTCATCTATTGATGGGTCCCTACTAGTCCTTCCCAGGCTTGCAAGGTTGATGGTACTCATGCTCAGTCACCTTAGGGAGATATTTCTAATGCAAAGTTCCATTCGTCTATTGATATGCTTACCCAACTAGTGGTACTCAGTCCCATCGACCTGATCATGTTGGTTCTATTGCTAATTCATAAAAGGTTAACCTGGTTGGACAATTTATTATATTGAATCCCCCAATCTTTATAGGATATAGGGTTGAGGAGGATACTCAATGATTTATTTTTAACATGGATAAAATTTTAAGGGTTATCCCTGCTGCTGATTTAGAGGGTGTAGAGTTTGCTTCCTATCAGTTGAAGGATGTGGCTTTCCAATGGTATGAGGAGTGGGAAGCAATGAGAGTGATGATGCCGAGTTGGTGGTATGGGATGAGTTTTCAGGTGATTTTCTTGATCACTTCTTTCCTCACTAGTTTAGAGAAGCTAAGGTTAAAAAGTTTGTGAACTTAGAGTAGGGTAAGATGAGTATGAAGGAGTATACCCTGAAATTCCAATAACTATCCCGTTATGCTCCGAAATTGGTGTCCAATATAAGGTCCAAAATGAGGAAGTTTGCTTCTGCTTTATCCCATGATTGAGTGCTGGAGTAGAAGGATGCTATGTTGAATAATGACATGGACATATCTAGGATAGTGGTTTATATACAATAGATCGAGTATGAGAAAAAAAAGTAGGTAGAGATGGAGGAGAGGCGAAATAAGAAGTTTAGATATACAGAGCAGGGGGCAAATTAGTAGAATAATGGGAGAGATGGTAGGTAGTGGACTAAGAAGAAGAATTGGGGAAATATTTACTGATAGCTAGTGCTCCTTATCCTAAGCCTTCAGGTGATTACTGTATTTGGGCTAGCAGTGGTCCTAAGGACTAGGGTGCCAGTGATATCACCCAAATGTCACCTCCTTAGAAGGATAAAGTGGTCTCTATCAAAATATAGTAACCCAACTAGGTTGGGGTCAATCCCACAAGGAATACGTTAGAAATCATCCAACAGGGAATATATCAGAAATCATTCTCTAACTTGTTGAAATCACCAGGCAGGGCAGAAAAGTAAATGGATTTTTTTGTAGTAATTAGCAAGAAGTAACAAGAATTGGATGCTTTTGGTTGTAAACAATCTAATACAAACATTAGGCTTGTGTTCCTCCTGGCTTCTAACTCCATAAATTCATCGTTCACTATTGAACTATTCCAATAACTTGTATGCAAAATCTGACAAGTATGTATCACCAATAGCTTCTTGACACCCTTTGGTGAATTTCACTCATCTTCTCTTGGTCTTAGAGTGTCGCATTACTAAATCTTGACTTGGACCCCAGTTTTAGCTACTCCTCTTAGTCTTGAGTTGATTAGATGAAATTTATTCATCTTAAGTAGATAGTGCTAATTTTTTATTTTGGTAATTAACTCTAAATCACTGTTATGATCTCCTTTTACCAATCACAACCTCCCTCTTGGGTTCCTAGGGAATAGAGGTGGGATCCTTACGTGTGCAACCATTAAGAAATAAATCAAAGTAAAGAAAACCAAAATACACACAAAAATCTTTATCTTGAATGACTTGGCATTTATTCATCTTTGTTGATCTGCTAGGGTTCATACAACCCTAGCTAAGGGAATTAGCCATTCGTAGTTACGAGATAATTTATGGAATTCATCAACAAAATCATAGAATCAATCTCACAGTAATGAAAGAAGAAACCCAAAGTCTCAATTCAATTAATCAACAAAAAAAACGAACAATAGGATCCCAACATCAAAATCTAATCTTTAAATTAAAAGATGTTTGTAAAGTAATCCTAAAAAGGCCTCTCCAGGCATTAACTAGGACACCCCAATTAAACAACGTAAAAAGGGTATTTATTGATTACATGGAAACCCAAGAAGTCAAATCCCATATAAAATAGGAAAACTTAAGTAAATGTACATAATAACCTTAACCCACTTTACAATCTTGGTTTTTAATATAGTCATTCACACAATTTAACTTATTTTTGAACCTATTACATTGCATTAAAGATAAATGAATAAAAATGGTTTGGAATGCCCTTGGTGGCTATGGTTTTGGGTTTTAAATAGAACTTTGGAGTCTAATGATTAAATAGACTAGTTTGGCATAATTGAATTAGCTTGCAAGAAAATTGGTATGACAATACTAGGTTGGAAAATGCGTTAATAAAGACCTCTTGGTTAATGGTTAGGTTTATGTGTAAATTATTTTACTTTGTGCTTAAAGGTAATTGTGTAGCCCAACGTGAAGGTGTAGTCATGAGGGGACAACCATTTGAAATCACATTTGCTAATGTGGGGGTCTATGTGATCATGTGCTTGGTGCACACTCAATATTTTGGATGGATATCACCTTGGTTTCTTTAGAATTTTCTCAATTTCTTCAGTACGTGCAACTAACACACACTTGGGCACTTTCGATCGGGGATTTACACCCATAAAGCCCATGGGTCCATTTAGGATGGAGCGAGCCACACAATTTAGGTTAATATTTTAGACTCTTATGTTTATGACCCTTGTCCCTATCCCGACATCCTATATGTATATATAAAAATTATACATGTGGTTTTGATTGGTTTTTGGCAATGGCATTATTTTATTACTTTTTCTTGAGTTACATGCTAGTGATTGCCCCGCTGACCATCCCCATACGTTGGATCATTTAATGTTGTAGGGTTTGAGGGGTTCACTATTACTCTTGTGTAATGTTAGGTGGTGTTGTATGTTTGTTGAGTTAATGTGAAGTAGTGAGCCTCCATCTTTTGGAAAGCACTTCCATTTTATTAGGTTTCTTTTCATATTTTGTGAATTGTGAATTCTCTTTCTCATAGTCAGGGGCATGTACCGATCTCCTTTGGTATTTCTCATTTTAGAGGCTTTTATGAATTGTATTGGGATAATTAGTTGTCTTGTTTTGACTCTTAGATTTTATTTAATTCATCTATCTTATTTATTATTTTAGTTAGATTTTGCTATTTGTTATATTATGCTCTGGAGGTTAGGTTAAGAGGGTGACCTCTGGCCCACATTGCACTTGAGATACCCATTATGACTACGCCTTGGTTCGGGTTGTGACAAAAACCAAACCAAGTTTAGTGAATTAGAGTGCAATTCATCCCAATAAGAGTAATGATGAGAGAGTGATCCATTCTTACTCTAGCATATTTCCTTCCTTGAATTTCAGTCATTATGGCACCTATCAATGTCTTTCGTGATAAATCCATGCTTCTGACCAATACTTATACACTTCATGCATATTTAAGTTCATTCTCAACTCCTAGTAAAGAAGTAATAGCTTTACTCCATGATCCTTGTCATCCCTCATGGATCTACGAATTCCAGTCCCATGTTAAGTAACATATGTTAAATATAAACCCATGTTTCATAGTATGCTCAGTCCCCTAAACACATGATACACCCTTAATGACTCCTGGTATTCATTATGTCATGTATGTCCTTAGTTTAGATCTCTGTAACAAATCTATGCCCATGATACTCTATTTTTTAGGTTGCATCAAGTGTCAAAGATATGTATAATATTCTTTCATGACTTGGATCCTTATGTTCTATCACTTCTCTTTATGTTAAGATAATAGTGATTAAAATGGATGAACAATAGTTTAGATGGGAGAGAGTAGATGTTCCTTATTAAGGAAAAATATGGCATGCTTATTCTACTAAGGTTATAACTATGAAGGAAGATGGAGGCAAAGCTAATGACGATTGCGTACACCTAAAGAATGTAGTTTGAACGTCATCAAATTCTGGCGTCGTTATTGGTGAGTGAAACATTGTTTTCATTCTTGTAGTATTTTTTTTCACTTTGGGTTAGTCGTAGTGTTTATTTTACATTGGTTTATTATTTTTGTTCTTTCTTAGGTGAGGATAATAGTATACACAATACTATGAGCCAACATGGCAGTAATACTTATGCTTTTGATGGTCATCTCAAAGGCGAGGATCACCTCAGATATATGGGCTAAGTTAGTCTATTTGTGTTCCAATGATGGCCAAAAATAGAGTACTTCACATTAATATCTTGATTCTTCATTTGCTTCAAATAAAAAGGTTGTTTGGATGTCATGCACATGAGGATGCCAATCTACACTTGAATAAAACTTTTATTAATGTGTGTTCTCCCTTTGATATAGCCCATATGTCCTAAGAATAAATCTATGTGCATCTATTCCTATTCTCATTGATAGGAGAAGAGGTCTTATGACTACGGTCTTTTCCTGTGGCATCTATTACTTCATGGGTTGAGGTCACAAAAGCATTTTTGGATAGGTACTTTTCTCCTTCTCAAATGTTGTAACTAAGGGATAAAATCATCAACTTTCACTTAATTAATGGAGAAACATTATATGAAGTTTGGTAATAATTTAGTAATAAGATAATGCAATGCCCAAATCATGAGGTCCCAGATAAAATGCTTCTTCAAATCTTCTATAGGGCATTAGATCAATTAAACAAGGAAGTAGTCCCTAATGCGGATGGAAGATCTACTATCATTCAATCTTATGGTGTTGTGGCGATTTTATTAGATCAAGTGACTATGAAAAGTAGGGTTTTGCACACTAGAGATACTGAGGTGTCCATGGGGGCTCCCTTTGTATCTTTTGTAAGCTAAGAGCAACGAAAAAAGGATGAGGAAAGATATAAGAACATAACTAAAGGGATGACTCAACTTGATCTTCTCACCGAGCATGCAATGGGATCTCCTTCAAAGGCAGTTGATGTCATTTCTTATAAGAGTGTTAAAGCTTATAATGATGAGGAAGTAAACTCTTTTGAAGAATAAATTCGGTTTGTGTCAAACCAATCGGGGAGTTACCGCCCTCCTTATCAAGTGTAAGGTAGAAATCAAGGTTTAAAGAAAATAGATCATGATAGAGATTGGCATGATAGAGATCCTAATAGTGATCGAGATTGGAGAGATAAGGATAGGGATTATGATCGATATACACCTCCACATGATAGGGCTAAGGGAAAAGAGTCAAACTCCATTGACCCAAAGAAGTTCAAGATTGAAGATATACTTGCTCGTATCTTAATAGGTGTTGAGGAAACCAATAATATCGTGAGAGATCTGAAAAGTGATTTCTCATAACTCAATAAAATAGTGATATTTCATTTAGTCGCTCTCAAGCGACTTAAAACTCAAGTGGGTCAAATCTAGGATCATCTCAATGCAAGGCCAAAGGGTGGTTTCCCTAGTGACATGGCTACTAATCCTATGAATGATGCTCACATCATGTCTATTTTCACTAGGAGTGGTCGGACTCTTGGTAAAGATATTGATTTTGATGAAGGCCCCAGTGAAAAGGAAAGTGATGAACAAGTCAATGAAAATAGAAAATGGCTAGAGAAGCCAAAAGATGTAGTTCCATAGAGTTGAACAAATTGTTAAAAACCTAAAAGTGGTTGAAGAAAGAGGTGAAAGTAAGGCAACTCCGACAGAGGTTGATAGTAATGCTCGAAATCCAAAACACTTAGTTTTTTCCTTTGTATCAAATCAAAATTCCTCCCCCATTCCCACAAAGGACCAAGAAGAAAAAAGATGATACCAAGCTTAAGAAATTTGTTGCAAAATTTAGCAATCTGTTAGTGAATATTCCTTTGTTAGAAGCCTTACAAGAGATGCCTCGATATTCAAAATTTATGAAGGAGTGGGTCACAAAGGAATAAGTAATGGATGTTGAAACTATAAAGGTAACCCACAATTGTAGTGCCATAATATCTAGCACGATGGTGGTGAAGAAGAAAGACCCGGGTGCATTCACTATCCTTGCACTATTAGGGTGCACAAGTATGGAAAAACATAATGTGATCTTAGTTAAAGCATTAATTTGATGCCATTTACCATGTTCCTAAAGTTAGGATTGGGTTTTCCCAAAACAACCTCAATGAGGCTTTTAATGTTCAAAAGTTCTATCAAGAAGTTCATGGGAGTGCTATGTGATGTTCTTGTGAAAGTGCACTGGTTAATCTTCCTAGCTAATTTTGTTGTCTTGGATTGTGAGATAGACAATAATATCCGCATCATCTTATGTACGCCAATATTGGATACCAAATGGTACCTGGTTGAGGTTGAATATAGGGAAATGAAGTTTTGAGTAAATGATGAAGAAGTGTCCTTCAGTGTACGCATGTACATGAAACAACCAAAGGACTTGCAAGTTCTTTCAATAATTGATGTGATTGATGATAAGGTGTCTAGTACAATAGAAGGGAATCTTGTGGATAACCCCTTGGTTAGTGTATTAGTAAACTTAAGGAGTGAGGTGATTGAAGAACATAATGAAGTGGTTTCTTCATTAGTGGTTCATGGCTCTTATACTAAATATTTTTGCAAGTCAGATCATGATATGAAGAATTGTGAAAGTCAACCTGCCAAACCATCTATTGTAAAACTGCCTCAACTTGAGCTTAAGACATTTTATTCATATATTAAATATGTGTTATTGGATGAGAAAAACACTTTACAAATAATTATTGCAGATGATCTATTGCCTCGACAAGTGAAAGTCTCAAAATCTATGGTGAAAAAGTATATTCGTGCTATTGGGTGGACCATAGCAGACATTAAAGACATTGTTCCTAAAATTTTCTCACATAAACATAAAACAAAGAGAAGGAACGATGCTAAGAAGTTGAATTGAGAGTTTTATGTTGGTGAAAATATGCCCTTATTCAACTCTAGGTTGAAACTTTTCACGTGAAAACTTAAAACCAAGTCATCGGGCCGATTTATAGTCGTAAATTTCTGTCAAAATAGATAAGTTGAATTAGAACACATAAGAAGAGGAGGCTTATTGTAAATGGGTGAAGACTAAAGCATACCCATGTGGGTGGATCCAGAGCGTCTAAGGTTGCGTCTCTGTGGTTTGAGGATCACAAATAATAAACAAGCGATGTCGTTCCATGACTGTAACTAAGGTTCTTCTTAGGAAGCAATCAAAGGTTTATTCTTATTGTTTTATAGTATTTTGGAAACTAATTTTAACTAGTTTTTGGTATTTGCAGGTGATATCATAATTGGGATACATGAAGGAAGGTTTGGGGCATAACTAGTTTTAACTATTTATGCCTCGAGCAAATATTTGATTCAAACTTTAGCTTAAAAGCTAGATATCCCACTCTTGACCTGAGTGGGATCAACTTGATCATCCCAAGTAAGTCAAGCACATTCTAAATTCATGTAAAGGAAGCATACACTGCCTGGAACTACACCAGACATGCTTGAGAAGTCGAGGCATATCTGGATTGCAGGTAACCAACAAGTGAGCCAAAAGTTGCTAAACATTTTGTTTTGATGTATGCTGGACCTGCTTGAGCAAGATAGGCGCAGGCCATACAAAGATGACATGCAAATGGGCTTTATTTTAGCTGAATCCATGGAGTATATTGTTTTGACCTGCACTGGACTTGCTTGAGCTGTCCAACCATAGGTCACATACAGATTGCACGCAGATGAGCCATCGAGTGATCCAAAAATTTGTTACACTCTACAATGAATTTTTTTTCTCTTTCATCACGCTCTTAAATTCCTTCAATGGCAATTCAAAACTCGCAATTGCCATTTAAAGAATTTACCTTTGAATAATCAAATTGGGCTTTTCATTAATCTTTTTTTCTCTCTTAAGTAAACTTAAAAGATATTCTCTTTTGTGATATTCTCTTTGAATCCCCTTTAAATTGTAAATGGTGTTGCACTTCCATGGTACTCTTTGCTTTGAATTTGATTTAGTTGAGATTATTTTGGTAAATTGTGATTATTTTAGTCAAGATTATAGAATGGATGTCTTGTTTTACCCACTTGAATGTTTATTCTTTCTTACTTAAACTAGTTCATACCTTGTATTCAATAAAATACCCACTGGAAGTTTGGTTGCTAAATTGAGTGGTGGGTGCTCTAATTGGGTGAGTATGAGTACCAATGGTGTGTTTGATGATAAAAATGATGAATTTTACTTGATTACTTGTACTTTTATTCTATTTTCCAAGCTCTTATCTTTCATGGACACCATATGTTTTTTAAAACACCAATGAGAGAGAGATGTCTTGAATGTTAGTAATGGATCATGTATTCATTCTTAAGGTATTAATATGAGTTCAATTGCTCCCAAATGGTAGAAAATTAGTGGCTTTTGGTTGAAGTTGTAGATAAATGTTTCTTCCATGTCCTTGTTTAATTAATGCACTTATGACAAAATTCACAGGCGAAATTTAAGTAACTCGAGATACATGAATGCATGCCTTGCCCAATGAGAGATCAGGTGACACCACTCTAAAGGCTATAGGGTCATTTTTGTTTCTATTAGTTATATGGATGTTCTATGAGATAAATTGGCAAAATGTAAACATAGTATGGCAATGTAGAGTCTCAATGGTGGATTGTTGTGATGAAATAGTCCCATGAATTGTATTGACCATGTTACTGTAATGCCCCAAGACTATACCCTGGATGTGACATAATGCTTATGACCCCGAAGGACCACAAGCTAACTCATGACTGGTTTCTGCTGTGAGCACTGAATAATATTCATGAAACATATATGGAGATAAGAACTGATAATGCCATAAGGTTCTAATACTGAATCAAAATTGAATACATCTATAGATTAACTGCTAACTGATAATGTCTGAAAATCCTCTAAACATCTAAGATAAAAGAGTTGATGGGATAGGCCCCAACTAACTTACAACTGTTGTCTGAAATAACTGAAATATTAAAATAATATAACGGCTAAATAAATATTGCATCCTCAATTGATGAGGACTTACTATTGTAGTTGTGACTAATAAACTGATCAGGCTAAGTATGTTCAGGAACCCAAGCATCTGAACCTATGATATGAGACGTCATAGCGCAAAGAGAGAGTATGCATCAGTACTTTGAATATACTGGTATGCTAGGTAAGGTTAGGCTGATATGTATGGGCTCATATAGTTAAGATGATAACTAAATGAATGGGCATCACGAAGTAACTGGATGAGAGTACATGCGAAACTATAACTTTTGAACATACCAAACATGAAATACTGCATATATAGGTATACATCGTGTATCTGAATTATACTGAGACTGAGTACTGACTTTTAGTGGCTGAGTAACTGATAACTGATAGCCACGGTCCTGTAGAACTGACTGAGTTTACTGATTATTGAGACTAAAACTGTAACTATGGGAGTGTTCATCTAAACGACATACCCCGATTATAGACTTATTTGGGGTCCAACTTGTGACCTCAATTGGAAGGGTGTTAGCACCTTGCCACGGGATACTAACAATACTGTGTCAACCCTAATCTGTCAGGAAGTCTCATGAAATATATATATAATTGTGTCAACCCTAGTCTGGCAGAAGGATGACTTACCATACGCTGGATACGTAGTTCTATAACTCAGAGATTGCTACTAAGGGTCAAAACCTTTACTGCCAGGAATGCCCTCATCCCTGAGTTTGCTCGGTGTTGAATCCTACTCCCAACAGAACTAACATTGATCATTATACTGTACTAAGCTTGACTAAACTCATGCTTATTTTGTTAAGTGATCGAATGTGACTATTCAGAATTCTATGAGATCATTCAAGTATGACTGAAAACTAAGTAAGAAACTAAATTATGGGTATACAATACCCCCAAGACTCAATAGCATAACCAAAGGAACCATATCACAAGTTTAGAGCATTACAATTAGGATGTCATGCACAAATCATTCACATAGGCATTTTGTCAAACACTTGGGGAGCATGGTTCTTGAACATGAGGAAAAATAACATGGGATTATCATGATTACAACATTCGATTCACAATTTATGGGTTATGACACAAGGAATACATAAATTAATACACATACTAGTTTATTTACTTGATATTCATAGTCTTTTTGGTTTAAAACCCATAAAATCAACACATGCATGAACACAATTCAATTTAAGAATATAAATCATAATTTAAATCTTGCAAAGGGGTTCTTGAACTCCAAGGATGGAAGGAAACCCAAAGATGAACACCAAACATACCTGAGTAGTTGAATTCTTGAAGTTTCTTGGAAATTTTCGTAGGAATTGATCATGAATTTTGAAGCATAGGGTTTACTATTTGAGAGAGAATGTTCTTGATTTAAGGGAATTTGAATAAAATAATGACTAATTAGGCTATTAGGGCATTAATTTTATGTTTTAGACTGATTAGGGTCATGAAAAAAGAACCAACTTCTTCTAGAAAGAATTAAATTTTTGTCACTGAAAATCCTAATTTTAGCCATCGCCGCCACTGAATTTTTGACAGTATGTGTATCCCACAGACAAGTGCAAAACTACACTTTGATGTGATGCGGTGGGATAGCATTGCGTCTCTGGAAATTAACGAGTAAGAACAGGCACTCCTCCGCGATGCGATGCTTATCACGATGCTTCATTGGAAAATGCCAATTAGGAACCAAAACTTCACTGCAATGCAGTACAATCATGATGAGTCACTGGAAACTGCCGAGTTCCATTCTTGGAGTCACCGCGATGTGGTGCTTCTCGTATTGAGCTACTGCTTTCACTAAAATTCCATAACTTCTCACTCGAGTATTAGATTTGGGTGAAATTGGTATCATTGGAAAGATTATTTAATTTTCTACAGTTTGGTGGATCTTGAGCTGGAAAATTCTATGTAAAGCAAAAGTTATTCTTGTTTGAAGTTGACTAAAGCAACATTCTTATCGTAAACTCAATCGATATGGGATATTTTGCTTCATGAAATAACTGGGAGTTATTCGGGACCTTAATATGCATCAAAATAACTCATAAAGATACCAAAGAACCATAATGTACTACGCATAAGCTTGAAACATACTCTAGCATTGGTTTGGATTTTTGAGGTATTACAAAATCTCCCCCTTGGGAACATTGCCCTCGAATGAGACTGGTTAAGCTGGAAGTACTGAGTGATAGTGATTACATGGTGAATATACGTGATTACATGACTGAATCTGAACATGACATATGAATGAATTGGTTCCGTGAATGCATAACTGACATGAGAATGATATGCATCTGAAACTGAGCAAGGAAAAGATGAATTCTAAGAAGATTCTTACCATAAGATGAGTCTGAGTTTGCAGAGAAAATGTGAGGATATTTGGTCTGCATATCTTCTTCTACTTCCTAAGTAGCTCCCTCAATAGACTTGTTCTGCCAAAGAACATTGACTAGGGAAACTTCTTTGTTCCTTAGTCTACAAACTTATCGATTAAGGATTTTAACTGAAACTTACTCGTAGGAAAGACTATTCTAAGCATATACGCTTTCTAAGGTAACAACTAAAGCTGGGTCGCTAATACACTTCTTCAACAAGGAAATATGGAATACTAAGTGAACTGAGGCTAATTCTGCAGACAACTCAAGCTCATAAGCCACCTTTCCAAAATGGCTCAAAATCCTATAAGAATACATATATCGAGGACTAAGCTTCCCTTTCTTACCAAACCTCTTTACTCCCTTTATGAGAGAGATTTTCAAATACACGAAATTGATAACCTCAAATTCAAAATCTTTCTTCCTAAAATCTGCATATGATTTCTGTGCTTTGGGCTGCCTTAAGCCTCTCTCTGATCAACTGAACTTTCTCTAAAGAATTAAACACCAAGTTAGGCTCGACTATCGCCACCTCAGCTACTTCAAACCAACTAACCGAAGATCAATATCTCCTCCTATATAGAGCCTCAAATTAAACCATCTGAATACTGGAATGATAGCTGTTATTATATGTGAACTCAATTAAAGGCACATGGTCATCCCAACTGCCCTTAAAGTCAGCTACATAAGCTCTTAACATATCTTCTAACTTTTGAAAGGTCCTTTTTAACTGACCATCTATCTGAGGGTAGAAGATTGTACTGAGGTGTACTTGGGTACCTAGAACCTTTTGGAAAGCTTTCCTAAAGTGAGAGGAAAATTGAGTACCCCTATCTGAAGTGATGAACAACGAAACACTGTGCCACCTAACCAACTCTTTGAGATAAAGCTTGGCTTAATCCTTGACTGAATAGGAAGTATGGACTAGCAAGAAATGGGCTGATTTGGTCATCCTATCTATAATGACCCAAATAGAATCATGCTGCTAACGAGTACGAGGCAAACCTTTCACAGAGTCCATGCTTACTTCCTTTCACTTCCATATGGGAATATTGAACTCCTGCATAGACCCACTAGGCTTTTGATGTTAAATCTTAACCTGTTCACACGTGGAGCACCTAGCCACAAACTCTGGAATATCTCTTTTCATCCCATTCCACAATAGATTTCCTGCAAATCATGGTACATCTTCATGGACCCTAGATGAATTGAGTAACGTGCACCATGCGTCTTTACAAGAATTCACTGCCATAAATTATCAACACATGGTAAATATAGTCTACCCTGGCAATGTAACACACCATCTCCTCCTTAGGAGAAAACCTCTACTTTCTGATCTCTGGCTGACTCCTTCAACTTCACTAGACTAGGATCCCTATCTTGCTT
>JAPEIP010000009.1:111610079-111622062 GCA_026120095.1 Capsicum chinense
CTTTTAACCCTGAACACGTTATTTTAATTTTTAGTAAATTTCCTGAATTAGGCCCTTGACGTGATAGGGCGTTGTTGCGTCGTGTCACTAGAAATTGACAATTGGAAAATGCATGGTGGCGTAATGTGGAGCTATCGCGTTGCCACCTTATCTACGACTTGGAATTTCGTGCTACACGCCAGTATTTTGGAGCAACACTGGAATTTGACAATTGCCATTTGAGCTATCTCCACGATGCACTGAAGGCTCAGGTCAAACATGGTCTCACTAAAAAGGACGTAACTCTTCGTTCGGGTGTCAAATTTAGGCGAATTATATATCGATGGAAATACCACATGTATTAGAATGAATTCTTATTTTAAAGAAAGTTCTAACATCCTTGAGATGATTTTCAAGCTAAGAAAAAGCATGGGTATTACAATATCTCCCCCTTGAGAATATTCATCCTCAAATGAGACTGACTGAGAGTGGAAATAATGAGCTGAACATGAATAACTGGAACATGATCTCATGATAGACGTGACTGACAAGCTGAACTTAACATATTGAATATGCATATCTGATGCATGCATAACTGATTCATGAATGCATAACTGAAAATTTCTAAGAACTAAGTTTTCTCACAATGAGAATGTATGTTTGATGCATAACTATATAACAGATCTGGTACATGAATGCATGACTGAATATGCGGTGGTACTTGATACTAAGTTTATTGTGGGAACATGAACATGAGACTAAATACTAAGTTAGTGATGTACACTAATCATGAAACTGAGTAAGATTAAGGAGAACTATTACCTTGAGCTTGATCTGAGTTGGTGGGGAAGAGGTGAGGATACATGGTATGCATTTTTGATTCGGTTTTCCAAGTAGCTCCCTCAACGGACTTATTTTTCCCAAGAACTTTAACCAGAGGGACTTCTTTGTTCCTCAATCTACGAGTCTGGTAGTCTAAGATTTTAACTGGAATCTCTTCATAAGAGAGGCTGTTCTGAACATCTATGCTCTGAATAGGGACTATGACTAATGGGTCACCTATACACTTCTTGAGCAAAGAGACATGAAAGACTGGATGAACCGAGGCTAGATTTGAAGGAAATTTGAGCTCATAAGCTACCTTGCCAAAACGACTGAGAATCTTTAAGGGAAAGACATATCGGGGATTGAATTTTTCCTTCTTGATGAATCTCTTCACTCCTTTCATTGGAGAGATCTTGAGGTAGACATGATCACCAATCTCAAACTCAAAATCTTTTCTACGAGCATCTGCATAAGATTCTGTCAGCTCTGAGCAGCACGAAGTCTTTCTCTGATCAACTGGACTTTCCCTATGGCGCCAAATACCAAGTCAGGCCCTATGACTGAGGGCTCACAAACTTCAAACCAACCAATCGAATATCTATATCTCCTACCATAGAGAGCTTCGAATGGAGCCATCTGAATACTGCAATGATAGCTGTTGTTGTATGCAAACTCAATCTAAGGTAAGTGGTCATCCTAACTTCCCTTGAAATCAATTGCACACGCCCTTATCATATCTTCTAACTTCTGAATGGTCCTTTTTGCTTGACCATCTATAAGAGGATGAAAGGATCTACCAAGAGGAATTTTGTTACCAAGACCCTTTTGGAATGCATTCCAAAAATGAGAGGTGAACTAGGTACCTCTGTCTGAGATAATAGATAATGGAACACCGTGCATTCTGACCAACTCCTTGATGTAGAGTTTGGCATAGTCCTCGATGAAATTAAGAGGTATGAATCGGAAGGAAATACTCTAATTTGGTCATTCTATCTACAATGACCCAGACTGAATCATGCTGATGATGAGTTCGAGGCAAACCCATCACGAAGTCCATGTTCGCAACTTCCTACTCCCAAGTAGTAATACTGAACTCCTGCATAGGACCACTAGGATTCTGATGCTCTATCTTAACTTGCTGACATGTAGAGCACTTAGCCACAAACTCTACAACATCTTTTTTCATCCTACTCCACCAATAGTTTTCCTACAAATTGCGGTACATCTTAGTGGCCCTTGGATGAATAGAGTAATGTGAACCATGCACTTATTCAAGAATTTGCTGCCTTAGTCATCTATGTCTAGAACACAGAGACAACCCTGACAACGAACAACACCACCTCCCCTTGGGAGAAAACCTCTATTTTTCTGATTCTAAACTGACTCTTTTAGCTTGACAAGGCTAAGATCCTTATCTTTCTTTTCTTTTACCTCAGAAACTAGAGATAATTCTGAACTACTCTGAACACATACACCGACCTATGAAGAGTCAACTAAGTGAATGCCTAGTCTAGTAAGCTGGTGGACTTCCTGGACTAACTTCTTCTTACTATCATCAACATGATAAATACTACCCATGGACAGTCTACTGAGAGCGTCGGCCACTACGTTGGCCTTTCCCAGATGATAGAGGGTACTCATGTCATAATCTTTTAAGAGCTATAACCACCTTATCTGGCGAAGATTGAGATCTTTTTTAGAAAAGACATACTGAAGGCTCTTATGATCTATAAAGATGTCTACATGAACTCTGTAGGGCTAATGCCTCCAAATATTTAAGGCAAATACTACAGCTGCTAACACAAGGTCATGAGTAGGATAATTCTTCTCATGGGGTTTATGCTGGAGGCGTAGCCTATGACCTTACTATGATGCATGAGGAAACAACCTAAACCCACTTTAGATGCATCTTAATAAATTACAAAGCCATCTGAACCATCTGAAAGAGCTAGAATTGGAGCTGAGGTAAGTAGAGTCTTTAATTCCTAAAAACTCTTCTCGCATGAATCTAACCACTAAACTTGACCATCTTCTAAGTCAATCTAGACATAGGAGATGCGATAGAATAAAATTCCTCAACAAACCATCTATATTAGCCATCCAAACCCAAGAAACTCCTAATATCTGATGGAGAAATAGGGTGAGGCCAATTTCTTATTAATTCAGTCTTTTGAGGATCTACTCTAATGCCATCACTAGGAATAATATGGCCAAGGAATGTTACTGATCTTAGCCAAAATTTTCACTTACTAAATTTGGCGAATAACAAATGATTTCTGAGAGTCTAGAGTACTATTCTGAGATGGTCTACATGATTACACTCAGTGTAGGAATAGACTAGAATATCATCTATGAAGACTATAACGAATATATCTAAGTACTTCTTGAACACAGGATTCATCAAGTCCATGAAAGAGGATGGGGCGTTGGTAAGACCAAATGACATGACTAGAAATTCAAAATACCATACCTAGTACGAAAAGCTATCTTTGGGATGTCTCATTCTCTAACTCTGAGCTAATGATAACTGGATCTGAGGTGTATCTTAGAGAAATAACTGGCACCCTGGAGTTGGTCAAACAAGTCATCAATTATGGGAAGAGGATACTTGTTCTTGACTATGACTTTATTAAGTTGATGGTAATCTATACGCATTCTGAATGAACTGTCTTTTTTGCACTCAAATAGGACTGGTGTACCCCACGGGGAAATGCTGGGTCTGATGAATCCCTTATCTAAGAGATCTTTTAACTGTTCTTTCAGTTCTTTCAGTTCTGCTGGTGCCATTCTATATGGCAGAATAGAGATAGGCCGAGTGTCTAAAAAAAGATCAACACCAAAGTCTATTTCCCTTTTGGGAGGAATTCCTGGAAGATATTTGGGAAAGACATCTAAATATTCATTCACTATTGGGACTAATTCAAGACTGGGAGCCTTGGAAATGGAATCTCTAACATGAAATAGATGACAAACACATTCCTTAGATATCATTTTACTTGCCCGAAGGTAGGAAATAAGTTTACCCCTGACAGCGGATATGCTACCCTTCAACTCTAGGACAGGTTCATTTGGGAACTAAAACTGAACTATTCTATTTTTGCAGTTGACTGTGGCATAGCAGGAATGAAGCCAATTCATGCCGAGAATGCCATCAAAATCAATCATCTCTAATTTGACTAAGTCTGTTGAACTGACTTTCTGAAATATCATAACCGGGAAGTTCCTATATACCCGTCGAGCTATGATGGTTTTACCCACTAGGGTAGATAATGAGAAGGGCTCTGCTAGAATTTTGGGACTGATTTTAAAATCAACTGCTATATAAGGAGTAACAAAAGATAAGAAAGCTCCTAGATCTAGCAAAGTATAAGCATGCACATGAAAGATCTGTAACATACCAGTAACTACATTAGGAGAACTTTACCGATCGTGTTGAGTCTGAAGAGCATAGAGACAATTTGGGCGTTGCCCGCTAGTAGCACTGGAAGTGGCACCCTACTGATTTAGGCTACCAAACTGAGCTGAAGAGTGATTCTGTTGACCCTGAGGACCTGGATGTGGACAGTCTCTAACTCTATGGACTGGCATGCCACAACCAAAACAAATGGCATCACCTTCTCTACACATACCCTGATGGTGCTTACCACAAGTTTGGAAAAGAGGATAAGTGCAAGCATTGATAACACTTCCCTGGGTCTTAGAGCCTGGCGCTCTATCTTTGTTACCCTCTCTGAACTTAGGAACTGGAGCACTGGTTGTAAAGTGAACTGGAACTGATGACTTAGGATGAAACTAGAATGGTTTCCTCCATTTGATTTAGGCTAAGCGAGTTGAAAATACTTGTCTTCTCTCGTATATTGTATTTCTCCCTATGATTAATATTCTTCTCCTCTATCTACAGAGCATGAGTCACCTAGCTAAAGTCATGCCACTATACAACATGGCAGATCTGCACTCATTAACCATGCTGTCGTTCATCCCTGAAGCAAACTTACTCATTTTGGCTCTACCGTCTGCAACCACATGAGGGGCATATCTGGCTAATTGAGTAAACTTTAGAGAATACTCTTTCACCGTCATATTTACCTGCCTAAGGTTGATAAAATCTAGCACCTTAGCTTCTCTAAGCTCTTGGGGAAAGAATCTATCTAAGAATGCAGTGACAAACTCCACCCACTCTTAGGACCTGCATTATCTACCCTTTCAGACTTCTACTATTTATACCCTTTATCTATATGAGAAAGGTTGGAGGATTCATTCGGGTGAAGTCCCGAATCCTTGCTGCAGCTGAGTTGGCCACTAGGTTTGCTAGAACAACTATTGGCCATTCATTATGAGAAGTGACTGATTGAGCAAGAGTGGTAAATGCAGTCCTGAACTCCGTATAAGAAACATGATCGCCCAAAGGTTCTTTGGGTTGAGGTGCTGACTGATTTCTTCTCTTAGGAGGCATATTTTGAAATAAAGAGAAGAAAACGATTGGAGTGAGAGACTGACTTGTGATTATGCTCACTGGCACAACATAAATACTGAAAGAATGAGAAACTATTCCTAAAACATCTCATAGCCTCCTACACATAAATGTGGCTCGCAACACACCCATGTATAAGATTATACTAGATGAGGCTTTCAGACTTCCTCGGACTCTATTGAACCATAGGCTCTGATACCAAGTTTATAACAACCCGATTTGCTGAACCGGAATGCTACATGGTTCTCATGATCCCGAGGGACCACAAGCTAACCCATGACTGATATCTATAATACTGCAAAAGATAACTTAATAATGCAGAAACATGCACTGAAAGGCCATTAGGTTCAATATTGAACATAACTAAATGATATAACATCTGTGTGGGGTAATAGAATACCCAAAACAAAACTAAAAATACTGAAGTCTAAACATGATAGTCTGTATCTAGTATACTTCTAGTCTAAAAGCCTCTACTTTCTGAAGAATCTGAATAAAGAGTTGATGAGACATGTCTCCAACTAACTCCAACTACTAAGCTAATCAATGAGATACTAGAAAATCATTATGTCCTCGAAGAATGAGGACTCACTTCTACTCTGACTGCTGAATCTAGAATCTACTGCTGATCTGGAACTCGTGTCTCTAAACCTATGGTGTAACATAAAAAAAAAGCACTATAGCATGAATTCATCAGTACATATGTACAGAGTATACATGTGAGGTAGGCTATATGCAATGGTTCACATGCACGAATAATGCTAACTAACTGTCTAACATGAACGTGAGAATACATGCATAAATATATAATTGTAACTGACAATGTGATTTCATGATTTCTGAGTCTGTATACCGATAACATTGCATGATAGTAACTGATATGACTGATAAAATGAAGGACTATATCTGAATAATGCTGATAACATGGGTGACTGTATCTGACAGTCCTGAATCTGATAGAACAATCTAAGTTTTGTACTGTATCTGAGTTGACTGTATCTGACAATCCTAAAATTTGAAGAACTATTTGAGTTCTATTACCGAGACTGATTGACTATATCTGATAGTCCTAATTTTATAACATGAAACTTTGGGAAGTAGTATCTAACTGGCATGCCCCAAATGTGCTATAATAGCTGAGCTGGGGTCTAATCTATGCCTTGATTGGAAGGGTGTCAATACCGCACCACTAGTAAGGACAACATGTGAGTAACCCTCGTATAATAGGTAAATCTAGCGAGAATGTTGGGAACTCTCACATAAGAATTTAATCCACCTCATCTACCCTCATATAGTAGGCTACGATGTCTCAACATATGCTGGCTACATAGTTCTGGAATGCAAGGATTGCTTCTAGGAATCACACCCTCATATAACAGGTGAGTCCCCATCCTTGGGTTCATTCGGTACTAATTCCTACCCCCATCTGAATATACACTGAACATGATTTACTAAATTAAACTGAGCATGGATTGAGTTACTAAATTTCAGTGGCTAATGGAATACTACTGACATCTACAACTGGCTGAGTCATGAGATCATGGAGATTTTTCCTGAGTCATAAGATTATCTGGAGACTAAGAGTTCATAGCTTGATGGAGAGTATCGTGAAAACATGACATGGCTCTAGGCACACAGCTAATGTTTTGGGTACAAGTACCCCCAGGACATAGATAGAAAATGACATAGCATGATTTACTTAAAGACTTGACTATCATCATAATGCATACTATATTCATAGGAGCGTTTCATCAAACATGTAATAGGCATGAACTTGTACATACATGGGGATTTCATGATATCATACTAGTTAGACAATATTTCTTCATATAGGAATTTAATCAAACATATGACAGGCATGGTACATGTAAACATCATTATTCAATTCTAATTTCATCATTCAAGGGTTTAAATCTTTGGGTTACATGAATCTATGGCTATAATAATTAAAACCACATAGAAACTATCAACAATCATGGAGTAGAATCCAATTTCACATTTATTAAACATGAACATGAGCATCCAAAACATGAAAACATATAGAAAATCCATAACTTGTAGTTGAAAAGGGATTCTTGGACTTCATGGAAGAAAGGATCCCATGAATGAACACTATGCATACCTTAGTTTGTGATTTCGTGAAGATTGATGTTGAAACCTTCTTGAAATTGGACCTTTTATGAAAACCCTAGCTTGAATTCTTGAGAATATTTGAGAAAAACATTAATATTTTGGATGAATAAGGGATAAATCTCGTGTTTAAAAGCTTATATAGGGGGGACAAATTGACCCTTTTAACCCTGGACACATAATTTTAATTTTCAGTAAAATTTCTCGAATTGGGCCCTTGGCGCGATGCGGCATTATCGTGCGGTGTCACTAGAAATAGATAATTGGGAAATTGCATGGTGGCGTGATGCAGAGCTATCACGTTGCCACCTTATCTGCGACCTGAATGTTTGGCGTGATGTACCAGTATCGTGGAGCAACACTAGAATTTGACAATTGCCATTTGAGCTATCTCCGCGACGTACTGAAGGCTCTGGTCAAACCCTATCTCACTAAAAAGGACTTAACTCTTCGTCCGGGTGTCGAATTTGAAATTATATATAAGGATGAATTCTTATTTCAAAGCAAGTTATAACATCCTTAAGATAATTTTCAAGCTAAGAAAAAGCACGGGTATTACAGGGCATGTCACCTGCAATTAGAAAATGTCCCGCAATGGTAGCCCGCATCGCTTGCACTAACAGTTCTGTAATATCCACAAATAAAACAAAAAAGTACTAGACAAGGCTGCAAGGATCCATTTACACCATATTTAGGCAAGGAAATGGATAACAACATATACAAGAACATTACATACAAGTAGGACATGATATAACAATAGATGGTTAACAAGTCAAAACCACATATACAATCAAATCACAAAATAATAGAGTAAATACAGTAAGAATGATGATGATGATGATGACGACGTTGATAATGATGATGATGTTAATCATAATGATAATAAAAGTGAAGCATGAGGTTGTCGCAAAACCTTTGTATACACCTAAAGAGGTAACCCTTCTAACGTAGGACCCATGGAGGGTTCGTCAACCCATATACTACCCTGTATACACCTACAAAGGAAAGCCTCCTAACGTAGGACCCATAGAGGGTTCATCAACCTGTATACAACCAATATCCATGACTCTTCTTCGGCATATCCTTCAGAGAAGGTCTATAGAAGTCTGATATTCCCAGTGTTTCTAGTATTTCTAGTGTTTCTAGTATTTTTGGTGTTTCTAGTATTTCTAATATTTCAGTACAACCAATATCCATGACTCATCTGAATCACATCATTCGGAGAAAGGCTATTGAATCTGATGTTCCCAGTGTTTCCAGTATTTCCATTGTTTCCATTATTCTGGTGTTTTATTACAACCAATATCCATGAATCATCTCCAGAACATCTCTTAGAGAAGGTCTATAGAATTTGATGTTCCTAGTTTTTCTAGTATTTCCAGTGTTTTTTCAAATTTTTTGGTGTTTTTAGTATTTCTAGTATTTTAGTACAACTAATATCCATGACTAATCTCCGGCATATCACTTAGAGAAGGTCTATAGAATCCAGTGTTCTAGTATTTCCAGAATTTCACGTGTACATACATGACATAAGACACAAATTGAATACAACATACATAAAAACATATATATATATATATATATATATATAAAATTAAACAAACAAGTGAAATTATGAGTATGATGCCATGAGGATGATGATGGATATTCACAACCACCCATAAAGAGTATTTCCACAACCAACCACAATGAGCATTTCCATAACCAAACAATATCCCAATCATGTGAGCCAATTATCCACTCATTATTCCTTACCATCCATGAATTTCCACATGTATCATATACCAACAAGTATAAATATATCACAACACTTCAATGATACCACATAAGGCATTTTCAACAACATAATACAATTATTCATATGTATTCAATACTATATACATTACATATGATCCCACACGATCACACATTTCACATAATATCTCAAATTCAATAATTACATCGCATATAGGCTCACACACAGACACAACACGTAGATATCCATTTTTCATAATTAGTTCCCACCCTTAAAATATATTTTGTATACAAATTAACTACCTAGCCCAGTCTAAAAAAGTTACGACAAACCTACCTCAAGGCCAAAATTGATCTGCAATACTTTAACCCACCATCTTACTTCTCATGATCCTAAAATCAACTAAAACCAAGAAATATAGAATCTACGTTTCAAAATAAGGCCAATGATACCTAAATTGCCCACTTTTGGTTTGTGATCAAAATGGACCACCTAAATAGGTTTTTAAAAAGGAAGAGCAAAATCGTAACTTTATTGCAAAAATATGTTTCCTGTACTTTAAGAAATATACAGCTGAAAACCTAAGTCAAATCCACTTAAGAATGAGGTCCTAATTAAAGAAAAACCATTTTTTAAATTTTATTGGCTAAAACCTTTGAAATCCATTTTAAAATCAAGAATCAAAGTTTTTTTGAATGTGAAATTGAGGAAAAATGAGTAATTGTAGGATTAGGGACATTATTCAAGTGAAAATGACTGAATTGAGATTTAAAATCAAGCCCTAAGGTTTTGAACAATTAATAAAGAAATTAAAACTAAGAAAAAGGTGAATTCTTACCTTAAATCCATAATAAAATATAGAAATGGATGTTAATCTAGCTTCCCAAGCACCCACAAGCCTTACTTTTAAGATCTCACACTATTTTAGTGTTTTTGGCTCTCATGAATGAGTGAGAAATGGCCAATTCGCGACCTAAGGGGATAATTTATACCCATAACAGGTCCTTAGATATTGCAATAACACAATCAGGTATGTGATCACACAACCGGGCTGCAGGAGCAGATATGGAAATCGCCATAGGGCATGGTGCGATCGCACTACCCTCAGTCATGACAGATGACAACTAAAACTTGTTGAGTTTCTATGATTCCTCTAAGGCCTCGGGATTCATTCAAAATCCTATACACATAAATGAACTATGTAACAATACTAAATTTGATGCTCTGAACTCAATGACAATATCAGATTTTCAAAAAGACACCGTTTTCACAAAGTTCACCCCCAAAACCCAAAATGACAATTTCTAAAATTGAGGGTCAAAATGAGATTTAAAAGCCATAATCTAGACAAAACATGTTACAACCCTAAAATAGATGTTTCGAATTTACTGGAGCACTCCGTTCAGCCATCTGTCATGCAGATCAAAAGATAACCACATAAGTTCATAATAAAGCTCTCGAATCCACCAAAAATCATAATATCATGCAAATGGTACCAAAATGCATTGGGAACTATGCCAATCATCCCCATACCCTAAAAATACCACAATATAACTATGAAAAGGGGTAAAATAGTTAAATCACTTAAAAACACATATTTTATTAAATTTTTAGGTTATTACATTTGGTTTGCTCAAGTAGATCAACAATATGGTGACATTTTTTTTAATATTAGGCAAATGGGAAATTATCAAAAAGAGGGTTTTTAGCTCATTTCCATGATCATTGGACTATTATTGTACTTTTCTGGAGCTAAGAAATATTAGAGTTAATCTTATGTGAAGAATTATTAGTTTTTATTGAAGATTTATTGAATTAAAGCTTGATTTTATATTCTCTTTACTTTCTATCAATTTGAAGGAAATTTGGGTATATCTTTACTTTGTCTCTCTAGGAGTAGCTAATTTTTTGTCTTTGGGCTATACTTGAATAGGTTGTGATTAGTGCATGGGTTTTGTTTTTCTGTTTTCCTAATTAGCTATTTGATGTGGGTTTTGTATTCATTCTATGTTTTAACCAAGAATTGGGGATTGCAATCCTCATTTACCTTTTAACTTATATCATCCTTGATAGAGGGAATACGGGTGAGGAATGGATGTAAACAATAACTTGAATTAGTTCATTTAATAGCATCTCTTATACATAAAGATGTAAATTAAGGCCATAGATTGGTGAAATTGTTACACTTATGAGGTGTTCGACAGAGCCCATCTATGATATTTGGTGTTTTATTGACCAATTAACACCAAAACTTCTAAATCAAGCATAACCATGACTTTTAGATAAATTTGGACAAATAATTAAATAACCATGCATGAACCCAAACCTAAGAAGGCATAACCCAAATTAGTCGGCAGGAAGGCCTAGTATCTATATTTGATCACTTATAACAATGATTCAGCTGGACTAATAGATTTTTCTCCTAGAATTTCACTCTTTTAATTTATGTCTACGTTTTCCCATATGCTTCCTATGTATGTGATCAAGTTCCATATGAATCAACACTCTGTCAAAAGGTGATTCTAGTTATCAAACATGATCAATTTAAGAAATTCATTTTTAAGATAGTAACTACATACTTTTCAACTGAATATCTATCTTTATTCAAGGATGAATGATCCCAAGGGGGAGATAATGTAATACCCCACAAAATTATTAACTAGGCATCTAATTGTTCATCATATGTTTAAAGGCCTAAAATAATTATTTTAATCATATGTAAGTGTCATGATCATATACCTAGAGTGTAAAGTTCTTTTGATGAGAATCATGGTCATAGAAAACACTTAGAGCAAAGGTGAGGTGAGAACATTTGTTATCGATTGAGTTTTAGTATTTGATCA
>JAPEIP010000009.1:111622162-111654659 GCA_026120095.1 Capsicum chinense
CTCCGTTCAGCCATCTGTCATGCAGATCAAAAGATAACCACATAAGTTCATAATAAAGCTCTCGAATCCACCAAAAATCATAATATCATGCAAATGGTACCAAAATGCATTGGGAACTATGCCAATCATCCCCATACCCTAAAAATACCACAATATAACTATGAAAAGGGGTAAAATAGTTAAATCACTTAAAAACACATATTTTATTAAATTTTTAGGTTATTACATTTGGTTTGCTCAAGTAGATCAACAATATGGTGACATTTTTTTTAATATTAGGCAAATGGGAAATTATCAAAAAGAGGGTTTTTAGCTCATTTCCATGATCATTGGACTATTATTGTACTTTTCTGGAGCTAAGAAATATTAGAGTTAATCTTATGTGAAGAATTATTAGTTTTTATTGAAGATTTATTGAATTAAAGCTTGATTTTATATTCTCTTTACTTTCTATCAATTTGAAGGAAATTTGGGTATATCTTTACTTTGTCTCTCTAGGAGTAGCTAATTTTTTGTCTTTGGGCTATACTTGAATAGGTTGTGATTAGTGCATGGGTTTTGTTTTTCTGTTTTCCTAATTAGCTATTTGATGTGGGTTTTGTATTCATTCTATGTTTTAACCAAGAATTGGGGATTGCAATCCTCATTTACCTTTTAACTTATATCATCCTTGATAGAGGGAATACGGGTGAGGAATGGATGTAAACAATAACTTGAATTAGTTCATTTAATAGCATCTCTTATACATAAAGATGTAAATTAAGGCCATAGATTGGTGAAATTGTTACACTTATGAGGTGTTCGACAGAGCCCATCTATGATATTTGGTGTTTTATTGACCAATTAACACCAAAACTTCTAAATCAAGCATAACCATGACTTTTAGATAAATTTGGACAAATAATTAAATAACCATGCATGAACCCAAACCTAAGAAGGCATAACCCAAATTAGTCGGCAGGAAGGCCTAGTATCTATATTTGATCACTTATAACAATGATTCAGCTGGACTAATAGATTTTTCTCCTAGAATTTCACTCTTTTAATTTATGTCTACGTTTTCCCATATGCTTCCTATGTATGTGATCAAGTTCCATATGAATCAACACTCTGTCAAAAGGTGATTCTAGTTATCAAACATGATCAATTTAAGAAATTCATTTTTAAGATAGTAACTACATACTTTTCAACTGAATATCTATCTTTATTCAAGGATGAATGATCCCAAGGGGGAGATAATGTAATACCCCACAAAATTATTAACTAGGCATCTAATTGTTCATCATATGTTTAAAGGCCTAAAATAATTATTTTAATCATATGTAAGTGTCATGATCATATACCTAGAGTGTAAAGTTCTTTTGATGAGAATCATGGTCATAGAAAACACTTAGAGCAAAGGTGAGGTGAGAACATTTGTTATCGATTGAGTTTTAGTATTTGATCATACAATAGTCAACTTAAAGAACTACAACTTCTAGAATATATTGACTTTTGGAGATAAATACACACTAACTTAAATAGGTTTGAGTCTTCTTTTCAACACAACTAGTTTTACCTTAATTCAATAATAGAGTAGAAAGTTATGCTCATCTTACCAGAGAGTGTCTGTCTGCCAGAGATTGACAATTGGAGTTGATGAGCTGTTGATATCACCCAAAGTTTCACCTTTAAACAAGGAAAACGGTCGATAAAAAATATAGTAGCCCAATTCAGGTTGTGATCTAACCCATAAGGAATACGTGAGTTATCTCTCTAGTTTTTTGAAGTCTGTTGCAGTACTGAAAATTAAATTAGGGGATTTGTTATTGAAAATAATAACTGAAATCAAATGCTTTGGTTTTAAATAGTCAGAAAAAAACACTAGGCTTGTGTTCCCCTTGACTTCTAACTTTGTAGGCTTTCCGTCCTCAATCCAATTATAAAACTACAGTGTATGTAGAATCTGGTAAGTTAGGTATCACTAACTGCCTCTCAACATTCTTTGGTTAATTTCAGTCATGACCTATCTATCTCAGAGTGTCGCCTTACTAATTCTTACCTTGGGCCCCAGTTTCAGCAATCTCTTATCGGTCTCAAGTTGATTCGATGCAAATTAATCATCTTAAGTAGATAATACAGATTAGGTTTTTTTTGGAAATTTACTCTAAATAACTGTTGTGATCACCTTTTACCATGTCTACCTCCCTCACAGGGTTTTAGTAAATACAGGCTGGATTCTAACTTTGTAACCATTAAGAAATCAATAAGTATGAAGAAAACCACAATGCATTCAGCAAAAATAGTCTAGAAGGATTGAACACTTCCCCTATTTCGTTATTTCGCTAGGTTCCCACAAGCCTAGCTAAGAGAATTAGCCACTCATCATTGTGAAATAATCCATGGAATTCATGTTTGAATTCACTAAATCAATATCACAATAATGAACAAATAAAACACAAAGTTTTGAACTGAATAATCAACAAAAATCAAGGACAAAACAATTCAAAGTTCAAAATCATATGTATATGTTTGTACGTATCATGAGAGTGTAATCTAACTAAAAATCATCAAAGGGGTAATATAGAGTACAAGGAAACACTAGAAAACAACTCCTAAAAAATGAAGGAAAACTAAGGTCGGTGGCTACTTACTAAGCTACCTATGGGACGTAGGTGGCATATATGGACCATAGGTGGTCCCACGTAGGTTCCAGGGCAAAAAATCTTCTGAATACTCTTATAGAATTCATCTTTTTGCACCTATGTTTATGTTCCCTCTGTTGGTATCAGGGTCCAACTTTTAACTTCTGATTCTCTATTTCTCTGCTTCTCTGTGACATACTATGGCACCTTCAACCAGTAGGTAGTACATACAGGCTGTAGGTGCCCATTTTAGTGGTCTAAAACTTCAATCTTTATGTCTTTTCTTTATAATATCTCAAAAACCTATTTTTCTACAAAATACAACACCAAACACATCATATCTAACAAAAACACCTAAGTAACTTGCATATTTTAATTGTTTTAAGGGTCGAAAGTGCTATGAAACAATAGCACATCAAAATCCGCAACTTAGAACATTTGTATGTCCTCAGGAAACACAATCAACTAAAAAAACAATGATGCTTAACTAGGAGAAACCTATGATATCTACAACAGTCAATCATCAACTTTAGGAACAAAATATTACCCCTCCTATTTCAATTCCTCAAAACCAACTTTGTGTATTAATGAAACAAAATAATGTGACACAAGAAAATTATGATATGTCATTACATTATCAACAAAGAACCATGCCTATGTACAAGTTACACTACCCAAACAAGTAAGCAGCTAGCAATACAATTTATGTGCCCTTATAACAAAGAAGTCCCAAGCACTCATATGAAATTATGCGTGTCGTTCCACCAATGCGTATCAAATGCCATAAGATTGCCCTTATTTTCTTTAACTTTGCTTTCAGACAGTCAGGTTTGGATCACTATACGACTTTATTCATCTTGTAATCTAGGTTTGGGTGGCTGGTATGGTACATATAGATATTTTTAGTGACTAAGACTCTTTGGTACTACACTTACTTTGGTGTCCACTTATCCATCAATTTCCTTTTATTCCACCCTTATTTCTCCCTTTTTATTCTTTATTGTACATTCAGGTGGGTGTGGTTTTTTTATTCATTCTTTTTCTCTTTTTTCACATTTTTCTTTTCTTTTTTTTTTCTTTTTCTATCATACCCAACCCTACTTTCTTTTAATATATTTTACCCTTCTTCATACCCATTTCACATTACGCACCCCTATAATAGCCACCCTCAACTTAGGCAATTTGACTGAGTTGAGTTACACAATGTCTAAAGAGCACTAGGGCCAAAATAGGTTCATTGTAAAACAAATGGGAAGGTGAAAGGTGCAACAAGAAAAAAAAGGCTAAATAGGCTCTAAAAATAGGGATCACAGGATACTCATTCATATATGGAGGTCATTTAGGCTAAAAGTAGGCTTATTTCAAGAGCGATATATGATCCTTCCCTAACCAACTATCCTAGAACCTAGGCAAGACTAAATGAGCAAGTTCTGAATTTAACATACAAAGAAAACTAGGTAGTATCTCACAAAGACATAGCACAGGGTTGCATCACAAGATACTACCTATCTGATTCATGCAATCATTATTTGTGATTATTATGTCCCAAATCCTAATACCATATGAGATTCAAAATGGTCATACATATATATGCATTACATAATTCTAAAACACTTTTTTTGGAATGATGTCATTTTTCTCAGAATTCAACACATAAATATTTCAACAACCTTAGATGATAAAAAATATCCTAATTATACAAAAACACATCACAATATAAAAAAAATGGTTTGACATAATATTTAACATAGACATGCATGCCACTTCTACAACCATACCATAGCTTACAGAAAAAGAAGCACCAAAACAAAAATCTACGAAAACTATGGTATACCCTACCTCATCTGAAAGACTATGAACTGTCCCCAATATATGACACAAATGTAAAATAAGGGAATGAGGACTAGACATCAAGAATTGATAAAGATACAAAAACACTAAAAGACCTTGGGTTGCTTTCCAAGGAACACTTGATTAAGCATCGCAGCACGATATGGCTATGTTGGTTACTCAGACTTCACCAACAACCCCATGGGTTATGTCTAATGTAGTTCTTGAGTTAATGTCATGGTATAACGCGAGTATCTTTATTACTCAAAATTCATTAAGGTAACCGAAGGAGTAACTACTTAGGTCATTAACATAATGAATAACCAACACCACCCTCATATCGGTTGGTTGCATCACAGTTCTATGGACGTTAAATGGGACTTCCTCATTATTGGCTCTAAACTTGAGCTCTTTCTTATCTATATCAACCATCTCTCTACCCGTGGCCATAAATAATCTTCCTAATATGATGGGCATTTCGAAGTCAACCTCACAATCCAAGATGACAAAGTCAACCATATAATAAAGTTTTTAACTTTTCTCAAAACATCAAATGATCTGCCATCAACAATCGCATAGTTAATGGTCTTAGAGGGCTAAAGCCTAACTTCTTGAACACAACCATCGACATCAAATTAATGTTGGATCCTAAGTCACACAATGTTCTAGAAAACTTAGATGTACTAATAGTGCATGAGATCGTGAAAGCGCTGAGATCACCCTTTTTTCGGGATAGAGATTTATATGTGATCATATTAAAATAGTACAACCCACCAATATCCTTAGAAATAACCACTAACTTATTTGTAGCCATCACTTTCATAAACTTGACGTATCCAGGCATCTGCTCCAAAGCCTCAAGAAGAAGAATGTTTAAGCTCAACTTTCTTATCCTTGAAGTAAACTTTTTGAACTTCCATTTTTCCTTATTTTGCTTCACCCTTTTAGGAAAAGATGGGGGAGGTCATGGGATTTGCTTCAGTACAGGATCATCAAACTTTTCCTTACCTTTTCTCTTTGAGTATTGCCATCAACACCTGTTACCTTGTCTGACTCAGCTTTATTTGTCCCATCTATAACAACACTATCATTCCTCAACTCATCAATAGTAGGAAAATGGTGATTAATAATAGACTTACCACTCCAAGTGGTCATAGCTAGATAATGACCATCATTTTTAGGATCCTAAGCTATGTTGCTTGGAAGGGTACTTGACTGCCTCTGATTTAAAGTTGTAGATATTTGCCCAAACTGCTGCTCTAAATAATTTATCATAGGAGCATCTGATTCCACATTTTGGGTCAATCCTGAGATATCTACCTTAATCTTCTTAAGGAAAGTTCCCTGACTTTCCTGACCCTTAAGAAGCTTGGAGAACATAGCCTCCATCCTTGACTTAGTATCACGAATGCCTGGTGGAACATACCTTGTCCCCTTCTCATTATAGTCATTCTTTCTTCTCCAGTCACAATTATGCTATTTACTATGGTGTTTATACCTATCTCTATAATAGTTTTGTCCTTGGTTTCTTTGCCCCTTGGCTCAGTAACCCACCAACTCATGATCTAGGTACTTTTCCTTCTCTTCTAAAAAAGAATCATAAGATTTAAAGGCCATACCCTATGAATCTACTGCATTTACCTAATTAGAATTCATTGTTGCAGACTATTTCATTAGGAGCACAATGTCAGTTCTAAGATGCAGAATCTCTTATGACATAGAATCATCAACCACTTTATGCTCGCTAGAAGCCCTAATGGCATAAGTTCCAACATATTTTTCTACCTCCAGAGTATGCCATCCTTTATTGGTGATAGATATCTGATCTAAAATATCTGATGCTATTTCCTAGTGTAGATGCATGAATGTTCCTCCAGTGATTGTATCTACCTTAGCTTAGGAACTGATTGTCAGGGTTTGATAAAATATCACAAGGAAATTAGTCCATAAAATGCGATGATTTTGTACCATGCTCAACTCTTCTTAAACCAGAACCATTCTTTAGTCATTGACTTGGAATGTACCTGCCTGAAGTTATTTATCTTATATTTTAATTGAAATATTCTTGTCGGAGGGAAGAAATAGACTAAAAACTTCATACACAACTTATGCCAAGTAGTAATTGATCGTCAAGGAAGTTCCCCCAACCATAATAAATCTTCACCAGTCAATGAAAAAGGAAACAACCTGAGTCTAAGAGCTTTCTAATCTACCCCAGATATAGTGTATGAAGTATAGATCCTAATAAAGTTTGAAAGATATATGTTTGCATCATCCATATCCAAGATCACAAACACATATTTTTGATTAAAGAGCTGGATGATAGCATTAGTAATGTTAAACTTCACACCTGGTGGCAAAGTAGGAGAAATAATGACTCCTATCTCAGAAAGCTTAACATAACCTGTATCCTCCTCTAGATCATCATATAGAGGTAAGCACTAGAGGATGGGATTACTTGACCTCTACCACCTCTAGCCCTATCTCAATTTTCATTGAGTGCTAATCAATAATCTGCTTCTTATCTTTGCCTAGCTAGATCAGCCTCCCGACCTATATTCTATGCTTAAGCATCCCTTCTATGGTTAGATTCTTTTGCTAATAAGTAATCAGTTCTTTGATAAATAATGCCCTAAATACTTCAGGAGGAGGGGGAGGCATATCATGTGTATCATCCTGAACTCTTCAAGTTCACCTTCTCTTCTATGTTCTGTTATCCTACTAGTTGGTTGTAGGATTCTCTTTGGTTAAGATATAGTGGGAGTGTGATTAACTTGACTCCATGTGGTAGGAATATGTCAGTGTACACATAACTAAAAATAGAAAACAAAAACCCAAAAACTTCAAAAATCTTTAATCAACAATCACACCATATTCGCCGACAACAACACCAAAATTTTAATATTTCCCAAATCTACACCTCTAAATAAGGCTAAAGTAGTTAATGTAAAATATAGTAACCTCACACAGGTTGGGGTCAACCTATAGGGAATATACGAATTCTCTCTCTATTTTGCTAAAGTCAACAGGTAGTACAAAAAATTAAATGGGGGATTTGTTATTATAAACAGTGATGGAACTCAAATGCTTTGGTTGTAAATAGTTAGGAACAAATACTACGCTTGTGTTCCCCCTGGTTTCTAACTAGGTAGGTTTCTCATGCTCAATCCAACTATAAAACTACTGTGCATGTAGAATCAAGTAAGTTAGGTATCACCACTTGCCTTTCAGCATACTTTGGTGAATTTCTCTCATATCCTCTCCATATTATGTTGATTAGATGTAAGTTAATCGTCTTAAGTAGATAATATAGATTAGCTGATTTCAACAATTAGCTCCAAATTTTTATTATTGTCAGCTTTTCCCAATCTCTACCTCCCTCTTGAGTTTGTAGTGAATACAGGCTGGAACCTAATATTTGCAACCATTAAGAAATCAAACTTACAAGGAAAACAACAATGCATGTAGCAACAATACTCTATAAGGATTGAACACTTCCCCTACTTCATTATTCCACTAGGGTTCCCATAACCCTAGCTAAGGGAGTTAGATGCTCATCATTGTGAAACAATTAATGGAATTCATGTTTGAATGCATTAAATCAATATCACATTAATGAAAAAATAAAATCTAAAGTATCGAATTAAATAATCAACCAAAATCAAGAACAAAACAATCCCAATATCAAAATTGAATCCTGGAATCAAATATATATTTTTAAGTATCAAGAGTGCATAGCCTAACTAAAAAATGTCAAAAGGGTATATATAGAGTACATAAAAACCCTAGGAAACAACTCCAAAATAAAAAAGAAAACTGATGTAGATGGCCACTTACTGGTCCACCTACGATCGTAGGTGGCACCTACAGACTGTAGGTGGTCCTATGTAGGTACCAGGGATAGAAAATATTCTGAATACTCCTCTGGATTTCATCTTATGAGACAACTTATATAACCTATGGATCATAGGGTGTCACCTAGGCACCAGGTCCAACTTTTAACTTCTGATTCTCTGTTAGTCAACTTCACTGACACATAAATTGGCACCTACACCTAGTAGGTAGTACCTATGGGCTGTAGGTTCCCACTTCAGTGGATTAAGACTTCAATTTTCACTCCTTTTCTTTAGAATATCTCCAAAACCCGATTTCCTACAAAACAGAACACCAAATACATCATATCTATCAAAAAGACCTAAGTAACTTGCATATTTTCATCATTTTAAGTGTCAAAAGTGATGAAATCCTAGCACATCAGCCATCAACTTATTGATGAGCTATCAACTGAAGTCATCAACCTTCGGCATAAAAGCTCAAAATAGCTTCTATATTAATGAGGGGAGTTGACGAGCCATCAATTAAAATAGTGAATTGAGAATTCCTGCCATTCTTTTAGTTTCCTTATTGGTAGTTTAGTCTTTTCCTCACCTCAAAATTCTCTCCCACAACTTTAATCACCATATAAATGCTATTTTCTCGTTAGTTATCAAGTTTTCATCACTCTTTACCCTCTCCACGCTGAAGAGAAAAAACAGTTAGGGTTGTTTCCTAAAGATCAAATTTCAAGGCTCCAATTCAAGTTTCTCTCAGGAAAGTCCTTCAAGTTCAGGTATGTGGAGTTTGAACAAGGATTTTCTTCCATAATTATGCACAAAAGTTAGATTTTTAACTAAATTTAAAGAATGAATTTACTAGGATTCATACTCACTTTTCTTATGTTTTAAGATTATGATGTTTCCGCATGAGTTAAGCCTTATTTAGAACAAGATTTCATGCTTACTTATGTTTCTATCCAAGAAAATGAACTTAAGCATTGAGTTTTGTTCTTTTGATATGATGTTTCTATGAGATGATAAATGATTACAATTTGAGCATAAAGTACTCGATTTACATGAAGTTTGAGCTTACTAGTTCAAGTTACAAAGTATTATACCTAGATGAAAGTTTCTATTTTGATCTTATAATCTCAAATAAGACATGAAATTCACAAGTTTCTTTAAGAGTATCATTTAAGCAAGAGAAGCATGGTTGTATTTTAGTTTTATAAAGCTACATGCTAACATAAGGTGAATTTCATAAGACTGGGCATATATATATACATAATTTTTAGGAGTATTATTTAGAACCGAGTGGGGAATGTGTGTTTAGCGCATCATATTTTCCAGAAATTACATGCTACTGTAGGTTTTCTCCTTGCCCCAAGGGGCTAAATTTAGTGATCACTCTAAGTTAAGGTTCTCTTTCTATGGCAAGGGTAGAGAAACTCTCCTAAACATGGGTATGATGTTGGACTCCATGCTATATCACATGATTTATGTCGGTTATAAGAATCCCCCACTGAAGTAAAGATTTTAGAAACTATAGATTTTAGAAACTAAGTGTAATGACTCAAAAACTTTATTCCGATATTGTTTTATAATTTATGCTTATGTTATTTCATCTTTCATTTTAATTAGTGATAAAAGTGAGTCTATTTATACTTAGAATTCATGTTTTAAGATTATACACTGATTTAATTTTACTTATTGAATTCACCCGCACATTCTTAGGTCATTCCATAAGTACTGGCTACATATATGTTTATGTAGCTATATTATTTTATAATGTAGGTTCCAGTTGTAGACCATGATTTCATGATTAGGCAGTTTGCAGCTTCCAACAAATAGGTAAAGAGTTCTCTTTATTCGAGGACTCAAGTCAGTTTGTAGATTCAATATTTTATTTTCATTTTTTCATATTGATTGGGGATAGATAGGGGTCATGTCTTGACTACCTATAATTAGTCTTAGTAGAGACTTCATAGTCAATTAGATTTGATGTATTCAGTTTTAGTTTCCTTTTGTATAATCTAGTGCATATAAATATTTGAAATAGTATTTTATTGAACAAGTTTAGCTAATGACATTTCTTCCACTTATTATTTCTTCCAATTATGCCAGTATCATAGGTTAGCTTGGGATCACCTATGGTTCTAAGTACCATATGACGTCTAAGGGTAGTCTTAGGGCGTTGTAGGGTTCCCTAGACTAAACTGAATGTTTTAGAGTTGACGAACCTTTCAAAATTTCCATACAAGGCCTTTAACCTATATTTTACACCCGATAGACGATCCTTTCCAATGATGACTTAAAAGAGGGAATTTGCTCTAAAAATAAAAATAACTATGTAGTAATCGATCTGTAAACTCCAGCAAGTCATAATTGACTTAAGGTAGCTATTGGAAAGCTTAATAATGAATTAGTGTTGAAATGTAGAAAATGACATATAGGGTCATTACAATATTCAATACTAAAAGGACTTTTATCTACAAAAGTAAAGGGTTAGGATATACCTAAAAGCTTGAACAGGTGGGGATACTAGGCCAGCATCTCGCTCTCAATCTCCTAAGTGGAATAATCTACTAGGTTGTGTCTTCACTTAAACTTAACAATTGGAGACTCCCTAGAGCGCAACTGCCTGACATCCCTGGCTAATATGACAATCCACTCCTCTTAAAAGGTCAATGTCTCATCCAATTAAATTGAGTCCCCCCAAAGCACATATGACTTATCGAGGGTACAATGCCATAGCATAGAAACATGAAAAATAAGATTAACAATGACAAAATATGAGGTCAATGACAACACATAAGCCACTTCTCAAATAGTACAAAGTATCTCAAAAGGCCCAATATATTTGGGGCTAATCTTGCCATTCTTCCTGAACCTCATCATGACCTTGATGGGTGATACATGAATGAATACTCTATCTCTAACCCCAAACCTCAAGGTATGAAGTCTACGGTCTTTATAATCGTTCTGCCTACTCCTAACTACCCTAAGCCTATCCTAAATTACCCTGACTCTATCCAATGACTCTCCAAGTAAGTCAGTACCACAGGGCCAAACCTCAAAGGTCTCAAACCACCCTACCAGAGATCGACAATGCCTATTATATAATACCTTAAATAGTGCCATCTCAATACTCAAATGACATTTATTATTATAGGTAAACTCTATCAATGCTAAGTGTTGCTCCCACTGACCTCTAAAGTTCATAACATAAGCCCAAAGAATATCCTCAAGAATTTGAATAGTCTACTCTGACTGGCCATTGATCTAAGGGTGAAAAGTAGTGCTAAGATCCACTTGAGTTCCGAAATCCTCGTGATATAGGTACTCCATGTAGGTGAACTATCTCAGATACATATATATGGGCAAGTCTCTCAGCAGTGAAGGACATCTTAATAGAAAGGAAATATGTTAATTGGGTAAACCAATCTACAATGACCTCAATACTATTAGAGCCATGGGAGGAGCTAGGAAAATCATTGATGAAGTAAAAAGTCATCTGCTCCCACTCCACTCGAGACTGGGCAATCTTTGAATCAGGCCACCAGGCCTTTGATGCTTGGCCTTCACCTACCGACAACATAGGAAATAAGCTTTAGGTCCTTTACATCTCTTCAACCCACCCTACCAGTAGTGATGTCTTAAATCCCTATACATCGTAGCTGTCTTAGGGTGAATAGAGTATCTGGAGTTGTTAGCCTTATGCCATATCAATTGGTTAAAAATTTTAACACCCAAAACACAGATGCGGACATTATATCTCAAAATACCCTTGGAATCCATGGTAGACCACCTGGACTTACCCTTCACCACTTGATTATAGATGATAAAGTTCTCTATCCTTAAATTGACAACTTTGAATTAGCTCAAACAAGGTAGACCTATACTAAGCACTAGTAGGATCCGCCTAAAGTTTGAAATATTGAATTTCACAATCAAGTTGGCTAAGGACTACATGTCCCATGCCAAAGTCCTCTCAGAAAAAAAGATAGAATCCAAGCTATGCATACTCATTATCTTTTGGCTCAAGACGTCTGCTACCATATTTGTTTTACCTGGATGGTATAAAATAGAGATGTCATAATCCTTCAGCAACTCCATCCACTTACGCTATCTCAAATTAACCTTTATCTGAGTCATAAGGTGCTAAATGCTACAATTATCAGTGTATATCTCATAATGAACACCATACAAGTAATACCTCCAAATATTAAACACAAAAACTACCACCGCTAGCTCCAAATCATGAGTAGGTAGTTGCTCTCATATGATTTATCTGTCTCAATGAGTAAGAAATAACTCATCCCTACTGCATCAAAACATAGCCTAAAATAACACCAAAAGTATCATAATACATAGTAAATCCCTTACCCTCCATAGAAAGAGCCAATATAGGAGCAGAAGTGAGAAAATATTTGAGCCTCTAAAAGCTTGACTCGCTCTCCTAAAAACACTATAAAGAAACCTCTTTGAGGGTTAATCTGGTCATTGGCACTGCAATGGTAGCAAAACCCTCTATTAACCGCCTATAGTAACTTACAAAACTATAAAGCTATGAACCTCATTTGGAGATGTAGGTCCAACTTAATCTCAAATGGACTCAATCTTTGCTGGATCCACTATAATCCAATCCTTAGATACCACATGTCCTAGGAATATAACAAACTTGAGCCAAAAGACACACTTTGACAATTTGGCAAAAAATGTCTGATATCTCAAAAGTCTTGAGCATAATTCTCAAATGCGACATATGCTTCTTCCTACTTCTCAAATACACAAAAATATCATTGACAAACACAATTATGAAGGAGTCCAAATAAGACCTAAACATACAATTCATCAAATTCATGAATGCATCTAGGGCTTTAGTTAACCCAAAAAACATCACAAAAACACATAATGGCCATAGCTATCAAGAAGGCTATCATTAGGATGTCTTTATCTTGAATCCCTAATTAATGGTAACTAGATAATAAGTTAATATTAGAGAACACCGCCTCTCCCTAAAGCTGGTCAAAAAAGTCATCAATATGAGATACATGATACCTATTCTTCACCGTCACCTTATCAGCTGCCTATAATCGATACACATGTGCAAGGAACCATTATTTTTCTTCATAAACAAGATAGGAGAACTCCAAGGCGACATACTCGGCCTAGTGAAACCCTTAACCAGAAGATCCTAAAGTTGATAATTCAGCTTCTTAAGCTTGACAAAATCCATATAGTAAGGTGCCATAGAAATATATAGGGTGATCAACTCAAGATCAATAATAAACCCGTTATCATGCTTATGAGGCATGCCTGGTAGATCGGTAGGAAAAGCATAAAAAAATCATAGAATATAGAAACATAATCAAGTGAAGAACTCTTTGCACTAACATCACAAATACAACAAACATAAGACTCGCAACCCCCTCGATATAAGTCTTCTATTACAAACATAAGAAATAATACCCATTAGTACACGATAATAGTTCCTTACCACACCATTGGAGGTATGCTGGACATGTCTAAGGTAATGTTCATGGCAAAGTAATCGAAGATCGCATGATAAGAGCATAACCAATCTATGCCCAAAATCATATCAAAGTTTGCCATATCTAATATAATAACATCTTCTTGAGTATCCAACTCTCAAATAATCACAGCACACGATCTATAAACCTGATCCACTACTAAAGAATTTCCCATGAGAGCAGAGACACATAATAACATAGATAAAGAATTCAAAGACAACTATATCCATGGTTTATAATAAGAAAATACATATGAATAAGTAGATCTCGGATCAAATAAAGAAAAAGCTAATTGATGGAACACTGAGATTGTAACTGTAATAACAACATCCAAAGACTTTACCTCATGTCTACCAGGTATAGTATATAAATAACCTCTACAAGAACCTTAGAACTACCTTGATAACCCTACATACTACTTCTAACTAGGGCCATACTATCCTAATCAATGGAATACTTTGTGCAGTAGGTATCACTGTCCCAAGTTGGGGACACTCTTTAGAAAAATGGTTCAAAGCCCTACACTCATAACATTCCTAAGGATTTGCACTGTGCCTAGAAGATCTAGCGTTCTCAAAATAGCCACCTCGATTAAAAACTAAAAATATGCTTCTCTCAAAGACTAGCCATTACTTTGGCTAGGATAATTATTGTAGTTGGACTGGCCGCTATTAATAATCTAAAGTATGGCATGAATGGTCCTACTAGATTGACCCTAATGCTGATAAGACTAGCATAAAGTGTACCAACCCCAAGAACCTCTATCTCTGAAATGTGAGCCATTCTATCTTTCACTAAAACTACCTTAGTAACATAGTATTGTATTGCTGCCCCTTGGGCCTAGTGATGCATCTCCTTTATGGTCTAATATAATCAAAGACCTTGATAAAATACCTACCAGCAACAACAAAAATTTATGTATCCATACAAAAAAGAGTCTTGGACCTAAAACAAAACATTAAATTTCTTAATTGATTGGATAAAGAGCTTTAGCATGCCTGCAAATTCATAGAATCAAGCCTTATACTCCCTGACAGTCATAGAACCTTGCTCTAATCTCAAGAAATTATCTATTAGATGGTATCTAAGGCTATAAGGCATATAATTCTACAAGAATATCTCAAAAAACTAAATCTATGTCAATGGAGGTAATACAACTAGATTGGAATCAAAATAACTTCTCCATCCATGTTAATATTCTGGGACTAACTAAAAGGTAGCATATTCAACACTGTGAGTCTCAACCAGGCATAAAATACAAAACATATCTTGATAATCAGTTAAGAACTTAAATATATCTTCACTCGGTGCCCTAAAAAACCCAGGTAAGTCAATCTTAAGAATTGTCAAATATTTTCTGCTTGTCAACAAACATAGTAGGCTGGTGACTACTAGGTTTGCAACTATTGGAGCTGGAAGGATCTTAACTCTATGGGTTGCCGGTATAGTCAGTACCTCTTCCTCTGTACCACTCTAATATAAATACTGAGCACCATTAGATGGTGCACCACTAACCAAACTCAATAGCTAAACTAAAGCATCTCTAAGTAGTGATGAATAAATAATCCTTAATGGAGTTTATGATGTCCCTTATCCCACCACTAGCTGGGGTAAAGGAATCGTTGGTGCAAGAGAAGGAATACGATCTGGCAAAGGCTTTTTATCAATACCTCTAGCTTGGGCTATCTCTCTCACCTTTCCTTAATCTCTAGGTTGATCACGACCTCTGATAGAATCCCTCTTTATGGACTCAAGGTTCTTATCTACAGTAGCATTAGTTTGTGTATTAGCTATCTATGAAAGAGTTAAATCAAGCAAATCATAGAAACCAATACAGACTATTAGCAAAAAATGAATGAAAGAAGTGAAGATCTCCTAAGAATGTCCTATAGCCTCCCAAAGATTATAAATAGACATCATCATTTCGATCAGTGGAAATCTTCTAGACACTTGCTCTTGTACTAATGATACTAGTGAAGCAAGCATTAACACCAATTTTCACAACCTAATTTTCTGAGTCATGATGGAACCTACTTTATCCCATAAGTAGGTAAGTCGAAGCAAGCCTAAAACTACTAGTAATAGGATAGTTAGTGGAAAATAGCATAACTATTAGAATTACATAAGTAATTAAATTACAGGACATAAAATATAAAAATGATAGAATAATTGAAGATAAATAGGAAAAAAGTAGCAATATCCTATGACGCCTAGCAAGATTGGTACAAAAGCCTCTAGCAAGAGAATAAGAGTATAATAAATGTCAAATGTACAATAGCTTCAAATAGAAATACTATCCAAAATAGAAGAAGGAGAGAAAGATAGCTCTGGCTCTAAAACCTTATCTCCAAACTTTAACCAATACTATTATAATGTTAATGACTATAGCTAGAACTTATATCTACACTAGAAAAAGATGAATAAATGTAGTATGAGTACCAAAAATGGGTACTCAATGGGAATAATCAACCGACTAAGCTAAATCATAATATGAATACAATAAGATGCAAGATAATAAACTAATTCAAGGAAAAAGCACAAACCTAGAACAGTTTTCCAAACACCAAAAGTAATTAACCGAATAAATAATAACAATAGAATATGACTAATTATAGCCTAACTTGGCCTTCATAATACCAAATAATGAAAAGGAAAGTAAATAATTCACATGATCCCCTATAAGCCTAGTGGATGCAACCAAGAAGAAATACCGACTGTAACACTCATAAAATATTCAAACCTCAAAATTATAGTTGTGGATCTTTCCATACCATGAACACCATACTTAAATAGGTTCCATAACCATTATAAGTAATCTCTCAATGTTGAAATAAAACCAAAAATAGTATCTCACATTCATGATTTTAACCTAAAGTAGTAACATAAATGTCGTACTTCAACCGAAAATAATACCATCATTGCCGGACATGAACTAAAAATAATACCATTTGTACGACTTGAATTGGTCTTAATATCATTATTGGTGGACATGAACTAATCTTAATATATTATTTGTTAAACTTGAACCAATATTAATATCTCCTAATACAAGCCTAGAACAACTCAGAATATGGATAAATCCTTTTCAAGATAAAGTCTGTAGATAGGATGATGTGGGAATATATCATGACATAGTTTAAAAGTCATGATGACACCTACTTTATCCTACTAGTAGGTAATCCAAACTGTATCCCAAAGCTAAAAGCAATAGGCTAATTTGGTGGGAAATAGCCCAAAAAGATAGAAATCAACAATTTAATACTTATAGTAAGGAAATGACAATAGATATAATCCAAGATAGATAAAATATAGGCACATATCCCATGACTAATGCTAGTATAAGAGCGTCATGTTCTGAAATAGTCAATATAATTTTCCATAAAAAAGGACTATACATAGATAAATAGAAGAAAAATATGGTAACTCTAACTCTAGGAGCTTACCCAATATTTGAAATCTAATCACAACATGAGCATTGAATCTGCGATAGCAACTAGTACTTGCTTCTACACTAAAGATACAAAAGTGTAGTATGAGTACAAAAACCATGGGTACTTAGTAGGCATTATTGACCGACTGAGCTAAATCATTATATAAGTATGATAAAATACAAGATAAAATAAGTTAAGTCAAGGTAAAAGGGCAAACTTGGATTTTAATTCTAATACCACTTTACATAAATAAAAAAAATCATACAAAATAACGTCATACAGATCATAAATTATATCTACTAAATTAGCTCCCATAAGCCAATAAGTGCAGAAAATTAAATAACCTAATGCAGTACTCCTTAAGCCTAAAGGGTATAATTAAGAAATGTAAAAAATCGGTAACTATAATTAAAATACCATAAACTTTAGCCCTTGCAAATTTCTTGAGTTTTGAACTTTCTATACACCATACGACTCACCATAAGTTGTATGGTATGGTGATGGGTCTAGGAACCCTAGTCATATATTTGTTAGTGTGGTGTTGGACAAATTCTGTCCTAGTTACGAGAGGCATCATACTAGTAATATAGTGATGTGACAAGAGGGGAAGGGCTAATCGTATGTTTTCCAGTGTCTTACCCTTTGTGATTTATCTTGTATACAACTATAGTGTACTAGTCATATGGTATTGTGATGAGTTAGGAAAGGTAGTTGTATGTTGGACAGAATGTGGTGTCCAACTTTTTTATATTATAACGATTTTAGGGTGCTACCCTATGTTGTGGTGATGACTTAAAGGGTCTAATCGTACCATCTGTAAGTTTTCTATAGATTTTAAGCTGAGGGTATTTTGGATATTTCCCACCCTAAGCACTTAACACACCACAACTTATAACACTTATTGGGCATTTATTCAACACTTTAGAAGATCAAACACTCTTTAAACTCTCTCTAAAACTTCTCAAGTAAGATTGGGCTAGGGTTTCTTATAGGTGATCATCTAGAGGCTTAAGGATCAAAATCTCTCTATGTATCTTCATAACTCAGGAATGTGACTCTTCATTCATTGTCAATTTAGTAAAATCATGTATTTTAAACATTGTTTATGAATCATAAATGGTGGTTTTAAAAACCATGATTGAGGGTTTGAATGCATAATATTGATTATTGTTCTATCATTATTTATATTATGATTATACATATTTTCATAATGATTTTTCAATGAGGGTTCTTTGGATTTGTGATTTAAACTAAGGGGTCATGGTTCACCCTAATTTTATGGTTTTTGGCTTTAATAATGGTTTGATAATGATACATCCTCAACTTTGTGTGTTGAACTAAGGCATTGACCTATGAATATTGATGATAGGTAAGTGGTTTCATAAAGTCCTCGTTGGCCATAAATTGGTTTGAATTATAACCTTGATGGTTTAATTGGCTAAATGGTTTTGAGTCCCTAAATGCTGAATTGAATTGATGTTTTTGTTTAGACAATGGGTTCGAGTCCTAAAGTTGATTAATAATGGTTAAGACATGTTGAACTCTTGTTAGTGGGGTTGTTATGAAAATACTAATAGGATGTCTTTGGTAAGTAATTAGATTAATAGTTGTGTATGTGTAATGAATATTTTAATTAGTCTTTAAAGTGGGATGTGTAGCCGGGCCATAAAAGTGGAGTCCAAAGGGCTAACACTGGAAATCATGCTAGTTGGTGCAAGTGTCTATATGAACAGGAGGTTTGAGGCCCCTAAATAAATATATTAATGGGTCTGAGTTCACCATATTATAAACACTGGTGTTTAAGTCACCTTAACTATGCTGGGAGGTTCAAGTCTCCTATAAAGGCATATAAGGATATAGATATTCTCTAGTTTGTGTAGTTACACTTACTGGGGCCCTTCCAGCTAGGGGAGAGCTGGGCCCATATAGCCTGTAACTGCCTTGTTATATAATGGTTATGGTATACAACCCAGGTTAAGGTTTTCAAAGATTATGCTAAGCATTTTTTCCTATCCTGGCATGATATATATATATATATATGTATGTGATTGCATATGATGATTTGACTTGTTTTTAAATGATGACATTATTTTATTCCTTTATCCCTGAGTTACATACTCAAGCTCCAACTACTAACCATATCCGAATATTGTATCCTTGAGTAATTCATGTACTGGAAGTTTTTCTAGTTTTACTGTGCAATGATCTGGTGTTTCAGTGGTTTGAAAATTGAGATTGAAAGGGTGAGATTCCATACTTCATAAGGCCTTATTTCATATTCTTTATATTTTATGCTCAGACTTTGTTTTTAGCTATTGTTGTTGGAATGTCCTGACATCTTATTGACGTTGAATCTATAAAGGATTTGTTGGATTACTGTGGACTTGGGTGTGTTGGTTTGATTGGATGTTTAGTGACGGGTGATTATTAGGTTACCAGTGGTTGGTATAGACTTATCATAAATTATTATTAGTCTTATTGTTCATTATCTTGTTATATGTTTGGATTTCATGGTTAGTCTAGATGAAGGGGTGGTCTCTGATCCACATGGGACTTGAGATACCCGTCATAGCTAAGCCCTAATTCGGGTTATGATAAGGTTGGTATCAAAGCTTAAGTTCATGGTCAATTGGGTGTCCACAAATTTGTGTTGAGTAGAGTATCTTTTATGGGTATATAGTATGCCACATGAATAAGAGAGAGGCTACGAGACATTTAGGAATATTTACCTTTCTTGTTTTCTTACTTTGATATATAAAGTGTAAGGTCTTGGATTCCTCTAATTCTCAATTGCTTGATTTTTAGATCATGCCCCTCAGATGATCTGAAGTTCATGGATGCTCCTCTATTCAACTTAGAGACACTACTGATGGGAAACACCTTGCTTATGGGGTGCAAACCTAGTCTAGGGGTGCAAACCTAGTCTAGGGGTCCAGTTCCTAATTGTCTTCTTAAAGTTCCACCAATTTTCTCTAGCCCCCTTCGAGCTTATCCAGTAGATATGATGAACGCCGAGTTTTGTTAATATGTTCATATGTTGGCTCCATTGGTAACTTCTTAGTCTGAGTGTGGTGCTTCTATTACTCCATCTTCTAAGGCAACAAGGGTTGGCTAATTCATGAGGTTGAGTCCTTCAACTTTTATTGGTGTTAAGGTTGAGGAGGATCCTCAAGCTTTTATTGATGAGATGGAGAAAATCTTCCAAATTATTCCTGCATCTGATGTTAAAGGTATGGAGTTTGCTGCCTACCAATTGAAGGATGTGGCATACCAGTGGTACAAAAAGAGGGAGCTGTCTAGGGGAAGTGATGCTATTTTTGCATTGTAGGATGACTTTTCTTGAGCCTTTTTGGACTACTTCTTTCCTTAGGAGTTCAGAGAGGCAAAGGTAAAGGAATTTATTAACTTGAATCGAGGTAGAATAATGGTCAAGGAGTATGCCTTGAAATTCCATCAGTTATACAGGTATGCTCCTAAGTTGGTGTCTAGCGTGAGAGATAGAATAGGTAAATTTTCTTTTGGGTTGTCTTGTGAGTTGATTTTAGAGAGTAAGGTTTCCTTGTTGAAAAAAGATATGGATATTTCTCATCTTGTGGTGTATATTCAACCGGTTAAGGAAGAAAAAGGTAGGCTAAGATTGTTAAGAGGTGGAGTAAGAAGGTTAGATTTTCTGATCAGGGTAGAGGTCAGTATTAGAGTGGTAGAGATGGGGGAAAGTAGCCTAAGAAAAAGTGGGAGAGTTCTGGTTTATTTTCCACGACTAGTAATCCTTACCCAAAGCCATCGAGTGATTGTTTTTTCCTAGAATGGTGAAGGGTACATGGCATTATGAGGGGGCGAAGACTCAGGTAAGGACAGTGGGAGGGATTCTGAGTATTTCCCAACCTTGATAGGCTACACCAGGGATCAATTCTTAGTCCATTTTTATTTTCTTTAGTGATGGATATGCTAACGCGGTATATACAAGGTGAAGTACCTTGTGTATGATTTTCGGGGATGATATAGTTTTGATTGATGAATCCCAATAAGGGGTTAAAGATAAGCTTGAGATTTGGAGAGAAACCCTAGAGTGTAAAGGTTTTTGGTTGAGTAGGACCAAGATGGAGTACTTGGAGTGCAAGTTTAATGACTCGAGACATGAGGAAGAGGTGGTAGTAAAGTTAGATTCTTAGGCGGTTTGCAAGAGGGATAGTTTTAAGTATCTTGTGTCTAGAATTTAGGGGAATAAAGAGATAGATAAAGATCTTTCTCACCGTATTGGGGCAGGTTTGATGAAATGGTTATGCTATACAACCCAAGTTAAGGTTTTTAAAGATTATGCTAAGCCTTTTTTCCTATCTTGGCATGACATATATATATATATATATGTATGTGATTGCATATGATGATTTGACTTGTTTTTAAATGATGGCATTATTTTATTCCTTTATCCCTGAGTTACATGCTTGAGCTCCAACTACTAACCATATCCGAATATTGTATCCTTGTGTAATTCATGTATTGGAACTTTTTCTATTTTTACTGTGCAATGATCAGGTGTTTCAGTGGTTTGAAAGTTGAGATTGAAAAGGTGAGATTCCATATTTCAGAAGGCCTTATTTTATATTCTTTATATTTTATGCTCAAACTTTGTTTAGACTTTGTTTTTAGCTATTGTCGTTGGAATGTCCCGACATCTTATTGACTTTGAATCTATAAAGGTTTTGTTGGATTACTATGGACTTGGTTGTGTTGGTTTGATTGGATGTTTGGTGATGGGTGATTATTAGGTTACCAGTGGTTGGTATAGACTTATCATAAATTATTAGTAGTTTTATTATTCATTATCTTGTTATATGTTTGGAATTCAGCAGACACTTAAGGTTGTTATATTGGTTAGTCTAGATGAAGGGGTGGTCTCTGATCCATGTAGGACTTGAGATACCCGTCATAGCTAAGCCCTAATTTGAGTTGTGATAAGGTTGGTATCAAAGCTTAAGTTCATGGTCAATTGGGTGTCCACAAATCCATGTTGAGTAGAGTCTCTTTTATGGGTGTGTAGTATGCCACATAAATAAGAGAGAGGCTACGAGATATTTAGGAATATTTACCTTTCTTGTTTTCTTACTTTGATATATAAAGTGTAAGGTCTTGGATTCCTCTAATTCTCAACTGCTTGATTTTTTAGATCATGCCCCTCAGATGATCTAAAGTTAATGGATACTCCTCTATTCCACTTACAGATACTACTGATGGGACATACCTTGCTTATGGGATGCAAACCTAGTCTAGGGGTCCAATTCCTAATTGCCTTCTTAAAGTTCCACCAGTTTTCTCTAGCCTTTTTTGAGCTCATCCAGTAGATATGATGAACACTGAGTTTCGTTAGTATGTTCATATGTTGGCTCCATTGGTAGCTTCTTAGTCTGAGTGTGGTGCTTCTATTACTCCATCTTCTGAGGCAACAAGGGTTGGCTAATTCATGAGGTTGAGTCCTCCAACTTTTATTGGTGTTAAGGTTGAGGAGGATCCTCAAGCTTTTATTGATGAGATAGAGAAAATCTTACAAATTATGCCTGCATTTGATGTTAAAGGTATGGAGTTTGCTGCTTACCAATTGAAGGATATGGCATACCAGTGGTACAAAAAGTGAGAGCTGTCTAGGGGAAGTGATGCTATTTTTGCATTGTGGGATGACTTTTCTAGAGCCTTTTTGGACTGCTTCTTTCCTTAGGAGTTCATAGAGGCAAAGGTAAAGGAATTTATTAACTTGAATCAAGGTAGAAAAATGGTCAAGGAGTATGCCTTGAAATTCCATCAGTTATACAGGTATGCTCCTAAGTTGGTGTCAGCGTGAGAGCTAGAATATGTAAGTTTTCTTTTGGGTTGTCCAGTGAGTTGATTTTAGAGAGTAAGGTTGCCTTGTTGAAAAAAGATACGAATATTCCTTATCTTATGGTGTATATTCAACCGGTTAAGGAAGAAAAAAGTAGGCTAAGATTGTTAAGAGGCGGAGTAAGAAGTTCAAATTTTTTGATCAGGGTAGAGGTCAGTATTAGAGTGGTAGAGATGGGGGAAAGTCGCCTAAGAAAAAGTGGGTGAGTTCTAGTTTCTTTTCCACCACTAGTAATCCTTACCCAAAGCCGTCGAGTAATTGTTTTTTCCTAGCATGTTGAAGGGTACATGGCATTATGAGGGGGCGAAGACTCAGGTAAGGATAGTGGGAGGGATTCTGAGCATTTCCCAACCTTGATAGGCTGCACCAGGGATCAATTCTTAGTCCATTTTTATTTTCTTTGGTGATGGATATGCTAACATGGAATATACTAGGTGAAGTGCCTTGTGTATGATTTTTGCGGATGATATATTTTGATTAATGAATCCCAATAAGGGGTTAATGATAAGCTGGAGATTTGGAGAGAAACCCTGGAGTCTAAAGGTTTTCGGTTGAGTAGGACCAAAATGGAGTACTTAGAGTTCAAGTTTAATGACTCGAGACATGAGGAGGAGGTGGTAGTAAAGTTGGATTCTCAGGCAGTTTGCAAGAGGGATAGTTTTAAGTATCTTGGGTCTATAATTCAGGGGAATAAAGAGATAGATAAGGATGTCTCTCACCGTATTGGGGCAGGTTTGATGAAATGGCAGCTCGCTTCAGGAAATTTATGCGATAAGAAGGTTCCCCCTAAGATTAAAGGCAAATTTTATAGAGTAGTAGTTCGGCCTGCTATGTTGTATGGAGCAGAGTGATGGCTGGTTAAGAATTCTCATATTTAAAAGTTTAAGGTGGAAGAAATAAGAATATTGCATTGGATGTGTTGATTCATAAGGGCGGACAAGGTTAGGAATGAAATTATTTGGGAAAAAGTGGGAGTGGTTTCAGTAGAGGTTAAAATATGGGAAGTGAGGTTGAGATATTTTGGTCATGTGATAAGGAGGGGCACGGATGCCCTAGTTTATAGGTGTGACAGGTTGGCCTTGGAAGGTTTCAAGTGGGGTAGGGGTAGATCGAAGAAATACTTGAGAGAAGTGATTAGATGTGACATAGAGCAATTACAGCTGACTGAGTACATAACCCTAGATAGGAAGATATAGAGGAAAAATATTAGGATAGAGGGTTAAGGGTTGGTTGAGTTATAGTCAGTAGGTAGGAAAGTTGTGGTGTCATTTGTCTGGCAATGTACTTTTTTTATGGATGTCGTATCTATGTTACTTTATCATGTTCAATACATTTGATGTTTTTGTATACTGCCTTGAGCCGGGGGTCTATCGGAAATAGCCTCTCACACTCTACCCTCTCCAGACCCCACTATATGGAAATATTCTAGGTTTTTTATTATTGTTGTTATTGGTGATGGAGGGTACATAACATAGGGTGCTCAATCTCTACTAGTAGGGCTCAATCCTTTCCATTATATCTTTCTTGCAAATTTTATGGTTAGCCGCACCATGGCTAATATGAAAAGGGGAGAAACCGATGATTTAGTTATGGTCAAATTGGCTATATGCAATGTGATTGTCCTTCTAGGGATTCTTTTGGGGCCATTAAGGTTCCTATTTCCTCTTCATCAGCTCTACACCAAAGGGTGCTACTTCTGATTCTTGTATCGGTACTGGCCGAAATTGCTTTATGCCCTTGGCTTTTGTTAGGACTCTGAGGAATCCCCCGACGTTGTTACTGGCATATTGAAACTCTTTTCTTGTGATTTGTACTTTTACTTGATCCAACGTCCCCTCTTTCTTATGTGACCCATTTGTGGCTGTGCATTTTGGTTTTGGTCCTAAGTATATTTTGGGCCTTTTTTCTGTGTGTACCTTAGTGAGTGACTTTGTGGTTGCTAGAATATTCTATAAGGGTTGTGTGGTGTCTATTGGTGGTTGGGAGACCTTGATGGATTTATTTGATTAGGCATGGTTAATTTTGATGCCATATTAGGAATAGATTGGATGCACTCATACTATGTATCTTTAGACTGTCAGACTAGTAAGGTCATGTTTAAATTCCCTAACGAGCTGGTTATTTAGTGATAGGGTAGTTTACTCTCTCTTAAGGGGAGGTTTATATCATACTTAGAGCTTAGAGATTGATCTTCAAAGGGTGTCTTTATCATTTGATCAAGGTTAAAGATTCTAACTCGGAGGGTCCTTCTTTGTATTCCATCTCGGGGGTGAATGAGTTTCCAAAAGTCTTTCTTGATCACCTTCTAGGTATTCCTCCTGATAGGGAGATTGATTTTGAGATAGATCTTGTTCTAGACAACTATCCTATCTTTATTCCACCATATAGAATTGCTCCGGCCTAGTTAAAGAAACTTAAGGAGAAATTATGGGATCTTTTAGACAGGGGTTTCATCTATCCTAGTATGACTCTGTGGGGTGCACCGGTTTTATTCATGTGTAAGAAGGATGTTTCCCTTTGGATGGGTATTGATTATCGATAGATGAATAAGGTGACAATAAAGATTAAATACCCTCTTCCAAGAATTAATGATTTATTTGATCAGCTTTAGGGTGCTAAGTTCTTCTCTAATATCGATTTTTGTCCAGAGTATCATTAGTTAAAGATTAGGAAGATAGATATCCATTAGACAACTTTCCATACTAGGTATGAGTATTTTGAGTTCTTAGTGATGTCGTTTAACTTGACCAATGCCCCTACAACATCCATGGTTCTAATGAATAGAGTCTTTCATCAGTTTTAATATCTATTTGTGATTGTCTTTATTGATTATATTTGGGTGTACTCTAAGAGTGATGAGGATTATGAAAATTACCTCTGCATTGTGTTGCAGACCTTGAAATATCAACAGTTGTATGCTAAGTTCTCTAAATAAAAATTTTGGTTGAATAATATTATATTTCTGGGTCATACAGTGTCTAGTGAAGGGATCATGGTGGATCCTCAAAAGGTTACTGTGGTTAATAAGTGGCCTAGACCCATGACTCCAATTGATATTTGGAGTGTATTGGGTTTAGCCGGTTATTATAGGATGTTCCTAGAATGTTTCTCTTCTATTGATGCTCCATTAACCAAGTTAAAGGTCTAGTTCTTGTGGTTTGATGCTTGCAATGGTACTTTTGAGAAGTTGAAAGATAAGTTGACTTCAGCCCCGGTCTTGACTCTACCTGAGGGTACCGAGGGTTTCGTTGTCTATTCTAATACATCCTGGGCTGGTTTGGGCTGTGTGTTGATGCAGTATGGCAAGGTGGTTGCTTATGCCTCTAGACAGTTGAAGGTTCATACAAAGAATTATTCAACTCACGACTTGGAGCTTTTGGTCGTGGTGTTCAAGTTGAAAATTTGGCGTTATAGTCTATATGGGGTGCATCTTGATATCTTTTATGATCATAAGAGCTTGTAGTATGTGTTCACATAGAAAGAGCTTCATCTCAGCAAAAAAAATGGTTGGAGTTGCTGAAAAACAATGATATGGGTTTTCACTACCATCTAGGTAAAGCTAATATAGTTGCTGATGCTCTTAGCATGTTATCCATAGGGAGTCTAACTCATGTGGATGATGATAAATGGAATTAGTGAAGGATATTCACCATTTGTCTAACCATGGAGTTTGTCTCTTGGTCCCTGAGGATGGTGGTGTCTTTGTACAATAGGTGGCACAATTATCTCTTGGTTCAAAAATAAAGGAGAAGCAGGAGTTATATCTGCTTTTTGATGAAGATGGAGGATGACGTAGGTAAGTAGAAGGTGATGTCTTTCAAGATCGGTGGTGATGGTATCTTAAGGTACCAAAACCGGTTGTGTGTTCCAGGCATGGATAGATTTTGAGGTTGGATTTTGGCTAAGGCCTATGTATTGCGGTATATGGTTTATTCATCCCGATTCAACAAAGATGTATCATGACCTTAAGAAGATGTATTTGTGGAATAAAAATAGGATACAACCAACTTTTTGGTTGTGTATGGTATGTCGCAAGTAATGGTGGAGCACATGAGTCTTAGTGGGCTACTTTAAGAGATTGAATTGTTGATGTGGAAATGGGAGGTAATTAATATGTATTTCATTATCAGCCTTTTGCGGTTGAAAAATTAGTGTGACTCCATTTGGGTCATCGTGGATAGGATGACTAAATTCGCCCACTTCTTGCTAGTGAGAACTACTTATTCTGCCGAGGGCTATAAAAAGTTCTTTCTTTAGGAGGTTATAAAGTTGCATGGTGTGCCTATCTCAATTATTTTTTATCACTGTACTTAGTTCTTGTCACATTTTTTGTGCTCATTTCAGTAGGATTTGGGTACCAAAGTGAGTCTTAGTATGAATTTCACCTAAAGTTGGATGGGCAAGCTGAAAAGACTATTCAAACTTTGGAAGATATGTTGTGATCTTATGTAATCTATTTTGATGGTAGTTGATATGACCATTTGCCTCTCATTGAATTTTGCTATAACAATAGTTACCATTCTAGCATTGGTATGGCCTTGTTTGAGGAGTTGTATGGAAGGAGGTGTAGATCTCCTATTAGCTGGTTCGAGGTTGGTGAAGCAGAAATGTTTGGCTTGGATATGGTTCACCAAGCTATAGAGAAGGTGAAGGTTATTTGGGATAGGCTTAATACCTCCCAAAGTCGCCAAAATTCCTGTATGGATGTGTGGCGAAAGGACTTAGAATTTGAGGTTGGACATTGGGTGTTCTTAAAGGTGTCTCCAATAAAGGGAATAATGTGGTTTGGAAAGAAGAGAAAGCTCAGTCCTAGGTATGTTGGCCCGTACTTGGTTTTGAGAAAGGTTGGTAATGTTGCATATGAGTTAGATTTTCCCTCAAGCATGATTTCCATTCAACCGGCATTCCATGTGTCCATGTTACAAAAATGCATGGGTGATCCTTTGTTGCTTGTTCCCTTGGAGAACATTGGTGTTTCAGATTTTTTGTCCAATAAGGAGGTCCTAGTGAGGATCTTGGATTGGTAAGTTCATCAGTTGTGAACAAAAGATTCGGCTTTCCTAAAGGTTCTATGGCTAAACCAAAAGTCTGAGAAAGCTACTTGGGAATCCAAGGAGGACATAAAGTCCAAGTGTCTATTCCTATTCCCTATTCTGGAAATTCGCGCTTGAGGTATGTGTTGTTCTTAACTTCTTTATTTTCTTTCTTTGTTAATGGTAGATTGTAAATTTCTTTGTATTTTGTTTTCTGCCTTAAAGGTAAAGTAGAGATGTTTGGGGTACAATCGTGCTTATATTACCTTGACCCATCATTCGAAGACGAATGATCCTAAGTGGGGGAGATTGAAACGCCTCAAAATTTGACCCTTGCAAATTTCTTGAGTCTTACACTTTTCGTAATCATACTACTGACATCACAAGTCATATGGTGTGGTGATGGGTCTAGGGATTCTAGTCGTATGTTTGTCAGTGCGTTGTTGGCCAAATTTTGTCCTAGTTACAAGAGGCACCATAGTATTCATATGGTGATGTGATAAGAGGGTAGGGCTAATTGTATGTTGTCTAGTGTCTAGTCCTTGGTGATTTTCCTTGTATATGACAAGAGGGTACTAGTTGTATGGTGTTATGATGAGTTGTCCAAGGTAGTCGTATGTTGGACTACCTTTCACTCTTTGGCATGAAATCGTATGGTGTCATGGTGTTATAACACCATACGACTAGGTTGTGCAAGGTAGTATTATTTTGTACATTTCTCACCCCAAGCCCTTAAGACCCCCATGTCTTATAACACTTATTGGTTATTCATTCTACACTTTTGAAGTTCAAAGACTCTCTAAACTCTCTCTAAAAATTCTCAAGCAATATTGGGTTGGGGTTTCTTCAAGTTGGTCATCTAGAGGCTTAAGGATAAAAATCTCTCCATGAATCTTTGTAAGTTATGACTCTTTCTTCATTGTCAATTCACTAAAATCATGTATTTTAAACATTGTTCATGAATCATAAATGAAAACCATGGTTGAGGGTTTGAATGCATAATGTTGAGTATTGGTTCCTTATGGTTTAAAATGTGATTATTCATGTTTTGAAAATGATTTTGCAAAGGTGGGTACTTTAGAATTGTGATTTAAACTAAGCGGTCATGGTTCACCCTAATTTTATAGGTTTTGGATTTAATAATGGTATACCCTCAACCTCTTTGTGAAAATGTCAATGAGAAGAACCATGTCACATATGAATTGTGTTTCTAACTAAGGCATTGGCCTATGAATATTGATGATTGGTAAATAGTTTCATGAAGGCCTTGTTAGCCACAAATTGGTTTGAATTATAACTTTGATGGTTCAATTGTCTAAATGGGTTTGAGTCCCTAAATGCTGAACTGAATTAATGTCTTTGTTTAGACAATAGGCTCAAGTCCCAAAGTTGATTAATAATGGTTATGGCCTGTTGAATGCTTGCAAGTGGGGTTGGTATGATGATACCAATAGGATGCCTTCAGTAAGTAATTGGATTAATGATTGTGTACGTGTAGTGAATCTTTTAATTGGTCTTTAAAGCGGGATATGTAGCCTGATCTTAAAAGTTGAGGCCAAAGGACTAACACTAGAAACTGCGCTAGCTGGTGCTGGTGTCTATATAACCGGGCGGTTCGAGTCCCCCGAATAAAAATATGAATGGAGGTTCGAGTCCCCCATATTGTATTCATTGGTGCTGAAGTCACCTTATTTGTTAGGAGGTTCGAGTCCCCCATTAAGGCATATATGGATATGGATATTCTCTGTTTCGTGCAGCTACACGCATTAGGGATCTTCCAGCTAGAGGAGAGTTGGGCCCATATAGCCCATGGTCTTATATTCTTTGTCTCAGATATTTTTTAGACTTTGTTTTTGGCTATTATCGGGGGCATGTCCCGACATCTTATTGACTTTGGACCTGTAGAGGCGTTGTTGAATCACTGTGGACTTGGGTATGTTGGTTTGGTTGTACATTTGGAGATGGAGGGTTGTCTGATTGCCAATGGTTGGTATAGACTTATCATAATTTTTTTTAGTCTTATTCTTCGCTATCTTGTGATATGTTTGAAATTCATCCATCACTTGTGGTTGTTATGCTGGTTAGCCTAGATGAATGGGGTGATCTACGGTCAACGTGGGACTTGAGACACCCATCATCGCCAGGCCCTTGTTCGGGAAGTGACAATAATTGATCGACTATCATGCAAAAATCCAGATCCCAATCCATACCATATCACCTCATAACAAGTCTCAATAATCGTACTTGAACCATTGCTTATTTCATCAATATATTATTAATTGCTGAACTTGAACAGATGCTAATATCATCAATATCATAATCAATTGTCGGGCTTGAACGGTGCTCATATCATCACCATTTTAAGAAATTGCTAGACTTGAACTGGTGCTTATATCATCAACATCATAATCAATTGTTGTGTTTACCATAAATAGCAGCAACTCCCAAAATTCAACCATTAAGTATTTAATTCTCTCAATCACATAATAAACGATTTAAAATATATGATAAAGGTTTACCAAATATAGCTCAGGTCTTGGCCTAAGGTGTAACATCCCTTATTTTGCTTGTACTTGTTCTAATTATATAGAACCTGGTATAGCCTTGTGATATAGGTAACAAATTAGATTTGTTATGCAAGTATTAATGGTGTAGATGAAATTATAGATGCTTCCCGTACATTTTAATGTGATGCGACCAAGTTAACGTCGATATGACTATTAAAACTTGGGATCGTAAGCTAGTATTTAAATCTAAAGTTTGAAGTGACCAAGTGTGTATAAGTTGAAGGTTAGATTAAAGGGATTAGGAGCTGGAAATGGAATAAAATATTGAGGTGCTTTGTTGACTTAATTAAGCTAGTAGGTGAGTCACCTACTTAAGCTATTTGGACCAAATTAATGGACCCAAGGCTATGGACCAGATTCGGGCCTATACTAATGTACTCATTTGGGCCCAAATTGAATAAAAGAGGAAGAAAATGGATAAATGGCCAAACACACAAATCTACCAAAGGCCTAAGTTAATTGAGCCCAAAATAAGAATTTAAGTATGTAGGTGCATCACCTACTTGGATCAATTTGACGAATTTTAAGGTCCAAAATGCAGCTGGTGGACAAAATAGGGCCTTTATAAGGCCAAGTTGCTGATCATTTCACTTTATTTCTAAGCCACAAATAAGAGTATATTTCACAAAATCTCTCTACTCTCTCTAAAACAACAAGGAGCAGCCCTAAAATTCCTTCTAGTATTCTTGAAACAACCCTCACCTTTGCAGCCCAAGGTAAGTGAAATCACTTATGGTTTAGCTTAATTATCTCATGGAAGATTAAGAAAACATGCTATAGGTGCCTAATTATAAATACATGGAAGAATATAGAACAAGCTATTTGCTCACTTTTTCTATGTTATTAAGAGATCTTTTTTCTTATTTGGTTTAAAGTGTGAAGGAAAGTGAAAGTTGAAGTTTTGAGAAAGAATAAGCTGCAGAATTGAGGTAAGGTGACTGCTCTATTTTGTTCTCCTTGTATGTGAATTTGAAAGAGAATTATGGATGTGTTGTTATTGAGAACTCAAGCGATGATGAATTCAATAATTTATTGCTACAATAAAAGGGATTTGAACCTATTTTGTGGAATGTTTTGTATGTATATATTATGGGCTGCTAGGTTGATGTTGGAGAAAGGTATGATTAGTTTGTAATGAAATATAGAAGAAAGGTGTGGCGGTACACCACCAAACCAATTATTGCATTTGTTTACTGCCCAATTTGTTCTGAGTATTGTTTGGAATGTGTAATGAAGTCGAGGTGGTTTCGGCAAATCTCATAAGAACTTGTATGGTATGTGGGTGTAATTGGAGGAGACAAGGGTTAAAATAACACCCTTGATTAGTTTATTAATGGCTTACTGCCCGGTTACTATTTTGGGTGAAGTTAAGTAGCCTAAATATGTTAGTTGGTTGCTAATACTAGTTTACCATATATTCTATTGTAGATAAGTAATCTAAAATGCGGAAAGTCAAGTTGGGTTAGTTTCGGAGTTATATAATTAGGTATGTAAGGCATACTCTATTTTGCACTCTTTGGCATGAAATCGGACATTTGGTCCATCAAGTAAGTTTCCAAGGTTATCCTATAACAAGTGATACATAATAGCAACGTATTATATCCCATAAATCAGGCTAAGTCACTAAGAAAGAAGCATAGCAGAATGATGCAAGATCAAACCACAACAACTAGAGTTTCGGATTCCAACTCAACAACACAACAACAACAAGTTTTAAGTCTTGGTTTTTAGATTACAACACAAGAGATGGTCTTCGGTTTTTAGGCACAATCCGAGAACAACAAGAAC
>JAPEIP010000009.1:111658840-111675730 GCA_026120095.1 Capsicum chinense
AGAAGAATTTCAAGTTGTTTGGGATGCCTAGAGGAAGCCTAAGTTACATTATCTTACTTTTGCAGATGATATGATCATTATGTGCACAGCAGAATTAGTGACATTGAAGCTAGTGAAAAATACTTTGGAGAAATATGAGAATATATTAGGTCAAAAAATTAACAAGGACAAGAGTGCTTTGTATTTGCATGGAAAAACATCCACTGGAGCAGTTGTCTTAGCAGAAGTGATTATAGGCATACTAAGGAAGGAGTTTCCTTTTAATTATCTTGGTTGTCTAGTTTTTTACAAGAGAAAAAAAGCTCTATTATCAGCAGATTATGAATAAAATTAGTACTAAGCTACAGATATGGAAAGAAACATTATTATCTTTTAGTGAAAGGGCTGTATTAATCAAACATGTGCTATAAAGTGTTCCAATCCATTGGTTGTCAGTTATGAATCCTCCAAAGAATGTGATTAATGCTATTGAAAAGTGTTTTTCTAATTTTTTTTAAAGTAGTAGTGCAGAAGAAAAAGGCAGGCTTTGGGTTGCATGGTCAAAAATGTTTTTACCAAAACCTGAAGAAAGCCTTGGCTTTAGGAGTCTTCATGATATATCAACAACATTATTCTGTAAACTTTGGTGGAACTTTAGAACAAAGAGATCTATATGGAGAGATTATATGATGAATAAATATTGCAGTAAAGTACATCCTAAAGAAGCTATGTGGAAATCAGGATGTGGCTCACAAGTTTGGAAAAAGATGTTGATTGCAAGGGACTTGGTTGATCTCTTGATTTTGTGGAAAATAAAGGGAGGGAGTTCCCATGTGTGGTTTGACAATTGGACAGGGTTAGGATATTTATACTCCATTGTGGAGGATAGTAGAGAATGGGATGATAGTATTCAAAAAGTTAGTGATTTGATTAAGGGAAGTCAATGGGATCACATCAAGCTTCATAAGATTCGATCAGAGGCAAGGTGGACTATATAATTCACAATATAAATAGTTCACAGAATGATTTAATGTAGGATAAGGCAGTTTGGGCCTTAGATACAAAAGGAAATTTTAGTGTCAAATCTGCATGGCACTATATTTGACAAAGGGAGAACTCTAATGAGTTATATAAGAAAGTGTGGATAAAAGGTTTACCTTTCAAGTTTAGATTTTTCATGTGGAGAATGTGGAAGAGGAAGATTTCTGTTGATGCTACTTTTTGAAGATAGGGAGTGGAAGGTCCTTCTAAGTGTTGGTGTTGTCAAAATCCAACACAAGAGATTGTGACTCATGTACTATTGGGATCATATTTGCTAATAGGACTTGATCCTACTTCTCTTCTTTTACAGGTATTAGCATTCAGGGACTGAGTCTGAGAAATGTTATATATTCATGGCGGAATGTTGATGTAAAGCCAAGAGAGAAAGCTTATTTCAAAGAAATTCCAGGCAATGATAATTTGGGAATTATGGATAAGGAGGAATTCACTGAAGCATGAAGGAAAAGGAGTTTCAGTTGACAAGATAATCATCAATGTTACAAGACATCTTACGATGCTACTTAAAGTGAGAAAGCCATCTTTGAATTTTAGAAGGGATTGGCTTGATATTATGCACCAATTCAGACAACTAAAACATAAAATCAAGGTTGTAAGTGTCATGTCGGAATTTCCAAAGTCAGGTTGGGTTAAATACAATACAGATGGAGTGTCAAGAAGAAATCCAGGGAGAAGTTCATGGGAATTTTGCTTAAGAGATGAAAAAGGTGATCTAGTGTATGCAGAAGGAGAGGCTATTGAAGAGGTCACTAGTTTAGAAGCTGAAGCAATTACGCTTTGGAATGCAGCAAAACATTGTAGTAATTCAGGATACAACAAAGTTATAATAAAGACTGATTCACTTATACTAAAGTAGATTCTATGAAAGGAGTGGAAAATACCATGGATGATTGAGGATATAATAAGGAACACATGGAAACTGATTGAAAGCAAGCAAGTAAAAATACTTCATACATTCAGAGAGGGGAACCAACAAGCAGATTATCTAGCCAACATAGCAGTGGAGTGCAATCAGTTTGAATATACAATATTTCAGTAATTGCCTAACAAAGCTAGAAAGATTTTGATAAGTGATAAGTATCAGTCATCTTATCTCAGGCTAGCAGTTAAGCATTAGACAACAGACTGGACAGGCTAATACACTTGCTTCTATAAAAGATGAGAAACAAACAAAAAAAGAAATTACTTTGTCTAGGTCATCAACCATAAAAAAGGACTCTCAGTAAATTCGGGGTTATTGGCCAGCTCTTCAATTCATGCAACTTAGGTTTTTGGTATCATCAAAGATCCATTGGGTTCGAGTATCCGTTTATCTCCCTCCTTTCAAGAACTAATTCAACAGGAAGGTTATTTTTTAGAAAGGAGACTAAATTTAGTAATGACAATCTGGTAAGCTTACCTGCCATGATTACCAGGCCTAAGCAGACTAGACCCTCTTTTCGTGCACCAAAAATACTTGTCATACATCTTAATACTAGATATCTCAGCTGGTTATTTGAAAAAAAGGGAGTTAAGCAACAAAGATCAACCTCAGATGATTAAACAAAAAAGAAAACTTACTTTTAAAGCTGAAGATGTATACACCATAGCTATAGAAGGGAACGGTATTCACCACAGAAAGAAGCAGAAGTTGGAGCTGAAGATTGAAAAACTAATCCATGGAAACTCTACATTAAGAGTAGAAAAGACGGAGGGTACTAATGAGCTTCTTAGCTCAGTTAGGAAACCCTACTTATATATATGTATTTTTTAGGCCAGGTTTCTAAAATCCGGTCCATATTTATTTTCTTTGCTACTTAGGTTGTATTTTGGATGGGTTAACCTATTATTATTTTTTAAATTTTGATTATTAATAAAATACAAATTAAACCAAAAAAGGACTAAATGACTATCTTATAACCTAGGCAAGACTAACCAAGAAAGTTCTGAATCCCATACAAACAGGGAACTAGGTAATGCCTTACACACATATTGTACAAGGTCAAATTACAGGTTTCTATCTATATGGTTTATGAAATTGATCAACATAGTTATTACATTCCTAATATTAATGCCATCACAAGATTTATAGCAGCCACATTCATACACACATCATAAAGTTGCAACATAAATTTTTAGGAGGGGTATTATTTTCTTAAGAAATTTCACATTAAAACCACAAATATCTATCAACTACCACTGGTACAAATTTCTTCCTAATTAAACACACAAACGGACATCACAAAACAAAGGACAACACAAAGTATTTTTATTCTAGACATGCCAATTTTGCATTTAAATCACACTCGGTGGGAAAACAAATCACCACAATAACAACCCACAATGACTTTGTGTTACAACCCCACCCTCAATTGTAGCATCAGCATAGTCTCCACTGTGTATGCCATCACAAGATTTGCAATGGTCATATTCATACACACATCATATAGTTGCAACATAAATTTTTAGGAGGGGTATTATTTTCTCAAGAAATTTTACACTAACCCCCACAAACATCTATCAACTACCATTGGTACAAATTTCTTCCTAATTAAACGCACAAATGGACATCACAAAACAAAGGACAACATAAAATATTTTTATTCTAGACATGCCAATTTTGCATTTAAATCACAGCCGGCGGGAAAAAAATCACCACAATAACTCATGATGACTTTGTAGTACACCTCCACCCTCAATTGATAGCATCAACATAATCCCCACTACTTATATAAATTAAAAACAAGGGGGAAAAGACATAACTGGATGCACTAGGTGGTAACTTAAGAAATATAAACTCGGGGGGCTCAGAATAGGCCCTGCTCTCATCAATAGTGTCCCCGGTAATGGCCAGAGTACTAAAATCAGCAGTGGCACCGGTGGTGGATGGTGCACTTAATGGTGTATCTTTTGAAGGATCGATACTACTGCTCAGATTAGCAGTACAACAACTCGAGAACTAGCAGCTCCTACTGCAACCTCACAAACTGTAGTTTATCAATCCATCTTAAGCTGCCTTTGCGTCCTCAATCTTTTCCTTTTTAACTCTCTTTCTCTTTTTTCTCTTCCTACCTCTCTCAATTTCATCAACATCTGCAGTAGGGATCGACCTTCTAACACGCCAAATATAGGGTATATCCTCCTTTACATTCTTCTCAATAATCGACATCAAGGTAAAATGTATGGTATACATGACCTCAATAGTAGCTCGTACGAAGGCTAGCTCATTATGTACCCCTAGTAGATTTTGGGACTGGATATGTGCCAACTATTGGTTGATCCACGTCTCAAATTTGTCAAACTAAGTTTGCATGCCCCTTATTTTATCTCTAATATATTTTTGCACCCACAGTTATACACCTTCCTCAATAAGCTTCACCTTTTTATCTATCATACACAACCTCTTCTTCACCTCAACTAAGAATAACTGTAAAACTAAAGTGTAACTCACTAGTGCCGATCTAAAAGTTAATAGTCTATCCACTGAAGGTGGTGTCGGCGTCTGGGTAGTACTTGTGGCATCAAAAGCCTAATCACAAATTATATCATCTTCACGTGGGTATCACCCATATCGATGAACCCCTGAGTGTAAGTATGGGGCCCTCTAATCTAAAATGCCATACTAAGTAATGTTGCACCTACCTTCACGGCATTGGATATGGGGTTCATAAAATTAGGAATCAAGCCCAAATATGTAATACCTCATGACTGGAGCAATTGGTCAACCACTAAAATCTCTGGCACTCTCTAATCCAAACATATTCGTGTCAACAAGCATAGGAATAACATGATTGTTTTGGTTCTCACCACCCGATCATGGATATTTCTGGGAATCAACTAGGCTATGTCAATCTCGTAGCCTACCTTAATACCAGTGACCAAAGCAGCATGGTCTATACTAAGTACATTGTCCCCATATATGGGACATAATCTATGATGGAAGAAGATCTACCAAGCCATGATGCAAAATTCAGGCTACCCTTCATAATCTATTGTGAACTACATCCTCCTACTACTACCTAAGTGACCTCCTCTCACTTAGTTACAATCAGACCGACTATCAATAAAAAATGAATAAACTTATCATCTGTTCTAATTTGCTTTCTCTTAATTTTTTGCATCTCAACAATGCAAAAGTCAATCCTTAATGTATTTGCTGGTTGTAAGAATTCTGGTCCATACAGCATTTGAGAAATGGTTTGAGTGGAGATGTTCACCCGAACACCTCTGATTATCAAGCCTCTTAACTGGTCACCACCCTTCCACAAATGCCCATGTAGATATATCCACTTTATCACCATATGATAGGCGACATAAAAATCATGGACTAATGCTTTATTGTACTGTATTAGAGCTCTAGTTATCTACTCAAAGTAATATTATCTAAATTATACATCAAACTACGGCATTTCAGACATGCCCGTGGTGGTTAGACTTTACTCCAAATAAAGCCCTTAATGTGATTTTATTGTTATAGGGTTTAGGACATTATCTTAGTTATATAAGGCCTGCATCATGAGGTAGCCCTACCGGTTAATGATGGGCACCAGAGCATGACCTATGAATAGTGGTGCAGGAGGTGGTAGAGGTTTTTCACATAGGGTGTCACTCAATTGACACAAACCCTCTTCTTTATTTTTGGACCCCTCATCCTGAAAACCATCATCATTTTTGGACCTACTAGATTTCTTTTCATTATATTTCTCAGTTCCAGACTCCACTTCTTTATTATCTTCACCATCCTCTTCATACTAGGATGGTGAGTGGCGTGGTGAGGTGCTAGGATTTTTTCTCCTAGGATTTGAAAAAATGGTGTTTCATCCCTTGGAGCTGCTTTAGCACCCCAAGGTAACTAATTTCTCCAATGAACCTGCTCCTCCAGTGTGGATATTCATTGATTTTACTGCTAGACCCATCAGTTTCTTCATCTCTAAAATGATGAGTTTTGTAAGGTAGGCTTCTTTGGACTTTGTTTCTGGTGGAGTCCTACTTTGATGAAATTTGTACCTGAACAAAAAGAAATGTTAGTTAATCCTAAGAAAGGGAAAGAAAAGAAAGAAAAATATCCAGTGGTACTAGAACTGGGCACCCTACGACTAAAAGAACGAGTCGTGACCACTGGTCACGAGTCATTAGGAGAGTGTGAGGTAGAAGGTTGCCTAAATATTATTCACTTGTCAGGAAACGAGTCCTAACAGTCATTTTGTTAGATTATGACTTATTACCAACACTCATTATCTGACCAAAACTAAGTTCATAGTGCATTAACTTTATCAATCATCACAACTCCTCACTATGAGTTGTATAGTGAGATAAAAACTCGTAGCGTGATTTATAAAGTTATCAGAATTGCGACTCCCTCTTGCACCCATGTTCCTTAGTGATTACAAATCATAGAATTACTTATAAGGTTACCCTATGAGTACTTATGAGGTTTGCAGTCACTGGAATCATGAGTATTTAGTGGAGTAATCCTCTAAATACCAGATTTCTATACAATAACATACACCTAAATCGACCCAACAACTCCTAATTCATCCCTAAACACTATTTAGACCATAAATCAGATTTTACTCTCATTATTACGACTCAAGTTTCTCAAGAATAGGGTATCATTAAATCAAGGAATCAAAGATTTTCTTACAAATTAAATCATCAATTTGAAAGATAAATGATTGAACACACAATACTTACATGATTTTTAGTTCCTTTAGTTCCTTGAAATAATTTTTTTAGATATTAGAGCCCTAGTTATTAAGAGTTCTTACTTTGAGAGAGTTGGATCTGTTTATTGTTATGTTAGGGATAAAAACAGAGTGTTTTTAATATAGGCAGTTAGTTACGGTAATGGAGGGAGTTATAGGTTTTGAAAAGTGGAAAGTTAATTATTTTTGATTAATTTCCCTAATTAAACAATAAGTGTCGGATCAGGTCAACCCACTAGGACCGTGATGTCAAGCCTGGTAAGAAGACGACATCATGGTTGTAACACTACACAATGACTCATAACCTCCATCCATAATGACTAAAACCTTACTTGGGTGTCAAGTCATAACGACTCAAGGTGACTAGTCGTTGTCACTGACTATGACTCATTCTGAGAGTCGTTATAACAATTAAAAATAATTTTCTAGAGTTGGTCTAGGCTCCATCATGCTATGACTCAGATCACGAGTCGTAGGTTTAGATAATAACTCATGTGATGAGTCGTATGGCCTGGTAACAAAAATTTTTTTTGGTTTATTTCTTCAAACTCTAGCCATGCACACTAAACACACCACTAATCCTATAATGAAATAAGTATAAAATATGGGTTACCTCCCACGCAATGCTTGATTTAACACTATGGGATGACATAGCTAGGTTGGTTATTTAGACTTCACTAACCATCCCCATGGGTTACCTCCTATGCAGCATCTAATTTATCATTATAGTAAAATACAATTGCATTGGTTACTCAAACTTTGCCAAGGTCCATATCTTCAACCACTTTAATTTCCATAAGGTATTCAATATTGTGCTTCACCCGCTGCCCAATCACTATAACTAAGGCTTTAACTTTATGCTCTAGCTCAATAGAACCATGTGGGAATAACTAAACCATGGTGAATATTCCATACCACCTAGACTTTAACTTGCCAGGAAATAAGCAATGTCTTGAATTATACAACAAGACTAGATCACCGGGCTCAAACATCCTTTTCTCAATTTTCTTGTCATGATACAACTTCATCCTTTTTTATACAGTTGAACTCTCATAAGAACAAATTCAAAATTCATAAAACTCATTCACCTTGCTCAACCTTAATGTTGTTGCATCATGCAACTCTAAATTCAGATTTTTCAATGCCCATAGTGCCTTATGCTTAAGTTCAACTGGCAAGTGGAAAGCCTTGAGTATACAAGTAGATATGTGGAGTCACCTATGGGGTCTTAAAAGCTATTTGGTATGCCCATAAAGCATCATCTATCCTTCTTGACCAGTCAATACAATTCGTATTCACAATTTTTACCAATATAGACATGATCTCTCTATTGGAGACCTCAACATGCCAACCTATCTGAGGATGATAAGGTTAAGCCATCTATTGCTGCACGCTATATTTTTTAGGTAGGGACTTAAACAACTGGTTCCAAAATTGGGAACCACCATCACTAATTATCACACGATGAGTCCCAAATTGAGAAAAGATATTTTTCTTCAAAAAGGTGGTGACACTTCTACCTTCACTATTTGAAGTTCTACCACCTCCACCTATTTCAAAATATTATAAACTTATACAAAAATATACTTCATATCATAGGAGCTCATGAATATACCCATAATGTCAATCCCCCATATATCAAGAAACTCCAACTCGTGAGGTCTAAGATAGGACCCATGAAATACAACACCCTAGATTTTTTTTGCCTCTGAAATATTTGAGTTTCGAGCTTACTGCTCAGACTAAATGGAATCTCACAAGTTGTAATGTGTGCTCGCGAGTCAAAGGGAGGGACTTGTAACCAAACCAATAGAGTAGCAAATGTTTCTATCGTGGGTATAACTAGGACCATGAAAACTGTAAGGTCTGGTCATGAGTTTTAGGGTGTGACTAATGAAAAAACTAGTGAAGGCTACCCTGAGTCACTATATATACTATGACTCTAGGAAATGACTCATACCTAGTCATCATGAGTCATGACATGACCTATAACGACTGGCGACCAATTTTTTACACTTTTAGTTGAGGGCACTTTGGTTATTTTCCTCTCTCCCCAATCATATCCCACGACCATAAAACATCTAAAAGGGGTTATTTCCATCACTTATACAGTCATAAACAACTCTTAAACTATCTTTAATTCTCCAAACTAGAACAACTAGGGTTTTAAAGAAATTGAGCATCTAAGGTAAATTTGTCGAGTTTTTTTCTCTAAATTCTTGATAGTCTCAAGCATGTATCTCTTCCCTCAAACTTTTTTCGCTAAAAGCATATAGTTATGTTATCATCCATGAGATTTAATTGTTTGCTTTGAATTTAGGTTGAGGAATTTTGGATGTTATTGATTGAATTATTTTTTCGATGGCTTTTGTGAACCATTCATGTTTTAAATTGATGGATTTTGAACTAATTAGGTGAATGGTCATGGTAAATAAGAATAGGGGGTCATGTATTCCTCTAAATTAATTTAATTAGCTTATGGGGGTTATGGATTCCCCCAATTTATAGATTTTGGTAATTGAATGTGTAATGACCTCAACGCAACCTTATGAAATTGGCTTTGAAACATGAGTAAATACATATTGAAACCAAATTAAAGCTTTTGCATTGCATAAAAGTCCAATGGGATATAAACGACCATGAAAGTCCTTTATGGCCATGACTTGATTTTTAATTGAACCTTGGGGGTCATGGATTCCCCAAAGCTAATGAATAATTGGACCATGGGTGTTGTGTATTCCCTAAGTTAATGATTAATTGGACCATGGAATTTGTTTATTCCCCTAAGTTGATGGTCAATGAAAATGGCATAATGATATTTACTCGCAAGCTTAATTTGTATGACGATACCAATAGTATGTGCCTTATTGAATGGTCCTTAGTTTGATAAACAGGAATGTTTAAATATTTTAATTGGTATTAAAGGGGGTTACTTAACTAATCTGTAAAAGTAGATTTCTTGAGGGACTGATACTACAAACCCATATATACCGGCGTGAGGGTTGGTCTTGATAACCGTGTGCTTTTGATGTACTATATATATATATATATGTATATATACATATGTATCATGGATTTTGGTGAAGGGTAATGGATTCCCCATCCTACTTGATAGCCCAATTTGTGTGGCTAACATATACTAGGACCCTTTCAGCAGAGTGAGAGCTGGACCCATATAGCCATGGGTATAGATAATGATTTGAGATACATTATCCATGTTAATTTTTTAACTCTCATGCTAAACCTTGTCCCCCTATCCTCGTATATTATTATATAGATTTATATGATTGTAGTTATATGGTTTTAGAATGATTATTTTTTAACTGATTGTTCATGGAATTATTTTTATACCTTTCCTAAGTTACAAGCTAATTCTCACCCCACTAATCATCCGTGGACATTGTATCCCCATGCGATATAGGGTCTAAAGACACTTCTATTTCCTTATCCAGTGATAGATGATTTCTGGATTGTCCGTTAGTCATCTTTGAACTAGTGAGTTTCCATTGTCCAAAAGGCCCTCATTTTATGTTACTTTTTTTACTTACGTCTTAGACTATTTTTGTGGGTTTTTCACTATGCTTGGGGGCATGTCCATACTTAGGTTAATTTTTGGTTTCTTAGAGGCTTTTGTGGACAAAGTGTGGTGGGTTCTGTTGTGGATTCTTAGATCCCCCTTGTTGTTGGTTTATCTATCTTTTATAGGTTTAAAAATCAACTCTATTTTGTTATATATTTGAAACTAATCTATTGTTAGTTTTATTATGTTCTGGTTGGATGGGTTAATGAGGGTTGTACTAGGTTTTTAGTGGGCTTGAGATACATATCATGACTAGGACTTGATTTAGGTTGTGATAAACTTACTATCAGAGCTAAGTTTAATGGTCATTGGGTGTCCATAAGGCCGTGAAAATTGTAGTCTCTTTTATGTGTTTGTAGTGTGCCATAGGCAGAGGTTATGAGACATTAAGAAATATTTCCCTTTTCTTGTGATCTATTTTTTGGCCATGGAGTCTAATATCTTGAAAATCATCTAATTCTTATTATTTTGAAGTTCTGATTAGTCTTCCTTAAAGATCTAATACTCATGGAAACTCTTCTATTACACTTGAGGACAATGTGGATGGAACTCGCAATATTTATAGAGTTCAAAATCGATCTAGGGTCTCTGCTCCTAGCAGTATTTCCTTTTATAGAGTTCTATAGGACCCTATATTTCTTCTTAGGCATCTTAGGCAGATGATGTTCATGACTCACTTCCTTAAGGAGACATTTCTACTATCGAGTTCCAGAGATATATTCACCTAATGACTCAATTAGTGACTTCTTAGTCTCATTAGCCTAATTCTGTTGGTTTTGTTTCTCTATCTTCTGAGGCCACTAGAGTTGGCTAATTTATGAGGTTGAGACCTCTAACCTTTACAAGCTCTAAGGTTGAGGAGAATTCTCATAGGTTTGTTGATAAATATAGAAGATATTTAGGGTGATGTATGATACAGATATAAAAGGTATGGAATTTGCCTCATATTAGTTGAACGATGTGGAATATTAGTGGTATGAGATATGGAAGCATTTGATAGGTAATGATATTGAGCCTGCTATATGGAAGGAGTTATCAGGTGCTTTCCTTGATCATTTCTTTCCGTAGGAGTTGAGGGATTTTAAAGTTGAGGAGTTTATGAATTTGAAGTAGGGAAGGATGATTGTGAAGGAGTATGCTTTGAAATTCCACCAGCTATCTCGTTATGCAGTGAAGATTATGTCAAGTATGAGGATGAGAATGAGAATGAGGAAGTTTTGTTTGAGTATATCTCAGGACTTGGCACTGGAATGTAAGGATGCAATGTTGAATAATAACATGGATATCTCTCGGCTTATAGTGTAAATACATTAGGTTAAAGATGAAAAGAAGAACTAAACAAAAATAAGAGAGAGGTAGAATAAAAAGTTCAGATATTTAGAACAGGGAAGAGGCCAACATAATAGTGGTAGAGATGGTAGGCAGTGGGTCAAAAAGTGAACTTGGGGGAACTTGAGTTCGTATTTTATTGTTATTGCTCCATATCCTAAGTTATCTGGTAATTGTCACTTTTAGACTAACAATGGGTTTAAGGTACAAGGTGTCCAGTCTCAGGCTAGTGGAGCTCAATCAGCACCATTTTTTCCTGCTTATCATTTCTATGGACAACTTAATCATGTTCAGTATGATAAAGGAAGGAAAAAGTGCTATAATTATGGTTCGCTAGGGAATTTACAACAACACTGTCCAACTAAGGTTGCTTTTAGAGCTAATAAGGTTCAATTTCTACTTAATTATCTCCTACATCAAAGGGTGGTACTTTTAGTACCAGCACTAGTTAGAATCGTCTTTATGCTCTTTCCACCCATAAGGAATCTAAGGCATCACCAGATATTTTTACTGGTACGTTACATGTTTTCTTTCATGATGTATCTTTTTTGCTTGACCCGAGGTCCACCCTTTCTTATGTGGCCCTTTATGTGACTATTCATTTTAGTTTCAATCCTGAGTGCATTTTCGATCTCTTCACTGTGTCTACCCGGGTTGGTGATTCTATTATGGCTAGAAAAACCTATAGGGGTTGTGTGGTGTCCAACTTTCATAGGGAAGCATTGATGGACTTGATAGAGTTGATATGGTAGATTTCAATGTTATATTGGGGATGGATTAACTTCATCGTGCTATGCTTTCTTGGATTTTAGGACCCTTAGGTCAATTTCTAATTCTCGAATAAATTAGTAATTGAGTGGGAAGAAATTCTCTAGTACCTAAGGAATGCTTTTTATCCAATCTTTAAGCCTAAAAGTTAAATTCTAAGGGATGTCTACACCATCTAGTTTGGGTTAAGGATTTTAGTTTTGAATGTCCCTCTATGCAATTTGTCCCCTTGGTTAACAAATTTCATAGAGTGCTTCTCGATGATCTTTATGTATCCTCCCGATAGGGAAATAAACTTTAGAATTGATGTTCTATCGAATATCTATCCTATCTTTGTACCTCTATATAGAATGGCTCCGACTGAGTTGAAAAATCTTAAGGAGTAGTTAAAGAATCTTCTTGATAAGGGTTTCATTCATCCTAGCATCTCTCCATGGAGTGTTCACGTCCTTTTTATGTATAAGAAAGCTGGGTCTTTTTAGTTGTGTATAGAATATCAAAAGTTGAATAAGGTAATTGTGAATCATAAGTACCCCCCCCCCCTCCAAAGATTGATGACCTTTTTAAGAAGCTTCAAGGTACTAGATATTTCTCTAAGATTTACCTTTGCTCGGGTTATCATAGGTTGAATATTAGGGAGGTATATATACCTAAGACTTCTTTCTATACCCGATATGGTCATTATGAGTTTTTGGATATGTTATTCGGATGGACTAATTCTCCGAATGGATTTATCGTTCTCATGAATTGATTATTCAGGCAACTTTTGGATTTATTCATCATAGTGTTTATTGATGATATCTTGGTGAAATCTAACAATGAGAAAGATCATGCCAATTACCTCCGACTAGTGTTGCAAACTCATAAGGATCAGTGATTGTATGCCATATTTTTGAAGTATTAGTATTGATTGAATGTTGTGACGTTTTTGGTCATGTTGTTTCCAGTGGGGGGATCATGGTATATCCACAAAAAGTTGAGGAGATTAATAAGTGGTCTAAATCCATGACTCCAACTGACATTCAGAGCTTTTTTAGTTTGGTCAGGTATTATGGGAGGTTTGTTGAGAGCTTATCTTCTATTGTTTCTCCATTGATAAAGTTGACTCAGAAAAAGGTAAATATTTTGTAGTCCGATACTTGTAAGGGTAGTTTTGAGAAGTTTAAACATAATTTGGTTTCCATGCTAGCATGGGTACTGATGGTTTGGTTGTTTACTGTGATGCATCTCATATATGACTAGGCTATGTCTTGATGCAACATGATAAGGGGGTAGTGTATGCTTCTAGGCATCTTAAGGTTCATAAAAGAAAATAATAGACTCATGATCTTGAGTTGGCGACTTTTGTATTTGCATTGATGATTTGGCACCACTATTTATAAGGGTGCATGTTGACATTTATTCAAATCATAAGAGCTTACAGTACGTATTTACCAAGAAGGAGTTGAACCTCAGGCAAAGAAGATGGCTTGAATTGCTCAAGGACTATGATATGGGTCTTCACTAAACCCAGCTAAAGCTAAAGTGGTTGTTGATGCTCTTAGCAGATTGTCCATGAGGAGCTTATCTCATATGGGTGAGGATAAAAGATAGTTGGTGAAGGATATTCATCGGTTGGCTAACCTGGGAGTTCACCTTTTGGATTTAGAAGATGGATATCTGATTGTTCAAGAGGTGGTAAAGTCATCTCCTGGTCCTGAGGTGAAGGAAAAATAGGTAGTGGATTCTATTTAGATGCCGATTGAGGTTAATATGGGCCAATAAAAGGTTATGGCTTTTGAGATTAGGGTGATGGTATTTTGAGGTACCAAGGCAGGTTGTGTGTTCTGAATGTTGATTGGCAGCATGAAAGGATTTTAAAGAGTCTCAAGAGTCGAGGTATATATTCATCCTAGTTCGATGAAGATGTACCATAACTTAAAATAGATTTATTTGTGGAATAATATAAAGAGAGATATGGCTAATTTTATGGCTAAGTGTATGGTGTGTCAACAAGTGAAGGTTGAGCACTTTAGGTTGGGTGGCGTGTCTCAAGAGATTAAGTTTCCCATATGGAAATGGCAAATGACCAACTTGGATTTTATTACCGGTCTTGTGCAGTCTCAAAAGTAGTATGATTTAATTTAAGTAACCGTGGATAGGATTACTAAGTCTTCTAACTTTTTGCCTATGAGGAATACTTACTCTGGAGAGGATTAGGCTACATGTTTTATTCAAGAGATTATCAAATTGCATGGTGGTCTAGTTTCCATTATTTTAGATTGAGGTATACAGTTCTCTTCTCACTTTTGGTGTTCATTTCAGATAAGCTTTGGCACACGGGTGAAACTTAGCACTGCATTCAACCCTTAGAATGATTGACAAGGTGAGAGGACCACTATGACTTTGGAAGATATGCTAAGGGCCTGTGTGATTGATTTTGGAGGTAGTTAAGTGAATCATTTGCCTCTTAATAAGTTTACATGTAATAATAGTTATCAACCAAGAATTGGGATGGCTCCTTTTGAGGCTCTTTATGGTAGGAGGTGTAGATCTCATGTTGATTGGTTTGAGGTTAGTAAGACTAGTTTGTTTGGTTCGAAATTTGTTCAGCAAGACATAAAGAAGGTAAAGGTGATCAAGGATAGGCTTAGGATAGCTCAGAGTCACCAAAAGTCATATGCAGATGTGAGGCGAAGGGAGTTGGAGTTCAAGGTTGATGGTTGGGTATGCTTAAAGGCATCTCCTATAAAGGGAGTGAAGAGATTTGGGAAGAGGGGGAAGCTCAGTCCTCGCTATGTTGGTTCATACTTAATTTTTAGAAGAGTAGGCAATGTGACTTATGATTTGGATTTGCCTTCGAGTTTGGGTTCCATTCAATCAATTTTCCATGTGTTGGTGTTAAATAAGTGTGTGGGTGATGCTTATTTAGTGGTGCCTATTGAGAGTATTGGTATTTCAGATTCCTTGTCTTATAAGGAAATTCCTGTTGAGATTATGTATAGGTAAGTCCGTTGTTTGAGGACTAAAGATGTAGCTTCGGTGAAGGTCCATTGGAGGAACCATAAGGTAGAAGAAGCTACTTGGAAGATTAAAAGGACATGATGTCCAAATATCTATTTTTGCTCCCCGGGTTGGATAATCGTGCTTAAGGAATGCATTTTCCAACTCTTTTTGTTTTCTGACTTGATTAATTTCTTTGTGATTGCCTTCTTGTTGTACAATCATGCTAATAGATGCTTTGACTCATCATTTGGAGACAAATGATCCTAGTGGGAAAGAATATAAACCCCAGATTATTTTTTCCTCTAAAATTTCTAAGATTTTAGCTCACTACCTAGGCTATGACTGATACATCATGAATTGTAAGGTGTGGTCACGATTTGTATGGAGGGACTCGTGACCAAACCAGCGGAGTAGCCAATATTTCTATCCTGAGTATGACTAGGACCTTGTGAACCATATGGTCTAGTCACGAGTCGTAGGGCATGACTTATGAAAAAATTAGTGAAGGTTGCTCTGAGTCAATACCCAGACTACGAGTCTAGGAAATGACTCATACCCAATCCTAACAAGTTGCGACATTACCCGTATGACTAGCAACCAATTTCTTGCACTTCTAATTGAGGGTAATTTATTCCTTTCCCTCTTTCCGTATTCATAACTCACAACCATAAAACATCTAAAGGGGGTTATTTTCATCACTTGGATAATCATAAACTTCTCTTAAATTCTCTCTAATTATTCAATTAAGAACAACTAAGGTTTTCAAGGGATTGAGTACCTAAGGGTAAATTTGTGTGGTTTCTTCTCCAAATTCTTGATATTCTCAGATGTGTATCTCTTTCCTAAAACATGTGTTGATGAAAACATATGTTTAAATTGTCATCCATGTTATTTAATTGTTGGCTTTGAATTTGGGTTGAGGACTTTTAGATTTTATTAATTGAATTGCTTTTCCTATGGATTTTGTGAATCATTCATATTTTGAATTGATGGCTTTTGAACTAATTCGGTGCATGGGCATGGTAAATGGGAATATTGGGTCGTGGATTCCCCCAAATTGAATTGATAAACTTATGGGGGTTGTGGATACACCCAACTATATTCATTTTGGTAATTGAATAGGGAATGACCTCAACCCAACCTTATGAAATTGGCTTTGAAACATGTGTAAATGCATATTGAAACCAAATTAAAGCTATAGCTTTGCATAAAAGGTAATGGGATACAAACAGCTCTGAAAGTCCATTATGGCCATAACTTGATTTTTAATTGAACCTTGGTGGTCATGGATTACCCTAAGATAATGAGTAACTGGACCATGGGGGGTGTAGATTCCCCCAAATTAATGGATAATTGGATCGTGGGGCTCATGGATTCCCCCAAGTTGATGGTCAATAAAAATGGAAAAGTGATATAAGTTTGCAAGAATAATTGGTATGATGATACCAACAGTATGTGCCTTACTAGATGGTTAATGGTTTAATGAATAGGAATGTGTAAATATTC
>JAPEIP010000009.1:111675830-111690604 GCA_026120095.1 Capsicum chinense
AATGCATTTTCCAACTCTTTTTGTTTTCTGACTTGATTAATTTCTTTGTGATTGCCTTCTTGTTGTACAATCATGCTAATAGATGCTTTGACTCATCATTTGGAGACAAATGATCCTAGTGGGAAAGAATATAAACCCCAGATTATTTTTTCCTCTAAAATTTCTAAGATTTTAGCTCACTACCTAGGCTATGACTGATACATCATGAATTGTAAGGTGTGGTCACGATTTGTATGGAGGGACTCGTGACCAAACCAGCGGAGTAGCCAATATTTCTATCCTGAGTATGACTAGGACCTTGTGAACCATATGGTCTAGTCACGAGTCGTAGGGCATGACTTATGAAAAAATTAGTGAAGGTTGCTCTGAGTCAATACCCAGACTACGAGTCTAGGAAATGACTCATACCCAATCCTAACAAGTTGCGACATTACCCGTATGACTAGCAACCAATTTCTTGCACTTCTAATTGAGGGTAATTTATTCCTTTCCCTCTTTCCGTATTCATAACTCACAACCATAAAACATCTAAAGGGGGTTATTTTCATCACTTGGATAATCATAAACTTCTCTTAAATTCTCTCTAATTATTCAATTAAGAACAACTAAGGTTTTCAAGGGATTGAGTACCTAAGGGTAAATTTGTGTGGTTTCTTCTCCAAATTCTTGATATTCTCAGATGTGTATCTCTTTCCTAAAACATGTGTTGATGAAAACATATGTTTAAATTGTCATCCATGTTATTTAATTGTTGGCTTTGAATTTGGGTTGAGGACTTTTAGATTTTATTAATTGAATTGCTTTTCCTATGGATTTTGTGAATCATTCATATTTTGAATTGATGGCTTTTGAACTAATTCGGTGCATGGGCATGGTAAATGGGAATATTGGGTCGTGGATTCCCCCAAATTGAATTGATAAACTTATGGGGGTTGTGGATACACCCAACTATATTCATTTTGGTAATTGAATAGGGAATGACCTCAACCCAACCTTATGAAATTGGCTTTGAAACATGTGTAAATGCATATTGAAACCAAATTAAAGCTATAGCTTTGCATAAAAGGTAATGGGATACAAACAGCTCTGAAAGTCCATTATGGCCATAACTTGATTTTTAATTGAACCTTGGTGGTCATGGATTACCCTAAGATAATGAGTAACTGGACCATGGGGGGTGTAGATTCCCCCAAATTAATGGATAATTGGATCGTGGGGCTCATGGATTCCCCCAAGTTGATGGTCAATAAAAATGGAAAAGTGATATAAGTTTGCAAGAATAATTGGTATGATGATACCAACAGTATGTGCCTTACTAGATGGTTAATGGTTTAATGAATAGGAATGTGTAAATATTCTATTTAGGCTTAAAGGGGTTGTGTATCTAAGCTGTGAAAGTAGAGGTCCCAAGGAATTGATACTGGAAACACATATTTGCCGGGTGAGGGTTGGTCTTGATGACGATGTGATTGTGACATACTTTATATATTTGTATCCTATATTGGGTAAAGGTCGTAGATTACCCAGCCTTTCTCGATACCCAAATCGTGTGGCTAGCACGCACTAGGACCCTTTCAGCAGGGTGAGGGCTGGACCCATATAGAGCGTGGGTATAGATGATGGTTTGAGCTACACAGTGTAGGTTAATGTCTTAAATCTCATGCAAAACCTTATCCCCTATCCCGACATATATATATATATATGATTGTGTGAATATGGTTTTGGAATGAAATTTTTTAGACTGATTGATCATGACATTATTTTATTCCTTCCCTGAATTATATTCTAGCGTTCACCTCGCTAACCATCCCCAAATGTTGTATCCCCATGTGATGCAGGCTCTGAAGACACTTTCATTTCCTTATGCACTGGTAGGTGATTTATGGATTTTCTGTGAGTCATCTTTGAAATGGTGAGCTTTCATTCTCCAAAAGTCTCTCATTTCATGGTTTTGTCTTTACTTATGGTTTAGACTTTTTAGTAGATTTTTGGCTATGGTCGGGGACATGTCCCTACTTAGGTTGATGTTTGGTTTCTTAGTTGCTTTTGTGGATAAATTATGGGTGGATTGTGTTATGGATTCCTAGATTTCTCTTAATTTTGATTTATCTATCTTGTTATATGTTCGAATTCAACTCTATCTTGTTATATAATCAGAACTCATTTGCTGCTAGTTGTATTGTGTTCTCATTTGCTTGGTAATGGGAGTGGTCTCTAGTTCTTGGTTGACTTAAGATAATCATCATGACTAGGACCTGGTTTAGGTCGTGACATGAAATCGATGTCCCATACATCAAATAACACAAGCTCTCGTATCGTGGTCATTCAAAGCTCTTGTTTTCATGAGACTTTCCTTATCTTTAGCATTGATTACAGGCTCTTGGAAAATCATGTGCATCTTTATGAATGGTTGGCCAATAGTATCCATATTAAAAGATGTTATGCACAGTATGTGCACCACTATGATGACCCCAACTTGTGAAGATTGGCATGCCTCTAAGACACTCACCGTCTCTACCTCATAAACACATCTCCTAATCTGTCCATCAATAAATATCCAAAAAAAGTATGGCTCATCCCAGAAGTCCCTCCTCACTTCATTAGTAAAATTCATTTGCTATTGAACTGATAGGTCTTAAAGCACCACATCACTTACCAAATAATTGGCAAAGTCTTCAAAACATGGAATCAAATCTTGTGATGTTTCCAACACCTGCTCAACTAGAAACATATCATCAAACTCAAGCGCATCCTTCAGTTTTAGCATTGCCACTTCTTCAAGGTGTGATAAGTGGTCGGCCACTTGATTTTTAGTCCTCTTTCCATCCTTTACCTCCAAGTCAAATTCCTATAATACTACGATGTCTCAAGTAGATATTTTCCATGCCGTCGAGTGTAGATCAAGAGCCTAGCAACACATCGCGTCAGTGCATGGCAGCATGTCGTAATTAGAGATTTTTGTGACCATCAAGTGCAATCCTCACGACAAGTTCAATGACTGGGGTGCCAAAGTCCAGCAAAATTGGCAAGGTAAAAGGTAGGGGCATGGTAATCGTCAAGGGCATCGGCCGACATCAGCAGGGGAATGCACACCCATGCACCAACGGCTCACCCAACGAATCAACATTGGTTTTGTATCCTTCTTTTCCATAAGGAACGTAAATGTTGCATGGTCTGTATGCATAATTACTTTTGTTCCAAGAAAATAAGATTAAAATTCCTCAAACACTAACATGATGAAAAAAAGATCTTTCTCAATCACAGTATAATTTTTCTACGTAGGATTAAGTATTTTGCTAGCACAATAGATAGGATGTAAAATCTTCTCTCACCTTTGGCCTAAGACTACTCCTAGCATCATACGGCTAGCATCATGCATAACCTCATATAACATGGACCAACTGGGTGACATTAATTTCTTTTAATCATCAATTTCATTATGACATGCATTACCAAACACAAACTTTATCTTCTTCTCTAACAACTTGCACAAAGGATGAGTAATTTTAGAGAAATTCTTGATGAATCTATGATAGAATCTAGAATGCTCCAAAAATCTCTTAATACCTTTCAAAGATATTGATGAAGACAACTTTTATGTCACCTCAATCTTTTCATTGTCCATTCCAATGAAGGCAACTTTTATGTCACCTCAATCTTTTCATTGTCCATTCCAATCATACTTTTTAAAATCATGTACCAACGCTATTCCCTCTTTGACTATGAATTGAATTTTTTCCCAGTTTTGCATTAAGTTACAATCTTCACATCTCCATAAAACAAGAGAAAGATGAGCCAAACAATCATTAAATAAATCACCAAAAATAGGAATTCATCTATAAACACCACAATAGTATCTTCAATCATGTTATAAAAGATGGACAACAACAACGTTGATAGATTGTAGGTCCATTATATAGACCGATAGGTATTCTTTTAAATGTGAAATTCATATATAGAGATGTGAAAGTGGTCTACTCTGAGTTCTTGAGAGAAATATAAATCTGATTGTAACCTGAATAACCGTCAAGACATTAATGATCCTATGAAAACAAGATGATCTAACATCTAGTACATGAAAGTCATAAAAAGGAAAGGCATAAAAAAATGATCCTTTTTAGTCCATACATTAAGCTTCCTACAGTCCATGCATACACACCACCCAGTGACTAGCTTCATAGGAAGAAGATCATTTTTCTCTTTTGGAAACACAATAATTCTACCTTTTTTAGATGCAAACTAGACCGAGTTCACCTATTTGTTATCGACAATATAGTAAACAAGCCATGCATGCTATCATTTGATACTATCCTTCTTCACCACATCTTTTATAAGAGGATTTAATATTTGTTAGTGCTTAATACTAGTAAAAACATCATACCCAAGTTGGATTTTGTGTGTGAAAATTTTAGGTGGAATTTTATTGTTCCAATGATATCAGCATTTGATTATCCAATATCCCTCTTGAATTTTTACAATACCGACACTAATTCCTCTGCTTGCCAATCTACCAAATCGGTTATAATAATAGCTGGAAAGGTATTGTTGTCTCCCAAAAATGCATAATAAAGGTTGGATGGAAAAGCCTTTTCCATATCCAGAGGATCCTCAGTAGAAGTCTTAGTCGATGGGGTCACTCTATTCTTCAAATTAAGATCTAGTTTTATTTATGCAAAATTGTATGAGCCCCTACTATCAAATGCACTCATGACCCGACCCGACCAGGCCCATTGTCATAATAGGCATCCCAAGTCTGATCGGGATCGAAGACCACCCCTGTTACCCAACCGAATCTCCAGCCGCCTGCTCTGAGTTGGATGAATTTCAAGCATATAACAAGATATTATAATAGCTCACATGAAGACTCTGGATAGGATCATAGCCATGACCGATCCAACCAAGTCCAACCATCCCATACCAACCATCCCACCATACAAAACCAAATCAATACCAAAATAAGGGTCATAAACCAAACCATAACCAAATAAGTTCCAAAACATAAAATGATTAATCCCAAAATGAAATATGATTAAATAGTGAGAAATTATGTCTAATGATGTCATCCCACTAGCTTATTCCAATGTCATAGCTGACACCAATACCGATCCTGCCCATTCCAACCCATAGCAGTACCATAAATTCTCTAACTAAATGAGTAAGAATATCCAGTTGGTACATTCCCCGGACCATATCCAAAGATAATATCTAGAAATAAACTAAAATGTCTAAAAATATCAATAACATGAAATGGAGCCTTCCAAAAAGATGGAAGCTCGCCAATTTAATCCAATAGTTATCCCTGAGTCAATCACTATGTAGGAGGAGTAGAACGGCGGGTTCCTACATAGCGTGGGTATACAACTGCCAGTAGATGGGTTAGCGAGTGATCGCTAGCATGAACTCAGGATAAGGATAAAGTAATGCCATTTATGAAACAAAATAAAACCATCCATATACACACAACCATACATATATATAACCATGTCGAGAAAAGAAACTAGGTTTAGCATGCATTTAAAACTTTTACCTAGATTGTGTAGCTCTGCCGACCTAAACCACCCACGGGCTATATGGGTTCAGCTCCCCCTGCTGAAAGGGCCCCAGTGCATGTAGCCACATCACCAATGAAGAAAACCTGGGATGACTAGTACATCTCCCAAAATATAGTGTGACATCATTCACACAGACACCAAGACCAAACCTCACACCGACAAATATGAGTTCGAGATTTGGTCTCACTGGGACCTCCACCTTCCATGACCTTTTTACATATCTGGACATTATTTCCAAGTTAAAACCATTACTAAATAACCAACCAATCCATTTAATATTTATTAACCAAGGCCATTTAGTGGTGGTATCATCATACCAAACATACTTCCAAGTACTACCTATATCCAACCATATATAGGTATAAGGGGGCTTCTATGGGCCCTTCCATTTACCATGTTAAACCACTTGGGGGATTCCATGTACCCCACAAGAATAACTAATAAACCATTTATGTTTCTAAGCTATTTAAACCATGCAGAATTCCTTTAATAAGTTTAAAACAAGCAAGAGTTCCATTAAAAGTACTCAATAGAACGAATACATTATTATAGGCATTTTGTCAAACACATTAGGGGCATAATATGACCAAAACCAATTCTAATTACCTTTAAACCATTCCCATGTAATCTAATTATCCAAAATCAGCATTAATGCATATAAAAACGTAATTAAAACCATGGGAAACCATAACCAACTATTTAATATCAAAACCCCTAAACCATATTTTAAAACAAAAATCACAATCAATGAAGTCATGAAAACATTCATAAAAAACATGCTTATAGTTAGAATTAACAATGAGGGAAGATAAAATCCCTTAAACCAAGATGATGATAAAAAGAAACCACCAAGACAAGCCCCAAATTAATCCTCTAGTTTAGGAAAAGTTTATTAAGTGTTAATGAATGGAATAATTGGGTAAATAACCTCCCAAGTAGGTTAGAAATCTTGGGACCTTATTAGGTTAAGTAGGGAAATATCAAGAATACCCCCACCTAAGTTACATAGAAACCCCATCACAGGGATTCGACTGACCTTCACTAGTTGTACCCTCCAATACGATTGGTACCCTCCACTTGTATACTAGACTCAACCTTTGGTTCCAATACTATCTAGCATACGACTCATTCAACCATGGTTTATCCGAAGCATACGATCCGTCCCCTTTATTCTTACCCCTGGCAGAATAAAACCAAGAAAGATTTAGACACTATCCACCATACGAGTCCATGGTACAACTCATACCCTATCTTGCGGCTCACAGTGAGTCACTCACACTCAAATCAACCTAAGTAACCAAGTCTAAGATTAAGTTAAGGAACCAAACAATCCGTACCTATAAATATGACTTATACCCCTAAGTTTTATCCATTCTAGTAACTAAAATCCATACGACCAACCAACACTGGTCAGTATAAAACATGGACATACCATTTGTACCTTATTATACGGCTCGTTCCCATGAGTCGTATTGGGTCCAGAGGCAAGAATTCCAAGAAATTTTCTAAGGATCAAAAACCAGGGTGTTATATCTCACAATATCATCATAGCTCTTAATACCATCACCTTTGAAATTCATAATAACCATTGCAAGTACTTTAATCCAAGCCTTTCCTCAATAGGAGCTACTAATTCTTCTTCTCTAAATCAATCACAAAAATAACATATATATTGTTTTTCTACTTCATGCATTAGCATACATTGAAATTCATACGTTCGTCATTTAATTAAAAATTTATCTTCCTAGAATCCATATCATCCATAACATGTCAAGTCGCAAGGAATGGTCTCCCCAAAATAATAGGAACCTTAAATCAACCTCACAATCAAGGATAACAATATTAGCTAGAAAAATAATATATGTAACCTTTACCATCTTGAAAATAGTCTCCCTAAAATAATGGGAACCTTAAGTAAACCTCACAATCAAGGATGAAAAAATTAGTTAGAAAAATAAAGGATGCAACCTTCACCAAAACATTACATAAGATTCCCAGGTTTTTGTTTATAATATGATTCATCATGATAAGTCTCATCGATGTTGGTTTAGGTTACCCCAACCATAACTTATTATAAATTGCTAGCCGTATTAGATTAATGTTAGCACCCAAGTCACATAAAGCTTTTCTAAAGGTAAATGACTTAATAGTGCATGGAATCATCAATTATCTATGATCTTTCTTTTTCTTAACTAGAGACTTTAAAGTCATCTCACTATATGGTACATATTAGCAGTAGACTCAAAGCTTACAAACCTTTTCCTCATCACCAGCTCCTTTATAAACTTTATGTGACCTAACATCTACCCAAGAGTCTCAACTAGATGTATGTTCATCGATAATTTCTTCAATATAAAGATAAACTTTTTATACTTTCTGTCTTTAACCTTTATGAAAAAAGAGGAGGAGGTTGTGGAATGGGATTCAAAACTTGTGTGACCTTTTTTTACTTCCCTTTTTTGCCTTTGACTCTTTTTAATTACATAGTCTTTTCATATGCACTTTCATCAATAACTAAATTTTTAGACAACCATTTTCTCATCATCTTTTTTCTTCCAATCATGTTCTCTTTCTCTACTCCGATCTCTATGCCTAGAGTTATTGAAGTTGTGTCTCTATAGTAGTTCTAACCTCAATTATATTACTAAAGTTCCAATTTTCTTGATTATAACCTTGGTAATTTTCTCAAAAACCCCTCCATATAATTATCTGGATATTTAGCCTCCTTCTCAGAGTTAAAAACATTATTCCTAGGTGCCTTGCCTTGCGAACCAACCACATTCATGTTTTCTTCCACTGATATTAAAAAAATTATTAGTAAATATGCTATGCTCAATTCTTAATTGTGCTACCTCTTGAACAACTAAATCATCTAGTGTTGTCTACTCGGAGATGCACCAATTATATTAGTGGTTCACTTCTCCAGTATGCCAACACTGGTTAGTTTTAGTAATCTAATCTAGAATCTCAGAACCTTGATCCTAATATGACCTAATAAAAGCCCATCGAATGATAGTGATTATTAGAGCCTTATTATTCAAATTCAAAGCTCTATAAAATATCTCCAGCAAATTATGGCCTAATACTGAAATACCCTAGTTTTGAACCTTAGAAAATTTCATAAGTTTGAGCTTCTGAACATCATACAACTTGAGGGTACTTGTCCTATGATATAGGTATGGTTTAGGATCCTCAACTCATATGATAATTAGTATAGTTTTGTTGATTTCTATCTAAGGTATGAATAGACATCATGATAGTCATATGTTAGGGCATGAGAAGTATGGTGCTAAACTGTATGATGTCCTATGTTTATCCTAGATGATTTTATTCTGCCTAGGGTATGATTCTAGGGTACCACTCATATGATTAGATACAAGTTGGTCCTTGTGGTCATATGTTTGATAGTGTTGGGGTCCAAGTTTCTTCCTAGGGAATGAAGGATGGGTACCACTCATATGTTGTGGGTACGATTTAGGGGTGTGGTCATACCCTCCTATGTACCATTTTTCAGCTTTTAAGATGAGGGTATTCCAGATATTTCCCAACCCAAAACCCTTAAGTCCCCATGCCTTAAAACACATTATGGTCTCTCCTAACACACTTTAAAATATCAAATCACTCCAAAAATCTATCTCTAAATACTCTTTTCATGATTAGGCTTGGGTTTATATAAAGTGTTGATCTAGAGGCTCAACAGTCAAGTTTTTTTTTGTGAATCTTCATGAATAAGGCATGCGACTCTTCCCTCATTTTTATTTCTCAAATATCATAAGTTTTAAACGTTGATTATTATTCATTAATGGGGTTTTAAAAACCAAATTTGTGGGTTTTGTTACATCTAGTTGAGTATTGTTTACTCTTAGTTTAAATTATGTTTATACATATTTTTAATGATGGTTTATGCATATGGGTACTTGGTAATTGTGGTTTACATATTTGGTAATGTTTCACCCTAAACTTTATGTTTTTACTTTAGTTTTGGTGTTGGTAATGGTATGCCCTCAAAGTGTTTGTAAAAATGCATAAGAGAATAAACTAGACACATAATAAATGGGTTTTTGAGCTAAGGCATTGGCCAAATTGATATGAATGACTGGTAAATGATTTTGTGAAGGCCTTGTTGGCTATGTAATGATTTAAATGGTAACCTTGGTGGTTCAATTGGCTAAAAAGGGGTTGAGTCCCTACATATTAAATTTATTTATGCCTTTACTAGATAATAGATTCAATTGCTAAATTCGAATGAATGATTGGTTGATTGATAATGGTAATGGCATGTGATACGCTTACAAGTGGTATTGGTATGATGATACCAACAAAGTGCCTTTGGTAAATAATTGGCTTAGTGGTTGTGTATGTGAAATGATGATTTTAAATTGGTCTATAAAGTGGCATGTGTAGCTAGGCCATGAAAGTGGAGTCTGAAGGACTAACACTAGAAACCACGCTAGCCGGTGCGAGTGTCTTTATAACCGAGAATTTTTGAGTCTCCTAAATAAATATATGAATATGAGGTTTGAGTCCCGCTTATACATGTATTGGTGCTTAAGTCACCTTAATTATGTTAGGAGGGTTGAGTCCCCTATAGAGGCAAATATGGTTATGGATATTCTCTAGTTTATGAGGCTACATGCACTGAGGCCCATCTAGCTTGGGGGAGCTGGCCCCAAATAGCATATGGGTGCATTATTCTATGATAGTTATGCTGCACAGCCCAGGTCAATGATTTCAAAGTTCATGCTAATCTTGTACCCTATCCGTCATGGTTTATATATATGTATATGTATATATTACATTAGTTATATAGATAGGTTAATTGGTTTTGAACTGTTGGAACTATTTTATCCTTATCCTTGAGCTACATTCTAGCGCTCTTACTGCTAAGCATCTTAGACACTGTATCTCTATAGAATGTAGGTGATGGTCATAGTATCATACCTCTTACTTAGTAACTTGGAGTAGGGCACAACTTGTGTTGACTTGAAGTGGTGAGCTTCCATACTTCAGATGGCTCTATTTCTTTATTTGAGGTTCTTTTGCTTTTACTAGTTAAGACTTGGATATTGGTTTTGTTTATGATTGGGGATATATTTCAACCGACTATTCTTATTTTATTTTAGAGTCTTTGTATGGAAAAACTGTGGACTTGGGTATGTTATGGAATAGTTATGGATTTGGTTATTATTTTATGGTTAGTTGATAGGTTGGGGTAGGTATTGTGGGTGATCTTCGGTTCTTATTGGACTTGGGATGCCCATTATCACAAGACACTAGTTTGGTTCGTGTCAAATACTCTATGGTTAGGGATATTCTACAAATTCTTCTTAAACCTCGACCAGATCTCATATAACACCTCTAAATATCACTTCCTAAATTTATATATCTCATCTTTCAATTGGGACATTCTAAAAAGGGGGATAATTCTCTAATAATTTATTTCTCAACTCATTTTAACTCATGATGGATCCATATGGAAACTTGGTTAACTATAATATAGCCTTCCCTATCAGACAAAAAGGAAACAACCATATATAATTTCCTCTTGACTCACTCTTGGTAGATTATAGGAATTGCGAATTCCTTGAAATTTTATCACATGTATATTTGCATCAGCAGTAGCAAAGTGGATGAATACCCATTGTAGGTTTAGCAATAGTATCATAACACTAATATGTCAAATTTAGTCCTATGAGGCAATTTTGGTGAAATAAAATCACCAAGCTTAATCAGATCTAGAAAGTCTAGCTCATCTTGGTCATCATTAAATAAAGGAAGATATGGTTGTAGAGACTATTGCCCTATATACCTTATCTCTCTCTCTCTCGCTTATCAAGTGCCGCTAGATGGTATACTTCAGCTTATCTAGCCCTTTTTTCCAGAGTTTCCCTCTCGGCAGCTTCTTGCCTAGCATTCTCCTCAGCCATCAATTAATTTTTTATCTTCTCAAAGTTATCTCTTGAATCTCCCAATGATGTTAGCTGATTTAGGACTCCCATACCATCAAATCCCTCCTTATGAACTCATTGATTATGAATCTTTTGTTATCTATCTTTTTATTAGCTTTTAGAGTTCTCTCAAGTTCCATATCATGTGTAATTGGTGGATTTCCACAATAGATAAGTAAAATAAAGAAATAAAAACCAATAGTTTGACAAATATTATCAATCAACTCCATAACTGTACTTCCCAACAACTATGCTAAAATTTGATATTGCCAAAATTATAACTCTAAACAAAGTATAAAGCGGTCATTGATCAATTATAAAACTCAACTAGGTTGGGGTCAATAGCATTAGGAATTGGTTGAAATATCTATCAAGATACTTGCCTATGAAATTAGTAAACAATCTCCAGAAAAAAAGGGGATTTTGTAATCAAAATCTCAATAGTAACAATTGCTAATTTTGTCGAATTTGTAATCAATATGAGAAAGACACTAGGATTTTTTTCCCCAATATCTTCAGAACTCTATAGGTTCTTCATATTTAGTGATCTCTCTAGAGTCTTGTTAAATAAAATCAATAAGTTATGTCATCCAAATGGCTTTACAAACTTGTTTAAGAAACTATCCTCATGCAAGTATTCTCTTCTCCTGAGTTTTTCATTACTAACATATATTAAAAAAAATCAATAAGTTATGTTATCCAAATGGCTTTACACACTTGTTTAAGAAACTATCCTCATGTAAGTATTCTCTTCTCCTGAGTTTTTCATTACTAATATATATATTGGATTCCAATTATAACTTTCTCAAATTATCAGCTCAAGCTAGTCATTGAAGGTTGATAGCTCTAATGCTCTATTGTGTAACCCTTTTTCCCATTATTTACCCTTACTTTCATTGTGCGTAAAGATAAGGTGAGTTCTAACATAGCTATTTGTTAAGAAGAAATAAAACCAAAGAGAACAAACAATACACACCCAAAAACCCTTTGAGAAATAGTTAATACTATGAACACTACTTTGTTATTGTATCATGGTTATCACAACCCTAATTGTAGGGGTTAGTCACTCATAATTGCATGAACACAAGAAGAATTCTGATAAAAAGCATAATTATGAACTTATAAAAATAAGATAAAAAGCTCCAAAATCTAACTTTGAATTATAGTCGTAAAATTGATGTTTATACTTCAAAGAACAATAACATGTCTCAAAAGTATTAGTAGAATGTAAAATTAAATAATAGACCTAATAGGAGTATTTATAGACAAAGTAAAAATCTATCCTAAACATAATTGGATTTTCTGAGCCGACACATCTATCCTAAACATAATTGGATTTTCTGAGCCGACACATCGGATGAAAGAAGGTACTATTGTGGTTAGATGCCTTGATTGTCCTTGGTGCTCGAGGTTAGAACTTGACTTTGTCATTTTACATTTCTTGGCTTTTATATGTCTTGGTATGAGCTCGTGGTTTCATTGTACAATTGTGCAACCCTTTCATGACTTTTATTTTTGGTTTTTCACTTTACAGAACTTTATTCTTATGATTTTTATTACGAGCTTGTGGTACCTTTATATTGTCGTGGTATCTACTTTATCTTATCTTCCATACTTAAGATCTGTAAGCCATGTTCCAAGGCTCTATTCCCACGATAATCCTATGGTCGTAGAATCTAGGCGCAATTGTGGGATACTTTTGTTTGAAATACCGACTTCCTAATTCATCCCTCAACAGCTCTGGTACAACCATGGTCAAATTTGATAGTCGTCAGATGACTCGTCTATAGCTATTAATGCCAAAAATCTGCACTTTTTTTCTCCGGACCTATTTGACTTTCAAATACCACAAAAACACTTTATATGCATATAAAAATACCTTTGTACTTGCAAATATAGATAGTTTTAAGCATAGAAAGTGCAGTAAGCCCATGATATATCTATGTTAATCAGATATTAACAACCTTTCTACCTTTCAAATGTTAGGGTAAGATCTGTGACACCCCACCATTCCTAGAGCCCACTTATGAGAATATACTGAGTATGTTGTTGTTGTGTCAATCCAGTGTTTAATCAATGTAAAAGAAAATTATAAACAATTCTCAATATGACATTCTTTTCATGGGATGATGACCACCATTACAATTGTATAGATATATAGTTTAAAGGAACATGTTATCATTGGTGCTGGATAAAAAGAATTGAAGAAAATGGCCTCGACGGACACACACAATGATTCACTTAATACTTTTTCATGTATTATTTAAGAAAAATTTTAGTTCTAAGAAAAGAAGATCCATAATTATTGAGTATGAAATTCCAATTACTACAGTTTTGTTAGATTCTATTCAGTAATTTTTTCTTTCTTAGCTCTTATATGTTCGGTTATTGGGTCTTTTTCCCTTCCTATGTGGATAAATGAAGCCCAATTTGGACCATCCCACTTTTGACCATAGGCCCATTACTATGGGTCATATATATTGATCTTTTTAGGTCTTATTCACCATCACAAAAAGAGAGTTTTCAGCAGCTAAGGAGAGAAAAATAAAGCTGATTTTCGCACCTAAATTTCAGCCACAACTATCAACTTCAAATTGCGATTCCCACTTTGTTTCTTGTCCGATTGAGCTTATTTTTGGAATTATTGTTTCTCTCATCTCATTATTTGATTAGGAACTGAAGGAGCTTGATTTGGTATCCTGTAGCTCCTGTTCTTTATTCCTGAATAGTAGCTACATTTTTTGTGCTTTCACTCCTTTATTTCTTTAGTGTTTGATGTTGTGGTTCATGTATTGTTTCTTGTTGTTTGTCACTTATTTTGTGGCCATTTTGTATGACAATATTGTAACTCATTGGTAATTATAGTGGAGGTTTGGTCCCGTGGTTTATTACTCTTTACACCGAAGGGTATTCCATGTAAATTTGGTGTCTTGTGTGATTGTCTTTATTCTTTCCCTATTGCATTTGTGTGGTAATTCATTTTCTACCATATTACTTTGTTTTTATTTATTTTCTTTTCTCCTCTTGGTTCAAGTTGAAAGGGAAAGTTTAGTCTTGAGTATTTTCTGCTGCTACCCTGTCGGGCTCTTTGATTGTGCGTCTGTCTTTCCTAATAAGTGGTATCAAAGAGTTGGTTGTTGTTGATTGTTGATTTGAATGATGGAGGAAAATATGATCAAGATGGTGTGTTTGAATGGTAGTAACTATCATACTTGGAAAGGCAAAATGAAGGATCTTCTATTTGTCAAGAAAATGCATCTACCTGTGTTTGCAT
>JAPEIP010000009.1:111693609-111719501 GCA_026120095.1 Capsicum chinense
ATGGTGATGTCCCTGACAGAGTTTGGTCTGGTAAGAATGTTTCTTATGATCATCTTAGAGTCTTTGGGTGTAAATCTTTTGTTCATGTTCCTAAGGATAAAAGGTCAAAGTTGGATGTTAAAACTAGATAGTGTATCTTCATTGGTTATGGTCAAGATGAATTTGGCTATCGTTTCTATGATCCAGTTGAGAAGAAACTTGTTAGAAGCCACGATGTTGTGTTCTTTGAAGACCAAATAATTGAAGATTTTAACACAGTTAAGAAGGTTGATTCTCAGAGTAGTTAGAGCCTAGTTGATGTTGATCCAATTTCTTTGACTACTATTCCTAAACAAAAATAATGATAATGAAAATCAAGTGATAATGAAGATGATGATCATTTTCAAAATGACCAGCAAAAAGTTGTTGATGCTCCAGTGCAAGTTGATATGGTTGATCAGCAACCAGTTGTTGATGTTCTAGAGAGTTCTCTCAGATGATCTACTAGAGAGAGAATACCTTCATTTCTTTGTTCTCTCAATGATTATGTACTCTTGACTGATGGGGAAGAACCTGAGAGTCTTGATGAGGCCATGGAAAGTGAAGAAAAAGAAAATTGGCTTGATGCTATAGAAGATGAAATTAAATCTTTGCAAGATAATCATATCTTTGATTTGGTTAAGCTGCCTAAAGATATAAAAGCTTTGAAAAATAGGTGGGTTTTTCGGGTGAAGCATGAAAATGGTAATCCAATTCCACGGTACAAAGCTAGATTAGTTGTGAAGGGATTTAACCAGAAAAAGGGAGTTGATTTTGATGAGATATTTTCTCCGATTGTGAAGATGTAATCCATTCGTGTGGTTCTAGGCTTAGCTGCAAGTCTAGATTTAGAGGTTGATCAAATATATGTTAAAACTGCTTTTCTCCATGGAGACTTAGATGAAGAAATTTATATGGAGAAACCCAAAGGTTTTGAAGTCAAGGGAAAAGAGAATTATGTTTGCAAATGGAAGAAGAGCTTATATAGTTTGAAACAAGCTCCTAGGCAGTGGTACAGGTTGTTTGGTTCCTTTATGAGTCAGTAGGGCTTCAAGAAGACTACTTCAGACCATTGTGTTTTTATGCAAAATTCTCTGATGGTGACTTTATTATTGTATTGCTTTATGTTGATGACATGTTTGTTGTTGGTCATAATGCTTGTAGGATTCCAAAGTTGAAGCAAGAGTTGAGTAAGCCTTTTTCTATAAAAGACTTAGGACTAGCAAAGCAGATTCTTGGCATGCGGATTGTCTATGATAGAAAGGCCAAGAAGTTGTGGTTATCATAAGAGAAGTATATTTAGAAAGTACTTCAAAGGTTTAACATGGACAAGGCTAAGGTTGTCTGTACACCTTTAGCTATGCACTTCAAGTTGAGCACGAAGCAGTGTCCTTCCAGTGATGATGAGAAGGAAGATATGAAGAAAGTTCCTTATGCTTCAGCTGTTGGTAGTTTGATGTATGCAATGGTTTGAACAAGACTAGATATTTCTCATGCTGTTGGTGTTGTTAGTCATTTTCTTTCTAATCTGGGAAGAGAATATTGGAATGCTGTGAATTGGATTATGAGATATCTTTATGGGACTTCTAGTCTGAGTTTGTGTTTTGGGATAGGGAAGCCTATTCTTTATGGTTATATTGATTCAGATATGGCCGGTGATATTGATACTCGCAAGTCTACTTAGGGTATTTGGTTACTTTTGCAGGGGGTTGTGTCTTGGTAATCTAGATTGCAAAAATGTGTTGCTCTATCTACTACAGAAGCTGAGCTTATTTCTACTGTTGAAGCTTGTAAAGAATTACTTTGGATGAAGAGATTCTTAGGGGAACTTGGTTGTGCTCAAGAGAGATATGTGCTTTATTGCGACAGTCAAAGTACCATACATCTTGGCAAGAATTCTACATTCCATGGTTGGTCTAAACACATTGATGTGAGATACCATTGGATTCGGGATGTGTTGGATTCTAAGTTGATTGAACTTGAGAAGATTCATACGGATGATAATAATTCTGACATGATGACTAAAGCTTTGCCAAGAGGGAAGTTTGAAGATTATTGCATAACCGTCGGGATGGTGGTCTCCTCCACATAGTTGGGAGGGGGAGAATTGTTGGGTTATTAGGTTTTTTCCCCTTCCTATGTGGATAAATGAAGCCCAAATTGGACCATCCCACTTTTGTCCATAGGCCCATTACTATAGGGCATATATATTTGGACCTGTTTGACTTGCAAATATCACAAAAACATTTTATATGCACATAAAAATACCTTTGTACTTGAAAATATCAATAGTTTTAAGCATCTAAAGTGCAGTAAGTCCATGATATATCTGTCTTAATCAGATATTAACAACCTTTCTACCCTTCAAATGTCAGGGTAAGATTTATGTACACCCCACCATTCCTAGAGCCCACTTATGAGAATATATTGAGTATGTTGTTGTTGTTGTGTCAGTGCAGTGTTTAATCAGTGTAAAAGACAATTATAAGCAATTATCAATATGACATTCCTTTCATGGGACGATGACTACCATTACAATTGTATAGATACACAATTTAAAGGAATATAATATATGTTATCGTTGGTGCTGGCTAAAAAGAATTGAAGAAAATGGCCTCGATGGACACACACAATGATTCACTTAATACTTTTTCATGTATATGTTTAAGAAAATTTTAGTTCCAAGAAAAGAAGAGCCAAAATTATTGAGTATGAAATTTCAATTACTACGGTTTTGTTAGATTCTATTCAGTAATTTTTCCTTTCTTAGGTCTTATATGTTGGGTTATTGGGTCTTTTTCTCTTCCTATGTGGATAAATGAAGCCCAATTTGGACCATCTTACTTTTGACCATAGGTCCATTAATATGAGGCATACATATTGATCTTTTTAGGTATTATTCACCATCACAAAAAAGAGAATTTTCAGCAGCCAAAGAGAGAAAAACAATGCTGATTTTCGCACCTAAATTTCAGCCACAACTTTCAATTTCAAATTGTGATTCCCGCTTTATTTCTTGTCTGATTGAGCTAATTTTGGACTGCTTGTTCCTCTCATCTCAATATTTGATTATGAACTGACGGAGCCTGATTTGGTGGCCTGTATCTCCTTTTATTTATTTCCAAACAATAGCTGCATTTTTGGTGCTTTCACTCCTTTATTTCTCTAGTGTTTGGTGATGTGGTTTATGTATTGTTTCTTGTAGTTTGTAACTTGTTTGGTGGCCATTTTGGAGGACAATATTGTAATTCTTTGGTAATTAGGTTTTGTCCCATAGTTTTTTACTCTTCACCCCGTAGGTTTTCCACGTAACTTTGGTGTCTTGTGTGATTGCCTTTATTTTTGCCCTATCACATTTTTGTGGTAATTTATTTTTTGCCATATTAATTTGTTTTTCTTGGTTTTCTTATCTCCTTTTGGTTCAAGTTGAAAGGAAAAGTTTAGTCTTGGGTATTTTCCGCTGCTACCCTGTCGAGCTCTTTGATTATGTGCCCGTCTTTCCTAACATTATCTACTACCTCTAACCTAATTTATATGATTAACTTTTCTTTTTAGTATGTCTCAAAAAGAATGACACATTTCTATATTGAGTAATAATGTAACTTTAAATTACATATTTTACCCTTAATGAAAAAATTTATAGCCGCACAAATATCTATTACTTATTTTAGATCATAAGTTTCAAAAGTCTTTTTTCTTTTTTAAACATTGTGTCAAGTAAAAATAACTCATATAAATTGGGAAGGAGGGAATATAGGATATCATAGTCAATAAAATTAGATACATAAGGAGCAGTAAATCAGATGTTAGGTTTGCTCGCTTGGAGTTTGACTACCATTGTATTTAGTGAAGAAAGGAGGGAAAAGAGCTTAAACTGAATTTTTTTTTTTTTGCAAAGAGGAGGTAAGGTTTATGATGTCTCCATTAATTTTAATTGGCCATTTTGGTTATGGCTAAAAGTTTTCTACTATAAACATAATGGATTAATAATGTTCTAGTTTAAAAAATATGGATGATTTTGAATCCAAACACACTGATTATGGACTATTTCTGGCCCTTTCTCAGTGAAGTATATCATTTAGTAAGTCACAAGTTATTTGATGTTTAACTACATATTGAAAAATAACTTGAGAGCCTCCAATTTATTATCAATTTATCAGCTACACAATTATTCTACTCGAGAGTTTTATTACTACTCTTGAACTATTATAAAATTGTATAAATACATCACTAAAATGTCAAACTTACATATGTATTGGATAGTACAGTGCAAGCGCTTGAGACATATACATCTTTCAAAAGGATTTTTTAATTTATTTTTATTCTTTTCCTTATTTTTAAGTATGTTTGTTTTCCTTTTCTTTCTTCTGCATCACTTTCTTTTTAAGTTTCATTTTCGTATTGCAACTTAGATGTGTATTCATTTTATTTTTATTTCTTATTCACAGGATTCAAAAAATGAAATCATTGTCTATTTTTTATTAATTTTAATATTGATTTTGCATTTAGTTTTATCTTTTTATTTAGTTGTAGAAGTGTGTGTAAATACAGTTACAGATCTATTTTTTAATTTTTGCTAGCTTGAAAGAGTGATTTGTATATATAAGAACTAGATTAAATAAAGTAAGTAAATAAGAATTTGAAAAAAGAAAAAAAATTACCGAAAAATTCATCTTCTTAATCAAAAAGAAAATTATCAAAAAGAAAATGAAAAAGATGAGGACATTGATGAATATGGTAATGCGAGTGAGACTGATAGAGTATGGTGATGATGAAGATATTAGGAACCAAGATGTTCCTTCATATTTTTGTCCTCCATCAACAACTTCTTTGTCATCATTGGTATAGTTTGTGAGTTCCTCTGATAAATATGAAGATTTATCATCCGTCGGAGATAGTGGTGACATAACTTTACTGCTTTGAAAAATGAATGTCGCCCTATTTCAATCAAACATGTTTTGTTTCTTCAGTTGTAGTGTACATATTCTTTTGAACATTCATAATACAAAAAAGGCTTTGAAATGATTGTCCGATTAGTAATTATGATAATATAATTTCTTTCTCTTTCTCAAGTTGATATTTTTGTTCTTCCACAACATCAACAGACTTTTCTTTTACTTTAATTTTGCATTTAAGAAATTTAGTTTCTTCTACTTGTTTTAGTGTGGTTTTTAACTTTGTATCTTCTTAAAGATTTTGTAATATCGCTTAGTTATTTTACCAAGAAAAAAGAAATTTGGTTGCTTTGTTTTTCACTACTGATTCAAAAAATATCTTTCTCCACTTATACATCAACTTCCAGATTCTTTCATAATTGATTAATATGGCATTACTTTATATTCTTCTTATTATTTTATAGGTTGAATCACAAGACAAGAATATAAATACTAAAATGATCAATTTTTGAGGATTGAGAGGAAATCTTTAGCAAAGATAGAGCAATAGGAGAGTTTGCAGAAGGACCACATATGTTACTAAAAAAATTCAAAAGAGTCAAGCTTCACCACTTTATAATGACATGAGTTTGGATTTCCTATTGATATTCATGATGATAAAGAATATGATGCTTTTCATATCCCTAAAATACATATCAAAGAAGCTGAAAAAATATTACTAGACATGGTGCATTTACTATATCTGACGATGCCACGGAACCTAGGTTATTTAATAGAGCTAAAAATGTCACCGGACCTATTGTATTTACTGGAGAAGAAAATGTTAGTAAAGCTAGTGCTGAAATATCTAAAAATAAATATGTTTCCCAAAAAACTCATAAACAAGGTGAATGCACAAAAAATCCTTTTCTAGTGTTAATTACAAAGATAAAAGTAAAAATATAAAAAAAAATTGAAATATTATAATAAGACATTTCTTAAGGGTACAATGGTATTTATGAAAAAGTTTACGAAAATTCAAGACAATAAAAATGGGTTTCTTGATTGAAAAAAATGAGGGATCATGATCGATCTGATGTTGGTAGTCATATTTATTTCATTCTTGAATTCTTTGTATTTGTTTTATAGACCATAGAACAATGTACCAAAGATTCCAGGATTCTCTTTAAAGATGACAAAAAGATAAAACTATTTTTATGTATGGATGAATAGGTAATGACCTAATTCATCATTATTAAGAAATATCTCGATATGGTTATGGATTACATTGATTATCAAAATTACATTCATAAACTAGCATGGGGCCATGCAAGATAAAATTTTAAAAATTGAAAACTATTGTTTGGTCTAACATATTCCCTCTATAGCCGGACTTACTCTGCTATAGTGGTCTTGTTAACGCGACACTGCCCACTATAGAGATATGAAAAGTAGATCAAAATCTCACTTAAACAACTTTTAATTCTTTTCTCTTCAGAAGTTGAAACTAACAATATGAAAGGGCTCAAAAAACCTTTAGGGTTGCCTCCCATGTCTTAGAAATATAGAGAGGAGGAAAAGGGTTCGAACAAGGTGCAAACCCATGGATTTTTGAGAAATTATACATCCGTGATCTTATCACCAGGCTGGAGTCGTATTCATTCATCTTTCTATAGTAGGCTGATAGCTAAGTAAGTTAAGGTTCATTACGTTGTGTAGACCTAGATTAGAAAGCCTAAATGTAACAAATATGGACAAGAGATTTTATCATTATGCCTTCGGACATAAATTTTTGATGGCTAAAATCAATTAATGTTAGGGTAACTTATGGTTAGGTGGTTGTATAATATACCAAAATTTGCTTTAGTTATCCTGTAAATTTGGTAGTTCACTATTTTAGACTCAAAATTGAGGTAGTAGAAAGTGTGAATTAATAGCCTTTAGTTTAAATCATTAACGAAAGTAATGATACTATGTGGTGTATTGGTGAATTTCAAAGAATCTAGGGTGGTAATCCATATCGTTGCTCTAGAAGGGAAATGTATTAGGTTATAGGTTAAGGCTCTAAACATTAGTGTAGCTGATGGTATTGTAGTTTAATTCAATTTATGCTATATGTCCATATTAACCACTTCTTAGTATCGCTCATTAGTGCATTTGTTTAGTGTGGTTATTTTTCAAACGAATTTTATGTATAGTTTATGGTTACTAAAAGTATCAGATTGATATTGTGGTTTCCATAATTTTGGTATACTTTATTGTTTATTTATGAAATGCTTTAATATTTGGACATTTTCATAGTTATTAGGTGGAATAAGTATGATAGACACTTGAGTTAGGGCTTGGGTACATGGGTGAAAATTGTCCCCTATATAGGTCATGAGTAGAGGACGGTTATAATACCCTTAGCGTGTATGTACAAGGTACCGGTAAGTTTTCCAGTTTTGTGAGTGGACCTGGCAATACATATATATGTGTCTTGTATTTTGTGTTTGACTTGAGTTGATTTGGTTTGACTAGATTATTAATTCTTGTTTATTGGTTGACTTGTTATATCACTACAAGAAAATAGCAAAATTTTGACAGAGATTTTAGTCACCAATCATTGATTGTGATAGATCTGTGATGGAAAAATGTGCATCTCAGAACCTTTGGTCATAAAATCATTGTGACAGATTTAATTTCCGTCACAAAATTATTGTGATGGCACTGAGATAGATCATCCGTCACAATATAAATCCTTAGATTTGACTTAAATTCCGTCACAAATTTATAACAGATTTTTGACAAAATATTCCATTATAAAATAGTGATAGAATAATTTTCATAATATATTTTCAAACCTAGTCACCATAATTGTGACAATATATTTCATTACAAATAATTTGTGACAAACTAATTTAGTCACAATATGACCCTCTTACCTATATTAGTAACAAATTTAGGATAGATTGTGACAAATTAAATCTGTCACGAATTTTATTTGAATTTTTAATTTTATTAAATAATAATTATGAAATACTATGCTCTCTCTCTCTCTCTCTCTCACACACACACACACACACACTATATATATATATATATATATAAAACATAATATAAGATTTATAATTAAAAATGTCTGAAATTAATTAAAACATACAAAATCACAAATTCAATAAGCAAAAGTCTACCAATGTTTAAAATTTAAAGCATATAACTATCCAAAAGAGTGTGACAATGTTCAAGTCGACACTTCAAGCAACTAAATTCTCAAAATATTAAACACTTAAGCATTAGATGAATCCCTATTAGGGAGAGTAGAATTACTAAATAAACAAGAAGATAATGTCATGTCGCTCATCATGCGAGAACATTGCTTCTCCATAGATTTGAATCGATCATCACTTTGTTGCCTCAAATCGGAAACCTTCTGCTCTACTCGTTGTTGCACATCTGCTTCTACATGTTCTTGAAGAACTCTTTCTTGATTTTCTCTCATTTGTGACACCTCCTTCTCAAGTATTTTGATGCACTCTTCGGCAACATGATCGGACACTAATTTGCGGAATTGACATAATTTTGATATTTATACAAGGTTGAAGCTTGAGAGCCCAATCCATACACACACCATTTTTTTGCTCCACCTACAACATCAAAATACATACGATTTATATCGAGTTCTTGATCTTATGATGAATCATATAATGAGTCCAAACGAGCAGTAGCTATGACGGACTCCATTTTATCCTAAAAAATATAAATAATCAACAACCAAATATTTAATCATCACAATGAGCCAAATGAAGTAAAAGAATATACTGCCTGAATTATGATTATTCCAAATGATCTAACTGTACAAATTAAAAGACATCACAACCTCAAGGAAAAGAAACTATCTAAAGTAATGGATCTACATAATAAAATTCTCAACTTTCAACCACAAAAAAAGATTTTTTTTCCCCATCAAAATAGTCATTTGGGAACAGTATCAAATATATTCACTATGTATACATAAAAATAATTTTTACATTGTATATTTGGATTTGGATGAACCCTCTTGGCTCCACCAATGGACATAACAATGGAGAAAAAACAACAAGTAGAACATAGAAATTGTAATCCACAATAACGCCACAAGTTACAACTATCAAGTCTTGATTGATGTTGAACGTGTTACAACAACAACATGGCGCAATCAGTGGAAATTTAATGCCATTGTGTATGAAAATGAACTAGAAAGTGATATATACTATGCTTCTCTTATCTGCAAATGATTATTTTTGTACTTACACCGTTCCAAAATAACAACCATTTTTTTAAAAATGTATTACGTACTATATAATATAGTTTCTCTTTGGTGAATTATTATATAATATTATTCAACTTAAAGGAATCCACACATAAATTGACTTTCTTTTTCTCATTAAGTGTTTCAAAGCCAAGCTCTAAATTAAACCATCTGACAATAAACAAAAAAAAATCCTGGGAGTAATGGACAAGTGGCGCAAACTTCAAAACTCGATGTATAATAAGTCCACCCCTCTATTTTATTAAAAAAATTATTCTAAATAGCAATCTAAGCCAACTTACTATTTTGTAGTAGTATTTGAAAAGATTACATAATATAGCGAGATTATGTAATTTTATAGCATATATACACTCATACATGTACACAAATTGTGTATCTAAAATCTTTAGTCGTCACTACCCATACATACATATAAAATTGATTTATATACGTACACAAACAGTTAGAATACAACTACAACAACATACCCAGTCTAGTCTCACTTTGGTTTGCGGAGGATAGAGTGTACACAAACCTCACCTATACCTCAAAGGTAAAGAGGTTATTCCCGATAGACCATCTACTCAATATATAGAATCCAGGTAACTAACTAATCTTACTGTACCCTTCTAAAAATTAGTTTTCTAACACAAGAATAAAAGAAAAAAGATAGTGAACAAAATTTACAAGAAGCTAGCAGAAGAGTTAAGTTTATTTTAAGTGAACCACTGTTCAAGGGTTAAAGAACATTGAATAGTTCTCATGCTACTTAGAATATCTAAGTAGTAAAAGCCAATGTACTGAATTCACACTTTATTTTCAGGCCATCAATTATGTCGCTCAACTCCTTAAACACATCTGTTTCACTCACATAAATCAAAACTAATAGCCACCCCAGTTTGGAATGACATAGTTGACAAAATCCAGAAGCTATTACTCTTATCGTTGGACCAGATATTTGAAAACCTTATGACGGACATCACTCAAAATAAGACTGAAAAATACACACGCTTAACAAAAGGGCTCGCGTTCTTAACAACTATTGACTCCAACTGGCAATTAAGAAGAGAAAAAAAAATAGAGAACACAAATGAATGACAACTGATCTCAATCTACCCTTGAGAAAATAGGCAACACAACACAAATGTTCCAATAATTTTTTGGAAGTAATAGGATAACCACCACAACAAACTTCTAAACAAAGACTACAAATAATGAACTCGACCACAATATGCTAAATATATTGTTCATCTTATCTTCAAGTTCATTTATTTCCAGGCTTAGTTTAGAAGACTATGGATGTGAACATAAGCATCAAGATGAATACTAATAACCTATATGCACGTATGACTTAATCCCGATAAAATCATACACAGGATCCTAAACATAAGAAACAAAGTAGAGCCTGAACTAGTAATGTAAAAAACAGATACATGCCTCAGTAACTATGATGTAGTAACATTTCTTTTCTACAACCATTCCCATACTATCATTCTAATTTCCAAATTTCAAGCATTACTCTAGCTTAGTTAAGATAAGTCACCAATATGGGCTTAGGTTTTTGGTTAGTTTACTCATCTAATTGGTACAATAGGAATAGACCTCCTAACCCTAAATTCTAGGCTAAAGCTAATTAGTTGTTCACAATAAAAGTAAAGGTACTTACAATAATATTGCAGGCACACATAAATATTAATACAAAATCAAGTTCAAACACATGAAGCAAACCACAACAAGAATAACAAAATGTCAACGACAATGTTAGTGAATCAAAATAGGCCACACACGGCTTTACTAGACTTCAAGATTTCAACAAGAAATAGATTTTTAGAAGAACAAGATTGTAACAAGTGTAGTGAATCAAAATTGATACCACAGGGCTTCACTACTTCAAGATACAAACAAGAAGTCACTCTACTTGCAAGATCTATATTGATCTCATGCTTTCAAGATCTAAAGAATGAGAAGCTTATTAGAAAAACTTACATTAATACTCTTCGACTTGGCATCAACAAAACTGCTATCTTTTTTTGGTGCAACTTCTTAAATATCTCCCATGAATTTGGTTCACAGCATATTTTGGTTGCCTGGAAAAAATGTTCGACATTAAAATCGGAGATAAAGTCAAAGAATTAATCTATTAAAGTACAGAATTTACCAATTTTATAGCATGCTCCACTCTTGACCTGGAACCACCGGTATGCTTGCTTGGACCAGAAGCCCAATATGTCTTCCATCTTTGCCAAACATCATCCAACACAATTTTTTTTTTGTTTATTTCTCTTCGCCAATTGTATGTTCTTTTTGTATATAAGTTGGATGCGACCTTCTTTCAGGTGCATTTGATTATGGAGCTCTCTGTAGGATTCCACTGATATGATTTATAGAAAAAAAATTTAGTTAGAGACATAAACATAATAATAACATTATAAATTTTTAATATAAAGCAATATTTAACATAAATTCATGCCAATAGAATTTATGATTGGATTCAGTAACACCCTTCTATGTGTATCCAGTGGCATCTTGTCATTCCTTAAAATTTTCTGTGATGGTCTTTGAGATAGAATGACCATTAGGGACAAACCGAAAATATAATTATAAAGAGTAAATTATACATTTATGAAATTTATTTTTTTAAAAAGGTAACTGTAAACTGTAAATTATACATTCTATACATTTTGAGATAGAAGACCATTAGGTATAAAGCCATTATTTTCAAGATGTGTCATAACTATAAACTCATCTAAAATATTTTTATTTCGACACTTACGATGATTACAAGGGCATCTTAGTTTATAGCCATCTATACATTCTGGATGACTTTTAGTAAATTAACAAAGCTCTCAACAATAAACCTAGGATTTATGAATCTATCTTCCAATAATCTCTCATACATCCGCCCACGGTCAGAATTATTCATATCATGCACTCTGAAATCAAATAAATATGTTAAAACTTATATGCTGATAAATAATTTTCATATAGCAGTAGAACATAGATAAACATGAGGCTATACCAAGAAAGCGAGAATTTATAGAAAGATGTAATTCTATGCAAAAGACACCCATGCTCTACACAAATAGAAATATCACAGATAAACCAAAAAGATAATAAATAAGAGACTATTCCTTAGATATACAAAATCCAACTCTTGTACTTCAAAAGCTCTTATAGTTTTTTCTGTGCAGTTATTAATGATTGATCAATGCATTGATAGAATTGAAGATGATAGAAAGGAATTAGAAAGCCATTAACATAAATACAAATAGATGGCATATTTGTTGCCAAAACATACACTATTGTAGTCCGTTTGTATTTACCTTGGTGTCAACTAATTAATGACAAATGCAACCAAACTTAAATTCAGGTATAGTCAATCATGTGAAACACCATTAGAAGTAGCTACACATTCTACTCTTAAGTTAATCTTCTTTGAGGTTTGAGAGTTATATTCATTCTCAAAATAAACAAAACGTGTTAACCGGATCAAGTTGAAGGAGAATCATTAAGTTGAATTCTAATTCCAAAAAGTCCAAGCAGCTTCTCTTACTCCATTCCAAATGCCATCACTAAAACTAAGTGCATGTGTTTGTGCTATATGAGCTAATCAACTTAAACACATATCCAAGTATTGTTTCCAACATACGGATTTCTGAACCACACAACCATAAGCTTTACTTTCTTAAACACTCTCCAGTAATTCCTAATGCTCTTAGAACACGTGAGAAGAAACTACACAATTACGAATCAAATTGCAATCTTACTAGAACACAAAAAGACACATATAGAAAATGTGCATTCAATAAAATTCAAGGCATATGTTATCAAAATTTTCAATGAATCAATGACAAATGTGAAAAAACTTAAACTCATGTAATAGTCAATCATGTGAAATAATACTAATAGTAACTATGCATTCGACTCTTTAAGTTAATCTATTTTGGTGTTTTTAGAGTTATATTCATTTTCGTGAAAAAAAATGATTACGTGTTAATAGGAAACAAACATTATTGAAGAATTTTGGAAGGTGTACGAACCAGGAGGGATCATCAGTCGCATTACACCTTCAAAAGAGGAGCATAGAAATGTGCATTCGACGATATTACAGATGGACACCTTCTAAAGAGGCGCATAGAACATGTGCATTCGACGACATTATAGACGGACACCTTCTAAAGAGGCGCATAGAACATGTGCATTCGACAACATTATAGGAAATGTTTGCAAAATTTTCAATGAATCAATGATGAACGTGCTTCTCAGAAATTTTGACCTTTATAATCTCAAAACTGACCTTAAATATCACGTGAAATATGTGACAAAAATTCTAACCTTAAACTAAACTTAAATATCATGTTAAATATCATGTGAAATATATGTCAAAACTGACCTTAATCTCAAAACATGACAGAAATTCTGACCTTTATCATCTCAAAACTTAAACTTTTCTTTCAATAAATTATCATGTGAAATACTACTAACAGCAACTTCTAAGACCCAAGTTCTAACAAATTTCTTTCAAATTATCAAAAGGTACTTTTTTGTACTTTGTTACCTAGTGACCTAATTAATAGACTAAAGAGATACCAGACCCTAAGGAAAGGCAAATATTCACATTGAAACAAAATAAAAATAAGGCAGAACGCCCACTTGTTTGATGAAGACAATAAAATCTAACCTACCTTTAGCAAGTTTTCAGTTCAATGAAGCCAAATCTTGAACACCCACCTAGTCTAATGGAGCAAAATATTGTGCACGATAAGAGTAAAGTAAAGGGTATTCTTTAGATTTTGAGGGAAAATAAAAAGATACAATTTTTTTTTTTAGGGAAAATGAAAAGATGTAAAAAAATTTAGAGGGAAAATGAAATGGTATGCCAATTTCTATCTTTGTTACGAAGCAAAATTTGTCACAAATATTTTAAAATTAATTAAATTTTTAAAAATTTTATTGTGACGAAAAAAATCTATCATAATTTTTTATTATATTAATTACTTTTTTTTTTAAAAAAAGTGTGATGGACTACTCAATTTATCTCAAATTTGATAATGAATTTGTGACAGAAAGTTTTTTTAAAATCAATTTTAACTTGTGACAAAAATATGTCCATCACAGAAATTATATTGAAAATCTGTCATAAATTTGTTACAAATCTGTTACTCTTTGAATTTTTATGTGAAAATAAAATATTTAAAAATTATTATATTTATGCAATAATGATCCATCACAAATTCATCAACATTCTGTCACAATTTGTAACTGAAGTGTTCCTTCATAAATTTTTCATCACAATTTTTCCATTTTCTTGTAATGTATTATCTCTTGTAATAAAATGGCATTTGCGTTTAAGATTGAACATGGATTTCTATATAATCATAATAGTGTGAAAACGATTATAAGTTATCAGTTAGGATTGAGTTGATGACTTAGGGGTGTTTTTACGATTGACTTGTAATGGTGTGTCATTTCTATGAAAGCTAAGTTGCCTTACTTAAGGTATTGACATGGATTAGGTTTATCTTTGATGTAGTTGTTTCTTTATGAATTTTAATTGTCCTTAGGGTAAGGCCAACCTTAGTGGTTCAGGGTAATAGAGTCGTAAGGGTAAGAGTGATATATCAGAGTCTATATCTAAGAGGTTAGTAGGAGGTTACTGGATTATTTTTGGGAAATGAGTGATGTGGGGTTAGGTAGTTAGAATAATAAGATGCATGTTCTCTTTTGGATATGTATATCGTGATTGTGTAATCCAATTCGGGTTGATTGATGTGTCTTACTAGTATGTGTTATTTTTACTTATACTACTCTTGCTATATTCTTTTTGGGGTATAGTCTTTTACAGAAATTAGTGTTGGTTTAATGATTGTTGTGGATAGTGATCCTTCTTCTTCTCTCACTCCTTTTACTTATGGTGGAAGTTGCATTTAGTTTTTCCTTTTTTTTTTAAGTTCTTATACCTATTTAGACTAGATCGTAGGGTAGTTTATATTATCCACCTTTGTTTTGTAAAAACTACCATAATAAAGATGAGAAACTATTTAATAAAGACTTCTAATTAGCCCTAAGGGGGTGCTAAGGGGTTAAATTATCTAGGTAGATTAAAATAGGTGCCATTAAGATTCAATAATTTGTATTGTGATAGAATATGAGTGCCAGATAATGATGTGGATGACTACCCATGATGAACTTTAAAGTATGATAAACTTGTCGATATAAGTGGTGACACTAGTTTAATAGTTTTTGCTTGACTAACAACTTTAAAATTTGATAATAATGTTATCTTTCTCACTTAAAGTCAGATTTATTAATTTTTGTGAAAAAGAATGCATTGAAAAATAATTGACCATGTCCTATACACGTCAACAAAATAGTGTAGCATAAAGAAAAAATAGGACTTACATAGAAATAGTTCATTTTATGCTTTATGGATATGGTATGTCTGAAAATCTGTAGACTGGAGCCTTACTTTCAGCATGTCATATTTAAAATAGAATTACTTTCAGAAATCATTATGCATCTCCATATGTACTTTGGATTAATTGAAAGCCAAATATAATTTATTTTAAATTATTTGGTTGCTAAGCTCATGTTTGATTACCAGATCAACATTTAACTAAGATTGACTATAGAGGAGTAGATTGTGTGTTTATAGGTTATTCACAAACCAGTAATCCTTATAGATTTTTAAATCTTAAGACCCCAAGTCCCCACACAATTATTGAATATTTAAATGATAACCTTTTTGAGCTTATATTTCCTAATAAAAAGATTCTTTTGAACAAGATGCAAGTTCTTCTATTTCTCCTCTTAAAAGGAAAATTGTTGAGCCATTTGAAGAAAGTTAACCAAGACAAAGTTCAAGATCAGCCAAACCAAAGAACTTTGGACCGATTTTCAAGCTTATTTGGTTAAAAAGGATCGTGAAAGTTATGTTGAAGCTGTGTCTTCACATGATGTTCCTTTTTACCTCAAAGCTATTGATGATGAAATATATATTCTATCCTTTCCAATAATACATGGGTATTGTCGGATCTTCCTCCTGGATGTAAACCAATTGGTTACTGATGAAATTTTAGGAATAAAATAAAATCCAATAGTACCTTAAATAAGTACAAAGCCCGTTTGGTAGATAAAGGTTTTACTCAATTATAATATATATATTATTTTGATACTTTTGCATCTATTGGTTGCTTCAGTAGCAATTCATGGTCTTGAGATTAATCAGATAAATATGAAGACTGCATTCTTGAACGGTGATCTAGATGAAGAAGTCTAAAAGGATTTGTTATTCCTGGCCAAGAACATAAAGTTTATAAGCTTCTTAAATCTCTTTATGGATTAAAACAAGATCAAAAGTAATGGAATGAGAAATTTAAAGATGTTATGATTTCTAATATCTACTTAACCAATGGTGGAGATGTCTGCATATTTAGTAAATTTCAAGAAAATTCTATTGTTATAATATGTCATTATATAGATGACACATTGATCTTTGGAACTGATATCGAAAGAGTCAAAGAAACAAAATATTTTCTTTCTTCTTAGTTTGAAATGAAAGATCTTGGAGAAGCTAATACAGTTTTAGGTATCAAAATTGTTATATTAACAAATGATTTGACTCTTACTCAATCAAGTTATATAAAGAAGGTTCTAAAGAGGTTTGGCCATTTTGACGACAAGCCTGCTCCTACACCATTTGATCCTGGCATCAAACTAGTGCAGATATTTGGTGATATTCTTGATCAATTGACATACCCTTAAATTGTTGGGAATCTTATGTATGTCATGCATTGTACCAGGCTAGATATTGGTTATGCAGTAGGAACTTTGAGTAAGTTTAGTGATAGCCCTGGAGTTGAGCATTAGAATGTCTTAATTTGTGTTTTAAAGTATCTAAAGGTTACAATTAATGTTGGCCTACATTATTCTACCTTTTCAGTAGTTCTTGAATACTACAGTGATCGTACTTAGAATTCTGATCTGAGTAACTCTAAATCTATTACTACTTGAATTTTTACTTTGGCTGGAGCAACAATATCTTGGAGATCCAAAAATTAGACATGTATTACTCACTCAACAATGGAGTAAGAATCTATCGGTCTTTTGCTAGAGAAGAAGTTGATTGGCTGCGAAGTATGCTGATAGATATTCCATTATGGGGTAAGCCAAACAACCTTTGACTATATATTGTGATAATAAAGCTGTTATATTTCAGGCTTCAAGTGATTGTTACAACAGCAAGTCAAGACAGGTTCGTCTCAAACACAATCATGTGAGAAGATTATTGGGGGCTAACATACTATCGCTTTAATATGTGAAGTCCAAAATCAATTTAGCAGATCCTTTGTCTAAAGGGTTAGGCAACAAATTGGTGGTACAAACTTGTAATGAGATAGAAATAAAGCCTGTTGTAGATTGATTGTACTTTATGGAAATCCTACCTAATGATGTAATCTTCGGTTCAAAGGGAAACACAAGTAAAATTACAATTGTGAAGCACATCAATAAAAAAAAATTTCCCTAGAGAGTGAATAGATGTGCATAAGTTGAGATTTTTTCTCTTGTAAAATGTATAAGACCGATTTTGGTTGGAATAAACAATAACACTCTTGATAAATTTGACAGTATTCCTACAAAAGAAAAGAATGATATTATATTCTCTTAATAAGTCTACCAATTTCGATTGAAGTGTATAGGAACACTCTTGATAGATTTATTGATACTTTATTGTAAAGGAGGATGAGATTAATTTCTCTTAATAAAATTAGTAGACTATTTGGTTGGAGTATGTAAAGTTACTCTTGTTAAATTACTCTGGATGAATTCTCTGCACTAAGTGCAAAGTAGAGGTGGCTTCAACAATAATAGAAAAATCTTAAAGTACTTAGCTAAAAGGATTCAGAACACATGGCCATAAGATGTCAAACGATTCTTATTTGTCAAAGAATTTTAATTTTCACCAAAACATAGTAATATGCATGGAGTACTTTTCTACATAATTCAATGAACCACTTAGTTCAAGATTTGTTCACTAAGTAGTCAATGATTTAGAAAGTCTTCACTAGCTAATGGTTCAAGTTCAAAAGACACCATTATTGATATATGTTGCTAAATTGATGTCTCAAATGAATTTTATTTTTAAAGATAAAAATTCTTGAAACAAGTGGGGGATTGTTAAATGTTAAGTTTCAATAAAGTTTTTTAAAAAATACATCTGTTAAATATTTTTAGAGCTATGTTTTAATTAATTTTGAAATAAATACATCATTTAAAAGTTTTGAGCTACATAGAACATGAATTTGACAAATTCATACTTCTTTAAGTTTTTACGTTTTAAATTCTTGAAAGAAAGTTATCTTTTGTTCTAAAATATTCATGAAACTATTAACTATTACTTAATTAATACTTTTCTCTCTCATGAAACTTTTGTTGGGTTCGAAATCGAGAGGGCGTCATGCGGAAGCTTTTAGTTTGCAAACAATAGGATGGTAATTCAGATGACAAAGAAAAATAAATACTAAAAATATATTATTAATATGGTTTGGTCAAATGATCTACATATAAAAAATAATATTGAAAAAAACTTAAAATCCTATTGGGACAAATCTCCCCCTAAACAAAAACTCTTTTATGACTACATTGTGGATGCTATTATGTTATTGTATGAGAAGAGACGTCTTCTATTTATAGATGCCCAAAACCTTTCATCCAAGAAAGAAGTTAGCCAAATATGGAAAAGAATTATATTTTTTTTCTTTTAGAAAAAGTAAAAGTAATTATGGTAACTTTTATTTTCCTTCTAAGAAAAAATAGAATTTAAATAACATGGAAAAGAATTATATTTTTTTTCTTTTAGAAAAAGTAAAAGTAATTATGGTAACTTTTATTTTCTTTCTAAGAAAAAATAGAACTTAAATATAGTAATAAAATCAAGGCAAAAACCCTAACAAATCTCTCCTTTTTGGCTTGATTTTCTTCACTTGATCCGTCTTCTCTTCATATCACGTGCATAAATTTCATTCTTGATATAATCTTCATAACTGCTGCTTGTCATGGTTAAAAATAAGGTTTAAAATATCATGGTTAAAAATTGGTCTAAAAGTAATATTTTATTTTCATTTTTAAAGATGCAGCAGCAGACATATTGAAAATATGGTTGAAACTTGTTTTCCACATGTAGTTCGACAAAAATCTTCATTATCGCCCAAATTGTTGCATCTTGATTTTGAAAACGCTTTGAACCTGTTTAATCTCGTCTCACCGCACCATTGGACCATTGAACCATAAGCTCTGATACCACTTGCTGTTCGAAATCGAGAGGGCGTCATGCGAAAGTTATTACTTGCAAACTATTGAGATGATAATTCAGACGAAAAGAAAAGCAATATTAAAAAGTTATATTATTGATATAATTTGGCCAAACAGCCTACATATAAAACATAAAATTCAAAACATAGAAGTTAATGAGAGAAAATCTCCCCCTAAACTTGACTCTTAAAAGACTACATTGTGGATGCTATTGTGTTATTGTATGAGAAGAGGGGTCTTCTATTTATAGATTCCCAAATCCTTTCCTCCAAGAAAGAGGTTCGCCAAATATAGAAAAGAATTATATTTTTTTCTTTCAGGAAAAGTAAAAGTAATTATGGTAACTTTTATTTTTCTTCTATAAAAAAAAACTTAAATATAGTAAGAAAATCAGAGCAAAAACCCTAAAAACTTTTATCCTATAAATAGTGTTTCTTTTTCAAAAGTCAAACACTTAAAATTACTTTTCCCTTGAGAAATAAAAATATTTAAGAGACATTGATAAAATGATGGGATCACCAGTTATAGAATAGAATAGAACCATTCTTGAATGTTACTTCTCTTGTGGCTTTATTGAATTCCGAAGATAGAGTTGTTACTAATTGTTCTGTTTGCTCGTGAGAGAGACTCCAACTATTTTTAAGAAGCGTATTATCGTGCCTCTAAATCAAGCAACTTTTATTTTGAATTTCTTATACAATTATCATTATTTTTGTAACACTCCTCTTTCTTTTGGTGGAAGTTGCGTTCAGTTTTACTTTTGTTCTTAGAGGTTCTTATACCTGTTTAGACTAGATCGTAGGGTAGATTATATTATCCACCTTTGTTTTGCAAAAATTACCATAATAAATATGAGAAACTATTTAATAAAACTTCTAATTAACCTCTTAAGGGGGGTATAAGGGGTTTTCTTATCTAGGCAGATTTGAATAGGTGCCCTAAAGATTCAATAATTTGGATTATGACAGAATGAGTGCCAGACAATGTTGTGGATGGCTTCCCATAATGAACTTTAAAGTATTATAAACTTGTTGATATAAGTGGCAACACTAGTTTAATAATTTTTTCTTGACTAACAACTTCAAAATTTGATAATAATGTTATCTTTGATATTTTAAGTCATTAATGTACGTCCAAAGATGCTAAAATTGCTTTATGCAACTAATGTTTATCAAATATCAATTTTAATTATATAGCTGCTATGACAGTTTTTCCATTTTCTTTGTACACATGATTTTGAGATCTACGATGAAATTATATAGTTTCTATAACAACGATTTAATTTTTCTTATATTTCTCTCCGTATGATTTTTTCTTTATTGTTGGTAATCTCTCTAATAGTTTGATAGTAATTTGTCTGGGTGGATCTAATATCTAACGTTCTGAATTCTAGGACAATGATTTCAATATACAATTGAGCTCCCAATTTAACTTTTACACATGTTTAATTGATCTTTTAATATATATGGAGTTTTGAAAAAACTTACCGCAAAAAGAAGCAGGACATGGGGATAAAGGTTCTATTAAGAAGTACAAGGAATAACACTAAAAAAATTCTATTGTAATCCGCTCCCATTTCCACTCGAGAATGGGTAACCTCTAAATCAAACCACTAAGTCTTTAACGCTCAGCCTTCACCTACTGACAACGTAGGCAACGAGCTATAAAGTCTGCCACATCTCTCTTCATACCACTCAACTAATAGTGATGATTCAGTTCCCTATACATCATAGTTGTACCTAAGTGAATGGAATATATGGAGCTGTGAGCCTCATACAAGATCGACTGAATCAAGTTATCTATCCTAAAAATACAAATAAAACTATTAAATCTCAAGCAAACCTTAGAATCTATGATAGCCCTCTTGGCCTCACCATTCAACACTTGATCAAGAATGATGCAAAGTCTCTTATCCTCAAACTGGCAATCTTTAATCTGCTTAAATAGCAAAGACCTCACCTCAACACTATTAAGGATCCTCTTAAGGTCTGAATTATCAAGTTGCACTATCAAGTTTGCTAAGGACTAAATATCTCGTGCCAAAGGCCTTTAAAAAACTAAAATACAAGCTAAGCTACCCATACTTACTGCCTCAACGCATCCGTTACCATATTTACCTTACCCGGATGATATAGGAAAGAGATGTCGTGATGATTAAGCAACTCCATCCATCTACGTTGCCTAAAATTAGGCTCTGTTTAGGAGAAAAGATAATGAAGACTAAGATAATCTATGAATATCACACAATGTACACCATAAAGGTAAAGCTTCCACATATTAAATGGAAAAACTATCGCTGCCAACTCTAAATCATGAGTTGGGTAGGTGAGCTTATAAACCTTTAATTGTCTCAATGTATAAGGAGGAAATCAACCCTTCTCCATCAACTCACAACCCAAACCAATACCATAATCACCATAATACATGGTAAATCTATCACCCTCAATAAGAAGGTCCAAAATAGGAGCTGAAATAAGAAATCCATTAAACTTTCCAAAGCTCGACTCACACTCATTGCCAAACCATTATTCAAGCCTAAAACCATCAAGTATATAGTTAAACATGATCCATTCATTAAACCACAATTCCCATGCACCCACATATGAAAAACTATTATCAAATCATGTATAATCATAATTTAAAACATGGGAAAACAATACTCCATATTATGTATTCACACCCTCAACCATGGATTTCAAAACCACCATTAATGATTCATGAACAATGTTTAAAACACATGATTTTTGTGAACTAACAATGAAGGAAGAGTCACATCCTTGAGTTATGAAGATTCATGAAGAGAATTTGATCCTTAATCTTCTAGATGACCACCTTAAAGATAACTTCACCCAATTTTCTTGAGAGGTTTTTAGAGAGTGTTTAGAGAGTTTTTGATCTTCTTAAGTGTAAATGCCCAATAAGTGTAATAAGAAATGGTGTCTTTAAGGCTTGGGGTGAGAAATATCAAAAATACCCTCAACTTAAAAGTTATAGAAAACTCGCAGGTGGGTACAAGTTCACCCTCAAAATTGTCACCATATCATACGAGTGATACCCTCAAGTCGTGACAAGAACAGAAGGTTGGACACCACATTCTTTCCAATATATGACTCCCTTCCCAAACTCGTCACAACACCATACAACTAGTACCATCTAGTTGTATCCAAGAAAAATATCAAAGGCTAGACACTAGACACCATACGATTAAACCCTACCTTCTTTTCATAAGACCATATGACTCGTATGGTGCCTCTCATATCTAGGACAAAACTTGGCCAACAACTCACTGACAAATATACGATAAGGGTCTCAAGACCCATCACTACAGAATATAAACTATGGTGTGAGTCTTATGATTAATAAAAAGTTCACGACTCAAGAAATTTACAAGGGACAAAGTTCAAGTAATTTCAGTCTCCCCCACTTAGGATCATTCATTCTCGAATGATAGGACAAGCTAATATAAGCACGATTTGTACTCTACACGTCTTTACTTTTAACTTTAATATAGTAAACCAAATACCAAGAATAACATATACCTCAAGCATGAATATGAATACTTGGACTTCATCTCCTACTCAGCTTCCAAGTAGCTTCCTCAGACTTTTGGTTCCACCATAGAACCTTTACTGAAGCCACGTCTTTCATTTGTAATCGATGAACTTGTTGATCCAAGATCCTCAGCGGGACCTCCTCATAGGATAAGGAATCCAGAATAACAGTGTTCTCCAAGGGAACAAAAAATAAAGGATCACCCACGTATTTCTACAACATGGAAACATGGAATACCGGGTGAATGGAACTCATGCTAGAGGGCAACTCCAACTCATATGAAACACTACCAACCTTTCTCAAACCAAATATAGGCCAAAATACCAAGGCCTGAGCTTCCATTTTTTCCAAACTGCATCACTCCCTTCATGGGAAATACCTTCAAGAACACCCAATCTCCAACCCAAAATTCCAAATCCCTTTGTCTCACTCTACATAGGAATTTTGGAGAATTTAGGTGGTCTTAAGCCTATCCTAAATCACCTTCACCTTATCTATGCATTGGTGAACAAAATCTGGGCCAAACACCTCCACTTCACAAACCTCAAACCACCCAATAGGAAATCTATACCACTTTCCATACAATGCCTTAAAAAACGCCATACAAATGCTAGAATGGTACATATTGTCATAGGAAAATTCAATAAGAGGCAAGTGTTCATACCAACTACCACCAAAATCAATTACACAAGCATACAATATATCTTCCAAAGTCTAAGTAGTCCTTCCAGTTTTTCCATCCAATGGTGGGTGAAAATTCATACTAAGGCTCACTTTAGTCCTTGATAATGCTCAACTCACTCCCATAATAGAGGGGTGAGGTGGTTGTTGTCAAGTTACCCAATGTAACTTGGGGTCGATTCTCAAGGAGTAAGTGAGATAGACTTCAAATCTAGGGGTACTCAAATTACTCTACGGTTATCAGGATACTAGTGAAAATGATATGTATAATTAAATAGGGGATTTATTTGTAAACTTTTCACACAACCTTCAATAAATACACTGTGAATGCTATCTTTGATTCGAATTCAAGGATTGGAGAGATCATAGGATTATGAATCCTTAGAGGTAAAGCATATGGGATAATGTTGGTTTATTATGAAATTCAGTTGTTAATTAACGGATAGGCTAGGTCAAAGATCATTGAGATCAATCTTTCAATAAAATGCCAACGATTTTACCCATTTTCTCTTTCGAGTACCTAACAAGTGTGGAGTATATATAACCACCAAAACCTCAACCAAGCATCCCTATTTCTAGCATGATGCTCTTGGCATGATTTACACTCCTTAAACACTTATTTCTAAGACTACAAAGGGTAGTAAACCATAGGCTTAGTTATTCACCATTGCTTTTCCCCCGATAACCCTCTTTCAAGGATTTTATGGGTTACCTAATATTTACCTTAATCCCTCTTTCAAGGATCACAAAGGGTTTCTTGAGCTTGGAGCTTTCACTCGTCAAACCTATTTAGAGATTTGGAGTTTTCACCAATCAAATTCTAACATATAAGTTCAATAAATGGTGAAATCCATACTCAACTACTAAATTCCATGCAAACACAACAATAACCAAACATAATCACGCTCTAGATTAACATAATCCAAGTATAAATTATTTAGCTACTCATGAAGAAAGTAAAGAGAAATATACCATATGGGTCATCAAACGCATTCATTCTTCACAAAGTAACTAAGAAATTTGAGTCTCCAAAGTTAATTAAAACTTGCCCAAATTAGGGTTTCAAGCTTGGAATTCAAAACTATCTCCTGAGGTAAGCAATACACAAAGAAGAAAGGGTTTTACTTTTATATTATTTGGCATTCGTCCATGATATTTTACAAATCTACCCTTGAGCATATTCCCGCTAATCTACGATAGCGCGTGTTTGTCTGCGACCGTGGTTATGTTATGCGACCGTGCTTTGTTGACCACCTGGACTAACTACGACTGCATCATAAGGACTGCGCTTTCAGTAACAGAGGTTGGCTGCTTCAGGTTTTCTACTGTACTCCTTTTTGCTTCTATTTACTCCCTTTTTAGCTTCATTCCACATATGCGCACCTTATCTACTTTATATCTACAAAATGTGGGTGTTAGTGTACTTAAATCCATGCAATGCCTTATTTTTTTAATACAAATCACATTAGTATGCATGCATGATTAGTGCGAATAAGTGGTAGGATTACCACTCATCTATACCCCTAAATTAGTCCCTTTTTTGTCCCCAAGCAATAATACCTCTTGCCATGAGACCCTTTCTATGTATGCCCTTATTTATGTTCCTAATGACTATAAAGACTCCAACTTGGTTTCTATCATAAAAAGCCTTTCACACATGGATATAAAAGTATTAATAATACCCCACATCATACAATGGAGTGATGAAGGATGCAATGGATCTTGGGGAGCAACTATGTGACAATTACTAATACTCTAGAAGTGACTCACAAGCTGGCTACAATCAAGTTATACATTCACTTATCTCATTGTGCAGAAGATGATAAAATCAACCACCTTAATTAACTATCATGCCCCCCATAAGAAAGAAAGGTTTGTAAACCTAATTACCATTTAGCAATAAGGAAATTTTAGTGTAGTCATGCACTGTTTCAAAGAACTCTCTATTTTACAAGTACTATGCCATAGGCTTGCCCCTATTTTCAATCGCCGCTACAATGACCATACTTGGTTGGAAATCACAATAGGATTTTTGAGCTTGTAATGTAGGTTTAGGGTAGGGTAGGATAGCAATTTAGGACTATAAGACTATACCCTCCTTGAACTTCTACATCATATACTTATCACTTTTTGATTATTGGGCCACTTCTTTGTCTTTTGTTGCTTTACCCACTTTGTCTCTTTTG
>JAPEIP010000009.1:111719601-111731283 GCA_026120095.1 Capsicum chinense
CTATTTCTAGCATGATGCTCTTGGCATGATTTACACTCCTTAAACACTTATTTCTAAGACTACAAAGGGTAGTAAACCATAGGCTTAGTTATTCACCATTGCTTTTCCCCCGATAACCCTCTTTCAAGGATTTTATGGGTTACCTAATATTTACCTTAATCCCTCTTTCAAGGATCACAAAGGGTTTCTTGAGCTTGGAGCTTTCACTCGTCAAACCTATTTAGAGATTTGGAGTTTTCACCAATCAAATTCTAACATATAAGTTCAATAAATGGTGAAATCCATACTCAACTACTAAATTCCATGCAAACACAACAATAACCAAACATAATCACGCTCTAGATTAACATAATCCAAGTATAAATTATTTAGCTACTCATGAAGAAAGTAAAGAGAAATATACCATATGGGTCATCAAACGCATTCATTCTTCACAAAGTAACTAAGAAATTTGAGTCTCCAAAGTTAATTAAAACTTGCCCAAATTAGGGTTTCAAGCTTGGAATTCAAAACTATCTCCTGAGGTAAGCAATACACAAAGAAGAAAGGGTTTTACTTTTATATTATTTGGCATTCGTCCATGATATTTTACAAATCTACCCTTGAGCATATTCCCGCTAATCTACGATAGCGCGTGTTTGTCTGCGACCGTGGTTATGTTATGCGACCGTGCTTTGTTGACCACCTGGACTAACTACGACTGCATCATAAGGACTGCGCTTTCAGTAACAGAGGTTGGCTGCTTCAGGTTTTCTACTGTACTCCTTTTTGCTTCTATTTACTCCCTTTTTAGCTTCATTCCACATATGCGCACCTTATCTACTTTATATCTACAAAATGTGGGTGTTAGTGTACTTAAATCCATGCAATGCCTTATTTTTTTAATACAAATCACATTAGTATGCATGCATGATTAGTGCGAATAAGTGGTAGGATTACCACTCATCTATACCCCTAAATTAGTCCCTTTTTTGTCCCCAAGCAATAATACCTCTTGCCATGAGACCCTTTCTATGTATGCCCTTATTTATGTTCCTAATGACTATAAAGACTCCAACTTGGTTTCTATCATAAAAAGCCTTTCACACATGGATATAAAAGTATTAATAATACCCCACATCATACAATGGAGTGATGAAGGATGCAATGGATCTTGGGGAGCAACTATGTGACAATTACTAATACTCTAGAAGTGACTCACAAGCTGGCTACAATCAAGTTATACATTCACTTATCTCATTGTGCAGAAGATGATAAAATCAACCACCTTAATTAACTATCATGCCCCCCATAAGAAAGAAAGGTTTGTAAACCTAATTACCATTTAGCAATAAGGAAATTTTAGTGTAGTCATGCACTGTTTCAAAGAACTCTCTATTTTACAAGTACTATGCCATAGGCTTGCCCCTATTTTCAATCGCCGCTACAATGACCATACTTGGTTGGAAATCACAATAGGATTTTTGAGCTTGTAATGTAGGTTTAGGGTAGGGTAGGATAGCAATTTAGGACTATATTCCTATACCCTCCTTGAACTTCTACATCATATACTTATCACTTTTTGATTATTGGGCCACTTCTTTGTCTTTTGTTGCTTTACCCACTTTGTCTCTTTTGATTTACCCAAAATTTTTTACCTCTTTTCCTCACTTCTTATGTTTACCTTAAGATTTATGCAACTTATTCTTTCGATGGACTATCTTTTCCTTCAAAGCAAATTGCTACTTACTAGATTCAAAGGTTCTTTTTCTTTTTATGACTTTGTGGCTCACTACACTTCCTTTCTTTTTCCATCACCCCCAACTCAAGATTTTAGCCTCAATTTGCATTCTTAAGTTCAAGGAGGATAAGGTTCAAGAGATAGTAAGAAGAAAGGTCACGGCTTATAATGTAGTTTCCAAAGAAAAGTCCAAAGGCTCAAAGAGGGTGACTCAGGGTAAATCCTACGTATTGGTTGGAACTTTTAGGCTAAAGTAGGCTTTCAAAATCACAAGATGGCCTATGATCATTTTACCCACCAAGCATAACCAAAATTTAATTTTGAAAGACTAATGGGGAAAGTACTAGATGGTATAAGTACATATGAGATGTAGACAATTAAGCTCACACACACGGTATGCAAATGTTTTCAAAGGGTGTCAATTGTTCTCCTCGCTCGAGACAAGGGTGGAGTATCCCTTGTTTTTATGCAATAAACTTTTGAAATCAAAGAAAGAAAGAAAATATTATCACAAAGTTTCTCACGTCCATGTCTTTAACTTTTGTAAAAATTTTCGAACAGAGGGGGGTGTTTGATTTTGTACCCGAACCATGCACAATTTTCCTAATTATGGAAACAACCAAGCTATAGTCTTACATTGCAAACTATATTATGGGCGAACTTCCATAAGGTTACTAAGACTTCATCAAAGGGTGTAAATGCGAATCCCAATTATTGATGCTATAGGTACTCAAACTTCTCTTGTATCTATGGTTAGAAACTAAAATCACAAATTAATGAAAAAAGAACAACATAACTACTCCATGCAGATGTGGGCACTAATAGAGTGCCCGAATATTACAACGCAAATTAAAAAAATAGAATTATCTAAAAGAGCATAAAAGTATGCAGAATATCAATAATACATGCCCAAATCAAATAAATAAGGAGACACCCCTAACTGAAAAGGTAGCAGTGTACCCACTGCATAAATAATCAAGGATAAAAGAGATAAGGGTGCTTCCTGAATCTGCATCAAGGGTTTTTATCACTCTTGATCCCTACATCATCACCATCCTCTTTAAGATTTTACCACTCAATTAGGGCCTCATCATCACTGTCTACCGAAGACGTAGGAAGCATATTTTGAGGTTTAAAGACCTTCTATAGGCCCTTCACCCCTTTCCATATCTTGATAAATAATTCAGCCCTTTTTTTTCTCCCTTGTGATCATTTTTTCAAATGTGCTCCAGAGGTTCAGTGTGATGCCGCCAAAGAAAAGTAGGCTTTCTCAAGCCGATTAATAGTAGTTTTTTGCTTCTTTTGGTCCTCCTTGTACTCATCATAATTGGTTTGTAACACATATGAGTGATGGGTGGTGGAGGGATTTATTGTCCTTGGAGGCCAGCTAGACACAAGCTCTTTAATGGTTGCAATATTAACTCTAATCTTTTTAAGAGGTCCCATAGTGGTTGGCCTATGAGGTTCAGGTTTGCTATATGTTGGCTCTTCTAAGTTGATTATTTTTTTCTTACTGTTGCTTGGTGCACCCTCTTCTCATATACTCAATGGGTAGATAGGGGAACTAGGATGTACCAATATATCAATAGCATAATCTTCTATCCCACTCTCTTTCAAAATTCAATAATCAAAGAGTGGTAAAAGAGATTTGTATCACTTTGGTTTTTGAAATGATCTTTTTCATTGACCACGAGTTGACCAACATCTAATAGAATGTCGTCTAGAATATAAGAAACCATACAAGCATGCAATTCAAGAACTGCTGTCATGTGAGTGAAAGGAGACACTCAACTACAAATGATGTGCAACCATATTCGAGCCTCAAAAGTGAAGTCGTTCATGGAAATATTGCTTTTAGTTTTTGTCCATGATAATTCCATTTTGGGACATAGCCATTGTGCCAACCAATTCCCAAGTTTATACCGTTTTGCATTGAATTCACCCATGTCTTCCTATTTGAGCCCATAAACATCATTGATTTGTTTAGCCCCAATTTCACCGACTTTCCCCAAATCTTTAAAATCATATTTAGTCAGTCTGAGAAAGATAATTCACTGATAATGGCGTAAAATTTATATACCCATTGTTCATTTGTAAGGCATAGATTCGAGGCAAAGTGCTTCTACCCTCTGGCTTCAAGTTTGTCGTTGAAGGCTGGCTATTTCTTCGAAATATATTCCAAAGAAATCCCTTTTTATAGGAGAAACTTTGTCTTTGAAAGATCACTATAGTAGTGAGTGTGGCATTGACTACCATGAATTGGATGCGGTCATACTTATCCATGATGTTGTTCTAAAAGTATTAAACACACATTATATCTTTTGATGTTATTTTAATCATGCAAGTTGTGCTATATTGATCATTAAATTTCATTGGACTAATTGCTTGGAGTTGCATGGCTAAAAATTGAAAGTGTAGGATTTTTTACCTGGCAGGGACCTGTCCTCATTTACCACGATCTTGAGTCAAGATTGTGTTTGCATTACTGTGGTCACAGTCTAGGACCACGATCGTGACACCTAAGGCTGCTTCCATGCCGCTCTATATGCTCACATTTTTTCTAACTTTAGATTGCTAGCATGTTCTATAATATGGGTGCAAATGAATGTCATATGAACAATGCTACAGGTGTGTGCGAATGTGCCCTTCCAAAAGCAGATATTACTATTTAAAGTTCATTCGAGCAATTTATCAAAAACTTGGCGTGCATAATCATTGGTCTACCTTTTATACCCACTATTAGGTACTCAAGATTTCCCCACTTGTGCACACCTCAATCACGCAGGTAACATCATACCAATAATAAATATAACAACACGAAAAGTATAACAATTAGAAATTTTAGGCCCTTTCTTAATCATTTCACTTACCAGAGTTGTGATTTAAAAAGGGATGTGTAAAGAGGCTGATTGAGAGCTCAAAACTTAACCAAAATTCAGCCTAAATTTGAAGGTACAAGTTTAAAAGGGAGTGTGAGGGAAATGAGGGAAAACTAGGGGTTAAGTGATTAAACTAACTACGATCGCTGACACCCACGCAATCATGATTGCATATGGGGGCCGCGATCGTGGTAACTGAGAGCAGTTTTGCTCCACTGTTTGCCCCTATTCAGTATTTTATCCAATTTTCATAGATTTTTCCCTGCTCAAATTTTTCAAAGGTTACTTGAACACTTTCCTTTTTATGCTCATTCAATCCAATTCAACATGCCATAAATGCATGGGTTATTCAAATGCAAAAGACAACATCTACACTATGAGAACATAACAAAAAGAATACAATCCACTCTTATGGAATTTTTGGGTTGCCTCCCACCTAGCGCCTTAGTTATTATCGTGGCACAACGTCTTTCTTCTTTAAATCTCATGGCGGGTCCTTATACCCCTCATCATCTACTTTCTTCTTTTAAACATCCACCATGAATACTACTTGGAGCTCCACAGTTTGATTCTTTGACTTATAAATTTGGAACAAGACCAAATCTTCTTGTACCTGAAATTTCATCTACCCCAGTCCAGATCGACAATGGCTCTACTGGTAGATAAGAAAGGATAACCACTAATGATAGGCATCTATTGGTCTATCTCATAATCCAACACTACAAAATCCGCTGGGAGAATAAATTTGTCCATCTTCACAAGAACATCAAACAATATACCCGTCGACCTTTTTATGAACCATCCACCATCTAAAGTCTCATCGAGGTCGGTGTATGAGTTTCCAAGAAAATTTTTTTATAGATGAAAAAGGGAATTTGGTTGATGTTTGCACCAAGGTCACAAAGATCTTTTGCAAACTCATGAGTCCCAATGGTACAAGGGATAGTGAATGCTCTGGGGTCTTCTTTCTTTTCCACGACTTTGCTATCCATGATAGCACTACACCCATGAGTAACCTCAATGGTATCACCCTCAATGAGCTTATTCTTGGACATTAACTTCTTCATTAACTTAGTGTATCTTGGAATCTCTTGAATTGCTTCAAGTAGTAGGATATTTATTGAAAGATTTCTAAGTTGTCATAAATTTTATCAATTTGTCACTCTCTTCCTTTTTATGCAACCGTTGAGGGAATGGGGGAGGAACATGGATGGTTGGCATTACTTCTCCTTGTGTATTTTTAACTTTTCACACTTCCTCATCGCTTTCATCTATCTCTTTCTTATTATTTTTCTCTCTTCTTTAAGGCATCACTTTCTCTGCCTTTGGCATATTTTCACTCATATCTCCTCTAATAGGCTCGTCAAGTGCTTTTCTACTTTTAGTGAAAATTGCTAGGACTTGTGCTTCATTCCTTGGGTTAGCAATTATGTCACTTGAAAGTCCACCCTAGCCCTTGCGTTTAGTTGCTGGGATATTTGCCTGACATAGGTCTCCAATTGTTTGATGGAGGCAGAGTGAGACACTACTATTTGGGAGAGCACGTAGAAGTCACCCTTCAACTCATGGATTATTTTATCCATACCTTCAACTCTACTCAAGATTCTTGCCAAAACATCTTCGATTTTAAATTTTTTAGGGTCGATGACATTTGACTCTTTGGCCTTAGCCCTATCATGAGGAGGAATATAGTGATCGTAGTCATATTCCCTATCTCTCCAATCTCTCTCTATCATGATCCATCCAACCTTGGTTCCCACCTTGCCTTTGATAGGTGGGGTGGGAACCCCCCGAGTAGTTTTCTAAGTATCGAATTTCTTCATCCAACTTCTTTTCCTCATCATCATCTTCATAAGGCTTTAATGCCTGACATTTACCTCTTTCGCGGGTGCAACCATAACATATTTCATTAAAAGCTCAAGTTGGGTTATCATCTTGGCTATGTTCTCCTTCTTCTCCTCATATTGTTTTCTTCGTTCATTAGACACCACAAAGGTAGTAGAAGGGTTCTTAGGTGCATTGGCATTATGGGTGTGCCACCTCCGATTTGTTTTGATATTTCACCTATTAATCGAAAGGCCGCAAGATGATGTAATTTCACTATAGAGCCACCCACCGCATTATCCACCACAGTTTGGTTTAATGGGTTAAGAGCTCTTTAGAAAATCTCAAGGAGCATTTTATCTGAGACTTCGTGATTTGGACATTGAGCTAGCTTTCCATTAAACCTCACCCAAGCTTCAAATAATGATTCTCCATTAATTTGCCGAAAAGTTCACAATCTCATCCCACTTTTGAAGCATTTTCGATGGTGACAAATATCAATCAAGGAGCATCCTAGTAAGATCCTCCCAAGATGTAATTAAACTGGGTGAAAGTGAGCGGAGCCATAACACCGCTTCGATCATTAGTGAAAATGGGAAAAGTGGAAGCCAAGTGGATTCTTGTGTAATATGTGCTATGTTAAATGGTGCACAAACTTCCAAAAAGTTCTTCAAATAGAGATTTGGGACCACATATTCTTGACCCCCATATAGTCCTTTCATTTTTAGTATGTGAAGCTTAATGCTAGCCATATGATACATACCATTCCCATTGGTTGGAGGGATGTGAATTGCACTTTTTTGCCCTGCGTCATTTAATTAGCCCTCAACGTCTTGTGGGGCATCAAAGGGGCCCAACTTACTTTCATTATTGTTCACCACTTCGTTCACACTTTGGTCACCGACAAAATATTCAAAAACAATAAACAAAGTAAATTATCCCACTCGGGGTATTCCCACGTAAGAATGGCACCATAAAAGTGAAATCTATATTTCACTCCCTGACAATGGCGCCATTTTGATAATGCTCGACACACTCTCATAATTGAGGGGTGAGGCAGTTATTATCAAGTAACCTAATGTAACTTGGGGTCGATTCTCAAGGAGTTAATGTTATAGACTTCAAACCTAGGGGTACTCAAATTACTATAAGGTTCCCTAGAATGCTTATGAAAATGGCATTATAATCAAATGGGGGAATTGTTTGAAAACTTTTCACACAACCTTCAACGAATATGCGTTAAATGCTATCATTGATTTGAATTCATAGTTTGGAGAGATCTTGGGATTATGAATTCTTAGAGGTAAAGCATGTGGAGTAATGTTTTTATTATGGAATTTAGTTGTTAATTAATGGATAGGCTAGGTCAAAGATCATTGAGGTCAATATTTCAATAAAACCCCAATGATTTCGCACATCGGCTCTATCGAGCACCTAACAAGTGTTGAGTTTATATAACCACCCAAAACCTCAAAAAAGCATCCTTATTTCTAAGATGATGCTCTTGACCTGATTTACACTCCCTAAGCACTTATTTCTAAGATATCAAAAGGTAGTAAACTATAGGCTTAGTTGTTTACCATTGATTTGTCCCCCAATAACCCTCTTTCAAAGATGTTATGGGTTACTTAATATTTATTTAAATCCCTATTTCGAGGATGACAAAAGGTTTCTAGAGATTGGACCTTTCACTCATCAAACCCATTTGGAGATTTGGAGTTTTTACCCATCAAATTATAAAACAGATAAGCTCAAGCAATGGTGAAATCCATACTAAACAACTAAAATCCATGTAAACACAACTATACCCACACACAATCACACTCTAGTTCAAAATAATCCGAAGATTAAATTATTTAGCCACTCATGAAGAATGTAAAGACAAATATACCATGTGGTTCATCAAAAGCATTAATTTTTCACAAAGCAACTAAGAAATTTGAGTCTCCAAAGTTAATTAGAACTTGCCCAAATTAGGGTTTCAAGCTTGGAATTCAAAACTATCTTCTAATGTAAGCAATAACCAAAGATAAAAGGGTTTTGCTTATATATGATTTGGGATTCATCCATGAAATTTTACAAATCTTCCCTTGGACCTGTTCTCGCTTATCCATGATCACATGGGTTTGTCCGCGACCGTGGTTATTTTCTATGACTGTGCTTTTTTGACCACCTGGACTGACTGTGGCTGCAATCTGATGACCACGGTCAAGGTAACTGAGGTAGACTACTTCAGGTTTCCAGCTGCAATTTTTTTTGCTTTCTTTTGCCTCCTTTTTAGCTCCATTCCACATATGCTCACCTGCTCCACTTTATTTCTGCATAATGTGAGTGTTAGTGCACTTAAATCCATATAATACCTTATTCTCTAATACAAAACATGGTATTATACATGGATGATTAGTGCGAATGAGTGGTAGGATTACCACCCATCAGTCCTCAGATCACATAGAAATGCATGCAAGAAATGCAACGAGAACTGAGCACCACGATTTGAAATAATTGAGATAGGCTCACCATACAACTTACCACTTTTTGAAGGAACAACTTTGTATAGTCCTCAGTAGAATAATTAGTCCTCATTGGCAAGGAGTGAGCGAATTTAGTCATCCTATCCATGATGATCCAAATGGAGTCACACTGATTTCACGACTACAAAAGATCAATAACAAAATCCATATTAATTATCTCCCACTTTCATACAGGCAATTCAATCTCTTAAAGTAGCTCACTGGGGCTCATATGCTCTACCTTCACTTGCTGACATACCATACACTTAGCCATAAAGTTGGTTATGTCCCACTTCTTATTATACTACCAATACATCTCCTTAAGGTTATGATACATCTTTGTTCAATTGGGATGAATCGTATACCGCAACTCATGGTCCTCGAGCAAACAATCCACTAATATTGGGAACATACACCCTTCCTTAGTACCTCACAATACCCTCACCACCTATCTCGAAGGACATCACCTTCTGCTTACCCATATCATCTTTGATTTTCATCAAGAGGGATCAGAATACCTATTTTTTCTTTATTTTTGAACCAATAGATGATTGCTCCACCTATTACACAAACACGCCACAATTCTTAGAGTCCAAGAGATGAACTCCAAGGTTAACACAATGGTGAATATCCTTATCTAATTCCCTCTTATCCTCATCCATATGAGTTACCTCCCCATGTATAACCTGCTAAAAGCATTAGCAACTAGATTAGATTTACCTGGATGGTAGTGAAAACTCATATCATAGTCCTTAAGCTACTCAAGCCACCTCTTTTGCCCGAAATTAAGCTCTTTCTAAGTGAACACGTACTGCAGATTCTTATGATCAGAAAGATGTCAACATGCACCCAATACAGATAGTGACGTAAGATTTTCAATGTGAACACCATTGCCAATAACTCCAAGTTATGAGTTAGATAATTTTTCTCATGCACATTCAACTATCTCGAGGAATTAGCAACCATATTGACATGCTGCATCAACACACAACCCAAACCAACCTGGGATACATCACAATAGTACCACAAAACCCTTTATGCCTTTTGGGAGAGTCATGACCGGAGCTGAACTTAACTTATATTTTAGCTTCTCAAAGCTACCCTCCCAAGCATCAGACCACAATAACTTTACCTTCTTCTGAGTCAACTTTGTCAATGGAGCAGCAATAGGAGAAAAACTTTGTATGAACCTCCTATTATAATCGGCTAAACCCAAGAAGCTCCAAATATCAGTTGGTGTCATGGTCTAGGTCACTTCTTAACTACCGCAACCTTTTGTGGATCCATCATGATCCCTTTACTAGATAAAAAATGACCCATAAACATAACAACATTCAACTAGAATTCATATTTTAAGAACCTAGCATATAACTGCTAATCTATAAATGTCTGCAACACAATCTGGAAGTGATTGGGATTATCCTCCTCACTCTTAGAGCATACCAAAATATCCTCAATAAAGACAATTATGAACAAATTAAGAAACTAATAGAAGACTCTACTCAGCAAATCCATGAATGTCATTGGGGTATTGGTTAAACCAAACAACATCACCAAAAACTCAAAATGCCTATATTGGGTACGAAAGTTTGTCTTAGGGATATCCACCTCTCTAATCTTTAACTAATGATATTCGGACCAAAGATCGATCTTACAGAAGAATTTGGCACCCAAAAGTTGATCAAAGAGATCATCAATTCTCTAAAGAGGATACTTATTCTTTACCGTTACCTTGTTCAACGATCGACAATCAATACACATCTTAAGGGAACCATCCTTCTTATGCATAAATAACACTAGTGTACCCAACGAGGACATACTACGATGGATGAAACCCTTTTCTAAAATATTCTTTAGTTGCTCCTAAAGGTCCTTTAACTCAGTCGAAGAAATTTTATATAGGGGATTAAATATAGGAAGAGTGTCCAGAACAAGATCTATCCCAAAATAAATTTCCCTATCAGGAAAAATATAGGGAAGGTTATCAGGGAAGACCTCAGGAAATTCATTCACCACAGGAATAGAATACAAGAAAGGACTCTCCTATTTAGAATCCCTAACCTGGACCAGATGATACAGACACCCCTTGGAGATCAATTTATGAGCTCTAAGATATTGTAATACCCCATACTTTTCCTAGATAATTTTATGTCAAGAATATCTAGCATTATTTTTTAAATTGAATAATGGTTATTCCTTGAGGAATCTTCAATATTTTAACTTTTACCATATGGGAAATTCAATAAGCTTACCATCGATATAATATTTGCCCAAATCTGACAATCGGGTCAGAAGTTACGACTATTTCAAGTTTCCATCATAAAATAGTGCCATATTGGTTAGTGGTGCACTGCGCCACTAGCGGAAATGGAATTTGGCAAATTATAGTAGGGGTCTATGATTATGGCGCATTGTGCGAGGGCCCAAATTTGGAATTGTCCTTTTCCAGTGTCTTAGCAATTTCCTTTACGTCGCGCCAAAGTTCTAGGTCACAAAGGAAGGGGCAAAGGGATGGCTCCACATTGCGCCATCCCAAAGTTTCCCAATTGTCAAATTCTAGTGACATGGCATGATAGCGCCACGTTGTACCAAAGGTTCAGTTCAGAAAAATTTTACTGAAATTAAATGACGCGTCCAGGGTTGAAAGGGTCAACTTCCCACCCCTATTTAAGCCCTTTAACACTTGATTCAGCCAGTTTTCACCTAAAATACACTCTCTTCTCTCAAAACCCTCTCAAGAACAAGGTAG
>JAPEIP010000009.1:111731383-111752530 GCA_026120095.1 Capsicum chinense
AACATTCAACTAGAATTCATATTTTAAGAACCTAGCATATAACTGCTAATCTATAAATGTCTGCAACACAATCTGGAAGTGATTGGGATTATCCTCCTCACTCTTAGAGCATACCAAAATATCCTCAATAAAGACAATTATGAACAAATTAAGAAACTAATAGAAGACTCTACTCAGCAAATCCATGAATGTCATTGGGGTATTGGTTAAACCAAACAACATCACCAAAAACTCAAAATGCCTATATTGGGTACGAAAGTTTGTCTTAGGGATATCCACCTCTCTAATCTTTAACTAATGATATTCGGACCAAAGATCGATCTTACAGAAGAATTTGGCACCCAAAAGTTGATCAAAGAGATCATCAATTCTCTAAAGAGGATACTTATTCTTTACCGTTACCTTGTTCAACGATCGACAATCAATACACATCTTAAGGGAACCATCCTTCTTATGCATAAATAACACTAGTGTACCCAACGAGGACATACTACGATGGATGAAACCCTTTTCTAAAATATTCTTTAGTTGCTCCTAAAGGTCCTTTAACTCAGTCGAAGAAATTTTATATAGGGGATTAAATATAGGAAGAGTGTCCAGAACAAGATCTATCCCAAAATAAATTTCCCTATCAGGAAAAATATAGGGAAGGTTATCAGGGAAGACCTCAGGAAATTCATTCACCACAGGAATAGAATACAAGAAAGGACTCTCCTATTTAGAATCCCTAACCTGGACCAGATGATACAGACACCCCTTGGAGATCAATTTATGAGCTCTAAGATATTGTAATACCCCATACTTTTCCTAGATAATTTTATGTCAAGAATATCTAGCATTATTTTTTAAATTGAATAATGGTTATTCCTTGAGGAATCTTCAATATTTTAACTTTTACCATATGGGAAATTCAATAAGCTTACCATCGATATAATATTTGCCCAAATCTGACAATCGGGTCAGAAGTTACGACTATTTCAAGTTTCCATCATAAAATAGTGCCATATTGGTTAGTGGTGCACTGCGCCACTAGCGGAAATGGAATTTGGCAAATTATAGTAGGGGTCTATGATTATGGCGCATTGTGCGAGGGCCCAAATTTGGAATTGTCCTTTTCCAGTGTCTTAGCAATTTCCTTTACGTCGCGCCAAAGTTCTAGGTCACAAAGGAAGGGGCAAAGGGATGGCTCCACATTGCGCCATCCCAAAGTTTCCCAATTGTCAAATTCTAGTGACATGGCATGATAGCGCCACGTTGTACCAAAGGTTCAGTTCAGAAAAATTTTACTGAAATTAAATGACGCGTCCAGGGTTGAAAGGGTCAACTTCCCACCCCTATTTAAGCCCTTTAACACTTGATTCAGCCAGTTTTCACCTAAAATACACTCTCTTCTCTCAAAACCCTCTCAAGAACAAGGTAGAGTTTACATAGAAGATCCAATTCCAAGAAAGTTTCTCCATAAATCTTTACGAAATCATGAACTAAGGCATGCGTAGTGTTTATTAATGGACTCCTTTCGTCCATGAAACCCAAGAATCTCTTTTCTAAGTTTAAGTTTATGGATTTATTTTTGAATTTTGTGTTGGGTTTGTTTTGTTTATGCTGAGAATGATCAATTGAATTCAAATCAATATTGGGTGATCAATTTTATGTGAAGTTGATTTGTATAGATGTATATTCATGTGAACCTATGAATAAACTCTAGGATGATGAAATTAGAGATGAATCATGATTAATAATTGTTGTATAATATTGTCTACATGTGCTATGGCTACCATATGTTTGATTAAATGCCTACATGAAGAAACAATTCCCAACTAGTATGATATCATGAAATCCCCATGTATGTACAAGTTGTGCCTATCACATGGTTTGGTGAAATACTTCAATAAATGTATTATGGATTATGATGTTAGTCATATGTTCAAGTAAGTCAAGCTATGATCCTTAGACTTCAGGCAGTCTTATGACTCAGGAAATCTCCTTGATCTCATGAAATCAGTCAGTTATCAGATATCAGTATTATTCCATCGGTCAACGAAATTTAGTAATTCAGGCCATGTTCACTTCAATTAAATTATATTCAGTGTCTATTCAGATGGGAGTAAAAATTAGCACCGTGTGAACCCAAGGATGGGAACACACACTATCAGATGAGGGTGTTATTCTTAGAAGTCATCCTTGCATTCCAGAACTATATAGCCAGTATAGATTAAGACATCAACACTATCCGATGAGGGTTGATGAGGTGGATAAGAACTATCAGGTAAGGGCCCCACTATTCTCATAAAGGAGACACTATCAGATAAGGTCGCCTATAGCTTGTACTTACCGGTGGCGCAGTATTGACACCCTTTCAATTGGGGATACAGATTGGACCCTAACTCATCCATCATGGCGTATCAAGGGAATATCAGTTAGATAACTACTTCCCATATTTCATGTTACAAAATCAGGACTATCAGATACACTAATTAGTCTCAGTAATAGAACTCAGATAGTTTTTCTAATTTTAGGACTATCAGATACAGTATGGAACTCATATATTTCCATCAGATTCAGGACAGTCATATACAATCACTCTTGTTATCAGTTATATTCAAATTCAGTAATTATGTTATCACAGTAGTAATGTCAGTTATTATGTCTCATGCATGTATTCTCATGCTCATGATAGTTAGTTTGTTATTATTATTGTTCATGCATATGAACCCTATACATTCAACCTTCCTTACATGCATACCAGTACATTCAAAGTACTAACACATTTGGACTATGGTGTCTTATACCATAGGTTCAGAGACACGAGTATAGAGCAACAAAAGATTCCAGATATTCGCAAATAGAGTTAGAAGTGAGTCCTCTTCTTTTAAGGACATGATTATTTTCCTATTTTCTCATTAATCAATTTATTATTTGGAGTTAGTTGGGAACATGTCCCATCAACTCCTTACTAAGATAGTTCAGTCAATTAGATGCTTTCTAAACTATCATGTTTCAAACTTCAGTATGTTCAGTTTTGTTTTGGGTATTCCATTACCCCACATAGATGTTATATCATTCAGATCATGTTTAGATTGACCCTTATGGCCTTTCAATCTATGTTTCCGCATTATAAAGTATTTTGTGCTGTATATAGGTACAGATATCAGTCATGGGTTAGCTTGTGGTCCTTCGGGGTCATGAGCAACCATGTAGAATTCTGGGTACCAGATCCAAGGCGTTACAAACATGGTATCAAAGCTTAAGATTTAAGAGAGTCCTATGAAGTCTGAAAGCCACATCTAGTAGAGTTTTATACATGGGTGTGTTGTGCGCCACATTTATGTGCAAGAAGCTATAAGATGTTTTAGGAATAGTTTCCCCTCTTTCAGTATTAATGTCGTGCCAGTGAGCATAATCTCAAATCAATCTCTCAGTCGAATCTATTTCTCCCTTTCTTTTATAGAACATATCTCCTAAAAGAAGAAATATAAATCAATCAGCCCCTCAGCCCAAAGATCCTTTGGGTGATCATTTTCTCATGTGGAGTTCAGGACCGCATTCACTACTCTTGCTAACTCAGTTGCTGCTTAGAATGAATGGCCATTTATTTTTTTGGCAAATCCAGTGGTTAATTTAGCTACAGCTAAGATTCAGGACTTCACCCAAATGAATTCTCCATTCTTTTTTGGGTTTAAGGTAGATGAGGACCCTCAGGAATTCATTGATCAGGTTCAGAAGGTGACAGACATCATGGGGGTGACTACTGTTGAGAGTGCTGAGCTAGCTGCATATCAATTATAGGATGAGTAATTTTGGTTTAAGGGTAAATGATAGCGTTGTAAATGAGTACAGATCTGCCATGCTAAATAGTGACATAACTTTAGCAAAGTTTATGACTCATGCTCAGCAGATAGAGGAGTAGAAGATTAAGTAGAGGGAGAAGTAGAATAAAAGAGTAAAGACATGTAGTTTCAACTTCGCTCAGCCTAAATCAGAAGGAGGAAACCATTCCCAGTTTCATCCTATGTCATCAATTCCAGCTCCTTCTTCATCCAGTGCTTCAGTTCCTAAGTTTAGGAAGAGTAACAGAGATAGAGAGCTATGCTCTAGGTCTTAGGGTAGTGTTAGCAATGCCCGAACTAATCTTTTTTGTCAGACTTGTGGTAAGAACCATAAGGCTGCTTGTAAAGCTGGTAGCGATGTCTATTTTGGTTGTGGTAAGCCAAACCATAGAGTCAGAGACTACCCTCAGTTAGGTTATCAGAGTCATCTCCTCTCCTTAGCTTAGTCCAGTCGCCTAAATCAGCAGAGTGCCATAACTAATGCTACTAGTGGGCAACACCCAAATCATCTCTATGCTCTTCAATCCTGACAGGATCAGAAAAAGTCTCCTGATGTAGTTACTGGTATGTTACAAATCTTTCATATGCATGTTTACTCTTTACTAGATCCAGGAGCTTCTTTGTCTTTTATTACTCCCTATATAGAAGGCAATTTCAAAATCAGTCCCAAAATTCTAGTAGAGCCCTTTTTCAGTCTTTACCCAAGTAGGTAAAACCATCATATCTCAGCGGGTATACAGGAACTGCCCGGTTACTATATTTTAGAAAGTCACTTCAGCAAACTTAGTCGAATTAGTGATGACTAATTTTGATTTCATTCTCGACATGGATAGGCTTTATTCCTGCTATGCCATATTCGACTGTAGAAATCGAATAGTTCAATTTCAATTTTTGAATGAACCCATCCTAGAGTGGAAGGGTAGTGTATCCGCTTTTAGTGGCCAACTTATTTCGTACCTTCGGGCATAAAAAATAAAATCTAAAGGATATGTCTATCATCTTGTTTGAGTTAAGGACACTAGTTCCGAAACTCCCAGTCTTGAATCAGTCCCAGTAGTGAATGAATATTCAGATGTCTTTCTCGAAGATCTTCCAAAAATTCCTCCCAAAAGGGAAATAGACTTCGGCATTGATGTTTTTCTAGATACTCAGCCTATATCTATTTCGCCATACAGAATAGCACCAGTAGAACTCAGAGAACTGAAAGCACAATAGAAGGATCTCTTAGATAAGGGATTCATCAGGCCCAGATATTTCCCCGTGGGGTACTCCAATATTATTCGTGCACAATAAAGAGGTTCTCTCAGAATGTGTATAGACTACCGTCAACTTAATAAGGTCAAGGTCAAGAACAAGTATCCTCTTCACAGAATCGATGACTTATTTGTCCAACTTCAGGGTGCCAGTTATTTATCGAAGATAGACCTCCGATCCAACTATCATCAACGCAGATTTAGAGAATATGACATTTTAAAAATAGCTTTCCGTACTTGGTATGGTCAGTTCAATTTCTTAGTTATGTCATTTCGTCTTAACAATGCCTCAGCCGCTTTCATGGACTTGATAAACTGTGTGTTCAAATAGTACTTGGACATGTTCATCATAGTCTTCATAGATGATATTTTGGTCTATTCCTACTATGAGCATGATCATGCAGACTATCTCAGAATAGTACTTTAGACTCTCAAAGATCATTAGCTATTCGCCAAATTCAGTAAGTGTACATTTTGGCTAAGGTCAGTAGCATTCATTGGTCATATCATTTCCGGTGATGGCATTAGACTAGATCCTCAAAAGATCAAAGCAGTAAGAAACTAGCCTAGATCTATCTCTCCATCAAATATCAGGAGTTTCTTGGGTTTGGCTGGCTATTACAGATGGTTTGTTGAGGTATTTTCTTCTATTATATCCCCTATGTCTAGATTGACTTAGAATAAAGTCAAGTTTCACTGGTCAGATCCTTGCAAGAAAAGTTTTCAGGAGTTTAAGACTCGACTCACCTCAGCTCCAATCTTAGCTTTCCCAAATGGTTCAGATGGGTTCATAGTGTATTGTGATGCATCTAGAGTATGTTTGGGTTGTGTCCTCATACAGCATAGTAAGGTCATAGCCGACGTCTCCAGATATCTTAAACCCCATGAGAGGAATTATCCTACTCATGATCTTGAGTTAGCAGTCGTAGTCTTTGCATTGAAGATTTGGAGGCATTACCTCTACGAAGTTCACGTAGATATCTTCACAGATAATAAGAGTCTTCAGTATGTCTTTTCTCAGAAAGATCTCAATCTTCATCAGAGAAGGTAGTTAGAGCTCTTGAAAGATTATAACATGAGTTTCCTTTATCATCTGGGCAAGGACAACATAGTGGCCGATGCTCTCAGTAGACTATCCATGGGTAGTGTTTCTCATGTTGAGGATAGTAAGAAGAAGTTAGCTCAAGAAGTCCATCATCTTTCCAGACTAGGCATTTGGTTAGTCTATACAGATGAGGGTGATATATGGTTTTAGAGTAGTTTAGAATTATCTTTAGTTTTCAAGGTGAAAGAAAAGTAAGATAGAGATCCCAGCCTTGTCAAGTTGAAAGAGTCAGTTTAGGATTAGAAAATAGAGGTTTTTTCCCAAGGGGGAGGTAGTGTTCTTCGTTGTCAGGGTCATCTCTTTGTTCCAGATGTAGATGACTTAAGGAAGTAAATTCTTACAGAAGAGCATGCTGAGCGCTACTCTATTCATCCAAGGTCCACAAAAATGTACCATGACTTACGGGAAATCTATTGGTGGAGTGGGATGAAGAGTGACATTGCACAGTTTATGGCTAAGTTCTCTATATGTTAGCAGGTTAAGATAGAGCATCATAAGCCTAGTGGGTCCATTCAAGAGTTCAATATTCCTACTTGGAAGTAGGAAGTTGTGACTATGGACTTCGTGATGGGTTTGCCTCGAACTCATAACAGCATGATTTAGTTTGGGTCATTGTAAATAGAGTGACTAAATCAGCTCATTTCTTTCCAATTCATACCTCTTATTCAACCGAGAATTACGCCAAACTCTACATCAAGGAGTTTGTCAGATTGCACGGTGTTTCGTTTTCCATTATCTCAGACAGAGGTACCCAGTTCACCTTTTATTTCTAGAAAGCATTCCAAAAGGGTCTTGGTACCCAAGTTCATCTCAGTACAACCTTTCATCCTCAGAAAGATTGTTAAGAAGAAAGGACCATTCAGACTTTAGAAGATATGCTAAGGGCGTGTACAATTGATTTCAAGGGAAGTTGGGGAGACCACTTGTCTTTTATTAAATTTGCATTCAACAACAACTATCATTCAAGTATTAAGATGGCTCTATTTGAAGATCTCTATAGTAGGAGATGTACATCTCCAATTGGTTGGTTCAAAGTTAGTGAGGCTTCAATCATAGGCCCTGACTTGGTATTCAACACCTTAGAGAAAGTCCAGTTGATTAGAGAAAGACTCCGGGCTACTCAGAGCCGACAGAAGTCTTATGCAAATGTTCGTAGAAAAGATCTTGAGTTCAATATTAGTGACTATGTCTACCTAAAGATCTCTCCCATGAAGAAAGTTAAGCTGTTCAGCAAGAAACAGAAACTCAGTCCCCGATATGTCGGTCCCTTCAAGATTCTCAGTGGATTTGGCAAGGTAGTTTATGAGCTCGAATTTCCTTCATATCTAGCCGCAGTTCATCCAGTCTTTCATGTCTCTTTGCTCAAGAAGTACATAGGTGGCCCATCAGTTCTTTTCCTTATTCAGAGCATTGATGTTCAAAACACTCTCTCTTATGAAGAGATTCCAGTCGAAATCTTAGACTATTAGACTCATAGATTGAGTAATAAAAAAATCCCTCTAGTTAAGGTTCTTTGGCAAAATTAGTCCATCGAGGGAGCTACTTGGGAAGCAGAGGCAGACATGCATACTAATTATCCTCATCTTTTCTTCGCCAACTCAGATGAAGCTCAAGGTAATAGTTCTCCTAAAGCTTACTCAGTTTCATGTTCGGTGTTCATCAAAAACATGGTATGCAGCTTCATGCTCATGTTCCCATTAGAAACTTGGTATCAAGTACCATTGAATATTCACTCATGTATGTATGTATCAGTTCAGTTATATAATTATGTATCATACATGCATTCTTATTGTGAGAAACTTAGTTCTTCAGAACACTTAGTCATGCATTCATAAATTAGTTACACATGCATCAGATATGCATGTTCAGTATTATATATTCAGCTTGTCAGTCATGTCAGTCATGAGATCATGTTCTAGTTATTCATGTTCAGCATGTACGTCAGTTGTCATTCTCCCCCTCTCAGTCAATCTCATTTAAGGATGAATGTTCTCAAGGGGGAGATATTGTAATACCTCGTACTTTTCCTATCTAATTTCATCTCAAGAATGTCTAGTATTAGCTTCAAAATTGAATGATTGTTATTCCATGAGGAATTTTCAAGATTTTAACTTTTTGTCATGTGGAAAATTCAATAAGCTTTCCATCGATATAAGACTCTTCCAAATCTGATAACCGGGTCAGAAGTTATGACTATTTCAAGTTCCCGTCGTAAAACAGCGCCATATTAGTCAGTAGCGTGCCACACCACAAGAGGAAATGGTATTTGGCAAATTCCAATGGGGATCCAAAATCATGGCATGTTGTGCCAGGGGCCAAATTCAGAATTATCCTTTTCCAATGTCATAGCACGATTTCCTTTGCGTCGTGCCAAAGTTCCAAGTCACAAAGGAAGGGGCAACGCGATGGCTCCGCATCGCGCCATCCCTCAGTTTCCCAATTGTCAAATTCCAGTGACACAGTGCGATAGTGTCGCGTTGCACCAGGGATTCAGTCTGGGAAAATTTTACTGAAATTAAATTACACGTCCAGGGTTGAAAGGGTCAACTTGCCACCCCTATTTAAGCCTTTTAGCACGTGATTCAGCCACTTTTCACCCAAAATACACTCTCTTCTCTCAAAAACCTCTCAAGAACAAGCTAGGGTTTTCATAGAAGATCCAATTCCAAGAAAGTTTCTCCGTCAATCTTCACAAAATTATGAACTAAAGTATGCATAGTGTTCATTCATGGACTCCTTTCGTCCATAAAACCCAAGAATCTCCTTTCTAAGTTTAAGTTTATGGATTTATTTTTGAATTTCTTACTGGGTTTATTTTGTTTATGTTGAGAATGATCAATTGAATTCAAATCCATGTTGGGTGATCAATTTTATATCGAATTGATTTGTATAGATGTATATTCATGTGAACCTATGAATAAACCCTAGGATGATGAAATTAGAGATAAATCATGATGAATAATTGTTATATAATATTGTCTACATGTGTTATGCCTACCATGTGTTTTATTAAATGCCTAGATAAAGGAACAATGCCCAACAGTATGATATCATGAAATCCCCATGTATGTACAAGTTATGCCTATCACATGTTTTGGTGAAATGCTTTTATAAATGTATTATGGATTATGATGTTAGTAATATGTTCAAGTAACTTATGCTTGGTCAGTTTCCTTCCATCGAGTCTTGGGGGTAATCGTACCCAAAACATTAGCTATGTGCTTAGAGCCATGTCATGTTTTCACGATACTCTCAGTCAAGCTATAATCCTTAGACTTCAGATAGTCTTATGACTTAGGAAATCTCCTTGATCTCATGAACTCAGTCAGTTGCCAGATATCAGTAGTATTCAATAAGTCAACGGAATTCAGTAATTCAGCCTATGTTCAGTTCAGTTAAATTATGTTCAGTGTTTATTAAGATGAGAGTAGAAATTAGTACCAAGTGAACCCAAGGATGGGAACACACACTATCAGATGAGCGTGTAATTCTTAGAAGTCATCTTTGTATTCCAGAACTATGTAGCCAAAATAGGTTGATACATCAACATTGTCGGATGAGGGTTGATGAGGTGGATAAGCACTATCAAATAAGGGCCCCACTATTCTCGTAAAGGGGACACTATCAGATGAGGGTTGCCCTCAGCTTGTCCTTATCGATGGTGTGGTATTGACACCTTTCCAATTGGGGTTACAGATTGGACCCCAACTCAGCCATCATGGCATATCAGGGGCATGTCGGTTAGATAACTACTTCTCACAGTTTCATGTTATAGAATCAAGACTGTCGGATACAGTCAATCAGTCTCAGTAATAGAACTCATATAGTTTTTCAGTTTTTAGGACTGTCAGATACAATCAACTCAGATATAGTACAGAACTCAGATAGTTCCATCAGATTCAGGACTATCAGATACAGTCACTCATGTTATCAGTTATATTCAGATTCAATAATCATGTTATCATAGTATTAGTGTCAGTTGTTATGTCTCATGCATGTATTCTTATGCTCATGATAGTTAGTCCGTTATTATTATTGTTCATGCATATGAACCCCATGCATTTAGCCTACCTCTCAAGTATACCAGTACATTCAACGTACTGACGCATTTGCTCTATGGTCTCTTATACCATAGTTTCATAGACACGAGCTTCAGAGCAATAGTAGATACTAGATATTCGCAGACAGAGTTAGAAGTGAGTCCTCATCTTTTGAAGACATGATTATTTCTCTATTATCTCATTAATCAGTTTATTAGTTGGAGTTAGTTGGGGACATGTCCCATCAACTCCTTACTCAGATAGTTCAATTAGTTAGAGGTTTTCTAGACTATCATGTTTAAGACTTTAGTATGTTCAGTTTTGTTTTGGGTATTCCATTACAACACACAGATGATATATCATTCAGATCATCTTTAGTATTGAACCTTATGGCCTTTCAAGTCATGTTTCCATACTATAAAGTATTTTATGCAGTATACAGGTACAGATATCAGTCATGGGTTAGCTTGTGGTCCTTAGGGGTCATGAGCACCATGTAGCATTCCAGGTACTAGATCTGGGGCATAACTGATATGATATGAACCTCCCCTTAGGATCTAGGGAACCACCCTTCCACTCAATGACCGACTCATTATGGAATTTAAAGATGACCTTACGATTTGATAGTCTAAAGAGACATAGTACGAGTGCAGCTAGTCCATCCCCAATATGTCATTGAAATCAACTATGTTTATTTTAGACAAATCTAAATAAGTCTCCCAACCACTAACAGATACCACATAACCCCTATGGACTCTTCTAGCAACCACAGAGAAACCCATCGAGGTAGATAAAGAAAAATAGTACGAAATACACTCAAGACTAAAACCAAAATACATAGCCAGAAATAGAGTCACATAAGAAAGAATAGACCCTGGATCAAGTAAACAATTCACATTATGGTAAAAGAAGATCAACATACTAGTGATGACATAAGGAGAGGCCTCAGAGTCATGACGAGAAGTAAGAGCATATAAGCAATTCCGACTAGTGTCAGTACCTAAAGTAGGAGCAGCACCCTTTGGTGCAGGAGCTGATGAGGAGGAAATAAGAACTTTATTATACCCAGAAGCAACCTTAGAAGGACAATCAGCTGCATATGGAAAATATGAATGCAATTAAAACATCGGTTTCTTCCTTTATCACATCGGCCAAATTGTGGTTGACCATAAAATCGGCAAGGAGGATACGTTGGAGTGGATTGAGCCCCACCAGTCTGAGATTGGGCACCCTATTCTCAGTACCCTTCACCATACTAAGAAAAATAATCACCCGACAGCTTCGAGTAAGGAGTACGAACCTTAGAGAAGGCACCAGAACTCCTTCACTTCTTCTTAGGCCACTTTTGCCAATCTCTACCACTTTGCTGCTAGCCTCTACCCTATTTAAAAAATCTAAACTTCTTACTCTGCCTCCCACTAATCTAAGCCATCTTCTTTTTTCTTCCTTCACCTATTGCATATACACCAAAAGTTAAGAAATATCTATATCCTTATTCATCAAGACAGTGTTACTCTCTAGAATCAACTCAAGTAACAAACCTAAAGAAAACTTATGCATTCTAGCTCTCATCCTAGACACCAACTCAAGAGCATACCTACACAACAAATGGAACTCCAAGGCGTACTCCTTAACCGTCATTCTTCCTTGCTTCAAGTTAACAAATTCCTTTACTTCCACCTCCCTCAACTTCTGAGGAATGAAGAAATCCAAAAAGGCACTAGAGAAGTCATCCCACAATTCAGAGTCAGCATCACCACCCCTAGACTGCTCTCACTCTTCGTACCACTGGTATGACACATGCTTTAATTGGTATGCAGAAGATTCTACACCTTCTGCATCTGATATATGCATAATCTAGAGAATCTTCTCTATCTCATCAATAATATCTTGAGGATCCTCCTCAACCCTAACACTAGTGAACATAGCAGGGCTCAATCTCATAAACTAGCTAACCCTTATGGACTAAGAAGATGAAGTAACATGCTCGAACTAAGAGGCTACCAACCGAGCCAACATATGGATAGACTAATAAAACTCAACATTCATTACATTTGCCTGAGAAGCTCGAGGAGGTCTAGAGGGAATCGGTGGAACTCTAGGAGGGCAATCAGGAACTGGACCCCTAAACTGGGTTTAAACCTTATAAGAAAGGCATGTCCCATCAACAGTGTCCCAAAGTATAATAGAGGAGTCCCTATGAGCTTTTGGTCATTGAGGAGGCATGATTTGAAAAAGTGAGCAAATAGGAATTAGAGGAGTCTAAGACCTTAGAAAATATTCCTTAATGTCTCATAGCCTGTCTCTTATAAGTATGCGCACTACACACACATAAAAGAGACTCTAATCAACATGGCTTTATAGATACCTAATTGACCATGAACCTAGTTCTGATACCAGCTTTGTCATAACCCAAACCAGGGCTTGGCTATGATAGGTATCTCAAGTCCTACATGGATCGAAGATCACCCCTTTTACCTAACCTATCTAGCTCAACAACCTCGACCGTTAGATAAATTCCAAACATATAAAAAGGTAGCATAAATTAAGACTAAAGTTTATTACTAAAATGTCTATAACAATCCCCGATAGCTAGACAACCATCCATCACCGAGTCAATCTAGACAAATAATACACCCAAGTATACAGTAATCCAACAAAGCCTCGACACAATCAAATATCAATGAAATATTGGTATATGCCCCTGACAATAGCCAAAACCAATATCCAAGGAGATAGTTAAATAAAGTATAAACAAGATCTAAGACATAGAGTATAAGGACCATGAAATAAATCCTTCCAAAGTATGAAAAATCACCAATTCAAAGACAACTCATGAACCACTCAAACACCTGATCACTGCACAGGAAAAGTAAAAAGAAGTTTTAGTATCTGCATCACATGGGAATACAACGCTCAGAGATAGTTAGCGATTGGAGAACTAGCATGTAACTCAAGTATAGAGGAATAAAATAATTCCATAATTTAAAACCAAGTCAAAACATCATATGCAATTATATATATATATATCATGTTGGGATAGGAAATAAGGCTTAGCATGAACTTTGAAAACCTTAACCTTGGTTGAATAGTATAACCGTCATAAACAAGGCACCCATTAGCTATATAGGCCCAACTCTCCCCTAGTTGGAAGGGCCCCAGTATGTGTAGCCATACAAACCAGAGAATATTTATAACTGTATATGCCTTTATGGGGGACTTAAACCTCCCAACATAATTAAGATCACTAAAGCACCAATGTATACAATATGGGGGACTCAAACCTCCCATTCATATATTTATTTAGGGGACTCGAGCCTTCTAATCATGTAGACACTAGCACCGACTAGCGCAGTTTCTAGGGTTAGTCCTTTGGACTCTACTTTTATGGCCCTGCTACACATCCCTCTTTACATCCCAAATTAAAACCATTCATTACACATACACAACTATGATTCTAATTACTTACCAAAGGCATCCCGTTGGTATCATTTTACCAACCCCACTTGTAAGCGTACAATATGCCATAACAATTATAAATAAACTATGGGTCTCGAATCAATTATCTAAACCATGACATCAATTTAATTCAACTTTTAGTGACTCGAACCCATTTAGACATTTAACCAACTAAGGTTATGATTCAAATTAATTTATAGCCAATAAGGCCTTCATAAAACCACTTATTAATCATCAACATTCAGAGGCCAATGCATTAGTTCAAAAAATAATTCACATGTGACAAGATTCTTTTCATTGACATTTTCACAAACAGGTTAAGGGCATACCATTGTCAAACAATTTTCAAGCCATAAACCATCAAGTCTAGGGTTAAAATTGATCCATTCATTAAAACCACAATTACCAAGAACCTATATGTGCAAAACCATTATCAAAATATGTATAATCATAATTTAAAATATGGGAAAACAATACTCAGTATTAGGCATTCAAACCCTCAACCATGGATTTCAAAACCATTATTAATGATTCATGAACAATGTTTAAAACACATGAACTTTGTGAACTAATAATGAAGGAAGAGTCACATCTTGAGTTATGAAGATTTACGTGGAGAATTTGATCTTTAAACCCTCTAGTTTACCACCATAAAGAAACCCTAGCCCAATCTTCTTGAAACGGTTTTAGAGAGAGTTTAGAGATTGTTTGATCTTCTAAAGTATAGAATAAATGCAAAATAAGTGTTATAAGACATGTTGTCTTAAGTTCTTATGGTGGGAAATGTCTAAAATACCCTTAGCTTAAAAGCTGCAGAAAACTCATATGTGGGTAAGAGTTCATCTTCTAACTTGTATCCACATCATATGAGTGGTACCCTTAAGTCGTGACCAGAACAAAAGGTTGGTCACCACATTCTGTTCAACATACAATTCCCTTGCCCAACTCATCACAATACCATTTGACTAGTACCATCAAGTTGTATCCAAGGTAGAATATAAAGGGTTAGATATTGGACAACATACTATTGGACCCTACTTTCTCATCACAAAAACATATAAATTGTATGGTACCTCTTAAATCTAGGACCAACTTAGCCAATAACACACTAACCAATATATGACTAGGGTCCCTAGACGCTTCACCACACCATACAACTTATGGTGTGAGTCGTATGATGAATAGAAAGTTTAGGACTTGAGAAATTTACAAGGGCCAAAGTTTGGGGTGTTTCAACACATAATGAAATGGATAACAATTTCGAAGATAACTCTAACTAAGGGGTATAATAAGATGACACATCAGAATAAGTGGATCCCAAAACAAATAAAGAAAAAGCCAATTGAAGGTACACCAAAATCATACTTGTGATAATGGAATTCAAAGAATCACCCTCGAATCTAGCAGGTACTACATATAATTAACCTCTCCCGCCACCTGGCTGGGCTCTTGACTGGTTTTCTATCCTACCTACCTAAAAACTTGTATGGGCACCCTAGAAATTACCCCTATGATAATGCATACTACCTCTAGCTGAGGTATGAACAACCCTAATAGGTGGAACACTCTAAGGTAAATGAACAATCACTCTATGATTGAGGCACTCTCCCAAGAAATGACCAAAAAATCTACAGCTATAGCATGAATCAGTGCTAGGCCAAAATTAAAGGATTTAGCTGACCTAGAATAACCACCATAATTATGATAGCTAAAATATAAACCCCTCAAAGATTGACTATGACCCTAGCTAAGACAATCATTGAAGCTAGACTGGCCTCTATCAATAATCTAAAGTGCATTCTGAATGAGTATACTAGACTGACCCTAATATTGATATAGCTTACGGAGAGGGCACATTCCCTGAGAACTACTCTCTCTAAAATGTGAGCTACTATGGATCCTATTGAACCTACCCTGGTATTGTAGCCTCTTATTGCTGCCACCTTGGACCTCATGATGAATCTCCTTCATAAGATGAGCTTGATTAGAAACCTCAAAAAAAGACCTACCCAAATCAACTAAACTCTGTGTAGATATGCAAAAAAGAAGTATTAATCCTCAAATGAAGCAACAAACCCTATCATACGCAGTTGTTAGAATAGAAGTAGCATGACTAGCAAACTTATAGAATCTAGCCTCATACTCTACAATAGTCATGGAGCCCTACTCCAACCTTTAGAACTAATCCATCAACTAATCCCTAAGATTACGAGGCATGTACTTCTCTAAGAAGATCTCAAAGAATTGAGTCTATGTAAAAGAGGGACATACAGCTAGCTGGAATGAAATGAACTCTCCACCAATGTCTAGCTTCCAAGTCCAATTTAAAAGTTAAGTAATCCACACCATGAGTCTCACTAGGTCTAAATTACAGCGCTTATCCTTACAAGAAATCAAGAACTCATATGCATCCTTGCCCAGTACACAATAAAACCTAGGTGGAGACAATATCAAGAATTTACCTAACATTTTTTATTCTCCATGGAAATAGTTGACTGGGAAACGATCAGTTGAGCAACTACCGATGTAGGAAGGAGTTCAACTCTTAGAGTCATAGCTATAGGTTGTGCCTCCGCCTCAATACCACTCTGATCTTTAGACTATAAACCATGAATGGTGTACCACCAACCAATCCTAAATGTTAAACCAAAGAATCCCTTTAAATGGAAGAAGAAATAAATCCTAGTAGATCCTGGACTGGTCCCTAGCCCACCATTGGCTATGGTAGGAGAATATGACCCAAATTGGTATAAGATCTTGAGGTTTTCCATAACCTCTAGGTCATCGATAAATAATAATAGGACCTCTAGGATCAATCTTGAGACCCTCATCTTATTTAGAGGTAGCATATGTCCTAACTATCTATAAAATAGTGAACCAAAGTAATGCTTTTAAAACCAACTTAATCTCTTAGCATAAACTGATTTAATGAAGTTAAGAACTCCTAAGATGGTCCAATAGCCTCTCGAAGATAAGAAATAAATGTTACCATTATGATTTACAAAACTCTACTAGACATATGATCTTGTTCCACCAATAACTGTGAAACCTAGGCTCTAATAGCAATTAATCACGACCCAATTTACAAGTTATAATGACATCTAGTTTATCCTGCTAATTGGTAAGCTAAACCATAGCTCAAAGCTAGATAATATGGGCTAACTTGATGGAAAATAGCCTAAAATACAAAAATAAATAGTTAAAGACTTAAGTAGTAATAAAATTATCATGATTGGCTAATAGATAGATAAAAAATCAACAATCACCCCAAGACTGAGTAATAATGGTAAAAGAGCTATTATAAAAGAACTATAAGTACTAAATATTCAAATACAATCCTTATCAAAGGTGAAAGGCTAGACATAGGTAAATAAAAGGAAAAAAGGATAACTTTGACTCTAAGAGCTTACCCAATCTCCATAATTACTCAACATGATTGTCGAATTACCAGTGATAAGTATTACTCAGTTTTACCCAAAAAAGGTACGAAAGTGTAGTATAAGTACCAAAACCATGGATATTCAGTAGGCATCATTGGTTGACTAAGCTAAAATATTGTATAAACACGATAATATATAACATAGCATAAGTAAAGGTAAGAAAGAGGGACAAACCTTGAAAAATACTTTGACACTGCTGTGCACAATTAAATAAATAAATATGGAAAAGTAATGTAAAGATCAAATCATTATAACTACCAAAATTATCTCCATAAGGCAATAAGTGTAAAAAAGTAAATAACCCAATGCATACCATCATAAGCCAAGATGGTACAATCAAGGAAGGTAAATAACCCAATAACCATGTATTACAAATTACTATACCATAACCAAGAATCCATTCAAGCCATGTCATATCATAAATTACACTAAAATGCCAGACTTGAATCAAAACACATATTATCAACATCATCATCAAATACATGACTCAAATAGGAACTCATATTTATAAACTGCATCAATGAATCATATCAACTATCCATATTGATAAACAGAAATAGACTATACCCATAACTATAACTATAAAAAATCTCTTTATTCATATCTATAAACCAGACCAAGAATCATAATCATAAGTTATATCGGTACCCACTCCCAAGAACCATATTAATATCATATCTATTCAGTTATTCCAATAGGCATTTTCATAAGCCATGTCAATAGTCATATCCATAAGTCATATAAATAATCATATCTATAAGCCATAATATTAATCTTATATATAGGCCATATTATAAATCATATCTATAGGCCATGTCTTTGATCATATTTCAATCTCATATCAATAATTATATATTTATATGCCATATCATTACTCATACCTAGAATTAGTTTTAGTCTTTTAGTAACCAACCAACATACTCATTAAATACATTCAATCTCCTCAAGTCCCAAATGAAACATTAATATAGGTATAACATGCACAAATAAATCTATAACGTTATCACAAGTCTTGTCCTAAGATGAGCTAAAGGGGCCTACTTCTAATCCCCATATCTACTCTAGACAAATTCAACCATCGGACTAGGCTAAGGTTTCTAAATTTATTTCTAGATATTGAATAAGCTATAATTAGCTCCAGTATAACAATTTCACCTAACTTGAGCTACTAAGGAAAATTCAACCCTAAGCATTAGTGATTAGGGTAATTTCTCGTATGTTGAGCAACTAAAGTGAATTCCGCCCTAAACATCAGTGACTAAGACAATTTCTTCCAGGTTGAGTAACTAAGGAAAATTCCACCCTAAACGTAAGTACTAAGGCAATTTCTCCTAGGTTGAGAAACTAGGCAAATTCCATCTTAAACATGAGTGACTTCGGTAATTTCTCCTAGGTTGAGAAACTAAGGTAAATTCCTCCCTAAACATGAGTGACTATGATAACTTCACCTAAGACATGAGTAACTAATCTTATTACTCTAAATTTATTGTTTTAAGATAGCCTAAATGGTTAAATAATTTAAATATTCTCATTAATACTTCCAACACCTAGATACCACCCTATATCTAGCATAATATCATAATCATTGCTATGAAATAGATCAATATATAAAGATGGTAAACCTAGCCTACCTAGACGTCAAAAGAAAGCTCAAACAATCTATAGACAATAGATTTTCATTTTTGAAAATATTTTTCAAGGTGCCACATTATCAAAATCATAATCTACTCATCAATATGATAACAATCATACCTATATTGAACTATTATGATTTGGGTCCAAAAATTATGTAAAAATTTCACATAGACCCATTTATAGAATTGCACTTTTAAAACCAACACAACATCCCTCTCTGATCAAGAAATATTTATCCTCAAAATTAAGTGAATTTCTAGTTCTAATGGTGCTATAATCAAGCCACCAAGATTCTAGGGATTTTAGAAAACAATGGAGAAATTAACCATGAAATTAATGGAAACTTACCACAAATTTAAAGGAGAAACATGTTAATTAATTATACCAAAGCTCCAAAATCACCCAAATTTGATTATCCCAAGAATTCTGAATTTATTCCTTTCCTAGTCATGTGGATGCTACTTAAGCGGACACTAGGCTGTTTAAGCAATAAAGTACCGCTTTAGTGGCACTTTAGAACCTTTATAGGTACTGCCATAGTGGCTACCGCTTAAGTGGTAAGGTCATCACTTAAGAGATATCTCACTTATCAAGCCTGACCTGCTTAAGTGGTCTACTGGGCACTTTCACAGACAATCATCAAGTTTTATTTGGGCTACTGCCAATCCCTCAAGATTCATCCAAAACCTTGTATATGTAAAAAGTTATGCTACGCTATCAAATTTGACATTTAAGACTCAATGGCCTAGTTGAATTTTCTATCGAAGGTTATTTCAATGAAATATGGGTCCCTTACCCACTTACTATATTTCATAACTTTCGGTTAGTAGCCTAAAATGACTCCAGAAGCCTCAAGACCCAAACCAAGGGTCCAACGAACTTAATTTTTTGGCTAAATTTTTTGCCTTGTAACCAATTTGAACTAATGAAGTCCTTAAAATAGAGATTAGCTCTAAATGAAGAAAATAAGAAGAAATACAGAAAATAACCTAGAGGGTTTTTCAATTAGTAATGTTGGTACTAGTCATGTTGAGATTTTTCTTATGCATTATTTGGTTTGATATATTATAAATAACATGAATTTCATGATTTCAAAAAAATATTTATAAAATACCCTCCACAAATATGGTGGGTATAATGTGGAAATAATTTGGAGGGGCAATTTTGTCTATAACCATTCTAATGAATACATTAGAAATCATTGATTTTTTAATACCATAAATTCCTATTATATCTATTGTAATGCCAAACAGAGTATATAACTAGTGCTTACATTTGTTATGTATTGTAACGATCCATTTTGTCATTATAGTATTCTTTAAGGCGTATGTACCCTGCTAAAATTGTCCTTAGAGTTGACAAAATCTCAAGATAAGGTGGTTTCTAATGAAAATATGATGTTTTATTCTTTATAGGTGATTTGTGATTCATGATGTAGTGTTTTATGCTGTTGTATTCTTTAAGAGAAGTTCAAGTATCATAGTTCCGGTCAAAAGTTTAGAGATGGTAAATAGATTCGTAGAACTCTACTTATAGAGGTTGCAATATGTGAATAACTTTGTGATGTCCTAAGCTCCTAGTTTATGTTATGAAATGGGCTAGATTCTATTTTTTCCTGAGTTACTATTTAAGGCACACTACAAAGGTAGGATTCCCTCTGCATCGAGACTGCAGTAGAGACCATTCTTTTATAGTATTAGTAGTGTTAGTGGTAATGTAGTTTAGGGTTGATGTAGTGGGTCCATTTCTACCACGATAAATATTTTGTAGCGAGAAAGTGGCCGCTCCAACAGATGAAACACAAATTAATTCACTTAAGTCTGTTTTCTATGAGTTTTATTTTATAAACTCAAAATTCTCGTTCTAAACTAGTAGGAGGCAATTTCTTACCATGCTCAAGTTATTTCCATTATTGAAATAAGTGATCATTAGGGATATCATTAGGATAGACTAAGAGTTAAGAAAAACTAAGTTCATAAAAATTATGGAAAAAACCTATGGGTAGATGTAAAATCATACAAAATTGATTCTAGGGACTACATTAACACTTCCTAGCATATAATTATTACTCTTGAAAGTAAATTTTACAAATTAAGGCAATTTATGATTGAAAATCCTTAAAAAAAGCTATAGGCAGGAATGACAATTTTTGCCCATATTACTGAAAGTAGTCCATTAACCTACTCTTTAACGAAGTGGATCACTCATATTTTAAATAGATAAATATGGATTCCAACCTATTTTAAAAGGTCATACAAATATGGAAAAAGTGGATAAAATATAGGTATCCATACAAACACATAGATCACCCACTTATACCTAAAATACCTATTTACACAAATAAATTTCTTTTTTTTTTTAAAAAAAATGAAACTAGGGTGTGTGGGC
>JAPEIP010000009.1:111752630-111794048 GCA_026120095.1 Capsicum chinense
TTACACAAATAAATTTCTTTTTTTTTTTAAAAAAAATGAAACTAGGGTGTGTGGGCTGGGCTGGGGTGGTTAGGGAGGAGGGCAAAAAAAATTTTAAATTTTTTTACAACTTTAGGGGTGGGTGGGGTAGGTGCTTGGGTAGAATTTTTTTAAAAAAATCTTTAGGGGTGGGGAGGGGTAGAAAGAAATTTTTTTAAAAAAAATTAAAATGTTTTTTAAATGACTAACTGGTGTTTGGGTAAAGGTGGAAGGTAGGGTTGATAGAAAAAAGATTAGTAGGGATGGAAGTGGATTTGGTGGTAGTGTAGGTGGGAAGGTGGGGTGGTCATTGGAGAAAAAACTTTTAATTCTTCTTTAACAAAAATTATAGGTTATGGGTGGGATGAAGGTAGGGGTGGAGTGGGTCAAAAAAATATTTACATTACAAACTAAGAATATAAAAATTCATCTTTCAATTCTCCAATTAATATAGGTGAAATATAGTTAAACTCATATCAAATCCAACCATTAATCATCTAACTCATAGTTTACCTACCTAGAATATGGACAGATTAGTTAATTACTCTGTTTTTTCAATTCATTTTCAACCCACCCAAATCCACCTATTTTCCCGTCATAGTTATAGTCTATTAATAAGGCTAAAATTAGTGGTATTGAATCCCCAATGCTTAAATTAAAGAGTAAATAATTAATTACTCTTGTATTGTTCTAGTTTATGACTTTGAGCATTTTGAAGCATTGAGAAAGGGAAAGACTCTTACAAATCAACTTGGATTTTAATTTCTTTGATTGAGTTAGGCTGAGGTTTAAATGACGTTTGACTTAATTTTGTCCTTTATTTATTTATCAATAAAATGACATATTGATTAGTCTTTGTACAAACTTTGGTTGATGATTGTTGGTGTATTAATGCTTGAATGAATAGGCTATTTCTTCATGAACTATTGAAATTGAGATATAATTGTAAACTTTACTAGTTAATTTTGGTGCATTTGAGATATATACTGAGTGATAGTTAAAATATAAATACAAAATGATAAACTGATTATAAATCAGATATCACTCTTGTACGAATTAGTTGATGGAGCGTATACCACCTCAAGATGATATTATTATTATTATTATTGATCGAGTACAACACTCATATGGTACAAGTACCCTGGTGCATCTCACGTAAGTTATGACTACTTAGATAGAAAAAGCCCTTTATATGTGATTACAAATTAGTATTTTGATGTGTCAGTTAGTATCATAGGATCTTGATAATAATGAAAGTAAAAGAAAAACAAATGTGAAACTGAGGTGGACATAAATCCAAGTAGTCGGTGATTACTGAGATTTGTGATTTGTGATTATTTATGATAATTGTTGGTGGCTTACATAAATTGTTTACTGACATTGCTTAGCTTGATTTAAAATAATTGTATTGTTGAGTAAACTACAAGCTATGTGTTAATGCTCCTATCTACTTGTTAGTCATTTAATGATTTATACTTGTCACTAAGTTAAGTCGACTAATGATGCTGACCGGTTTGTAATAGTTTGTGATGATGCTACCTTCTACTTTTTTTTTTCTAGTAGAGACAGTATTCTAGAGGCTCAAACAAGACCTTATCTATAGAGGTACAAGTTGATTTGATCCATTGGTGATTTTTCTATATCATGGCTACCAAAGCCCTTCTTAGATCGTTTGCCACTCCTTCAAACAATCTTTTGTCATTATACGTTAATGATTTTGTTTTGATTTTCTTAGTGATTTGTCTTAGATTAGCCTCTTTGTGTAGTGACATTTAGATCTTGGGGATGTTGTTAGTTGTTTTTTGCACTTCTTTTTAGTAAGTGTTGGAATTCATTATTTTCTTAATTAAATCTTGTTATTTGAATTATTTTAATCTATATGAGTAGGGTAGAGTATGCCTATCACACTAGGTGGTCAATATAGGTGCTGCTCATTGCCATTGGAGCTATGGCAAAGTTTCTATCAAAGCCAAGTTTAGTTATTCTCATTGTAAAAGTACATGTCTAGTTAAGTCTTTCTGAATCGTACAAATACATTTGTACTTTTCTCTAAGAAGCTATAGGGCATTGGGAAAACTCAATTTTTTCTTTTATATGACTTGATACTAGTTGGTATATAGTGATCCTAATTCGTATTTGACCTTTTTAATTTATATTCTTGTAAATACTGAGAAACATACGAGAAAATCAAGGGTAGAGACATTCAAATTAACTAATGGGGGCTGTGATTTATGGTAGAAGATAAGTGAGGATGAAGAGGTAGATGATGAAGATCAGAACCCACCAGGAGAAGAGCTTAGGTAGCTGCTGAATAGGATAGTGAGATATTAGAATCCCCTCCCCTACTAAAAGAATATTCCTGAGGTAGCAACTAGTGAATTAATGGCACTAATTCAAGGCAGTGCCACACCGACTCTGATTTTTGTAGATGTATTCAGCAGGTGTTGAGTTTTCTAACTAGATTGGTATGACTGGGACTCCACTTGTAGTTTCCAAAGTACAACCGTGCATGTTATTATTGTGGATTTAGATCTATAAGCCTTAGGGGATAGGGATTTCCCTGAGACAGGTGCTAGGGACAGTGATGACTCAAAATAAGCATGATTTATTTTTTAAATTTAACAAGATAAAGCCTTCTATGTTTCCTGGAATTGAGTATGAGAATTCATACAAGTTCATCATTGAATTTCACAAGAAACTCCATAAGATGAAAGTAGTTGAGGAGTACGAAGTGGAGCTTATCAATTTTTGGTGAAGCTAAGTTAGGATGAAACTCCTATGTAGAATGTAAGGTAGCTAAGTCACCTCCACTGATATGGAATTAGTTCTATGCTATATTTTTAGAGATGTATGTTTCCGGTACTTTGAAGGACAAGAAAAAAGATGAGTTCACCAACATTAGAAAGAAAAATTCCTTTGTAGCTGCCTATGAGGCCTGGTTATGTTTGATCTCCTAATATTCTTCACAATTGTTGCATACTAAGAAGGTGAGGATTCACCATTTTGTTAAGGGTTTTAACACGGGCCTTAAGATTTTATCTCTTCTAGTAAGTCTTTTTATAAGGTGGTTGATTTTTTTAAGTGTGTAGAAGGAATAAATCAGGAAAGGTATGCAATATGGTAGGAAAAATACCTAAAAAGGGGGAAACTATAGTGGTTCATTCTCTAGAGTTTAGAGTTTTTAAGGTGTTATTCTGCAGACCTATTCAATTAGCATATAGGTATCAATTAGGGGTCTATTAGGGCCAGCAAACTCTTTTCAGATTTTAATGGTAACTTACTACTTCTGCTTCAGTACAAACCACCTTGGAACAGACTTGATAAGAGTGCATTGAGGTTGGTTTATGTAGAAGAATTATCTAAGATATAGGTAAGATAGTTAGTTAGGCCAACAGTAGGCTCCCCAAGGTTTGGCTACAGTAGGCAGTGAAGGCGGTGTTCATGGTAGAGGTTTTCCTTAGTGTAGGCGTAGTAGACATATGGAAAGTAGAGGATGAAACCATCCTAACAGGGGTGGTGAGGATGTTGATAGGAATGTGTGTTCTTAGTCCAGTAAGGGTGATGCACAAATAAGTGATCAAGCATATTTCTACGTTTTTCTGGGCACACCCAAGGTAGAGATATTGGATGTAATGATTATAGGTACTATTCTTGTCTGTGACTAGACAACTACTATTTCATTGATCCTGATTACTTTCTCATATATGTCTACGTATTTTGTTGTGGGGTTGGGCATAATATGCAATTTACTTAGTGTTTATGTTTATGTTTCCACTCCTGGTGATGATTTAGAGGTTATTGACAGAGTTTATCATTATTGTCCTATTACTTTTATGGGGTATAGAACATAGGAAGATCTAGGGATATTGGACATGTTTGATTTTCATATTTTTTGGGAATGTATTGCTTGTCTCCTTATTATGCTATTACAGTTTGTCATGCTAAGACATTGATGGTGGCTATGCAGGTTATGGATAGACATGATTAGGATAGTTTTTATAGTCCTACTCCTATGAAACTTATATCTTTTATTTATGCGAGAAGATTAGTAGAAAGAGGATGGTATACATTTTAATCATATATTGGGGACACTAGTGCAGAGATACCACCTATTGTGTCGGTTCCTATGGTATGCAAGTTCTTAGAAGTGTTTCCTACAAATATTTTTGGCATGCCACTAGACTGCAATATTTATTTTTCCAGATTTAGAGTTAGATACTAAATCTATTTCAGTTCTCCTTATAGAATGACATCAGTCGAGTTGAGGGAGTTGAATGCTCAATTATAAAAATTGGTTAATAAAGGTGTATATGTTCAAGTATCCCCTTGTAGGGTGTTTTAGTATTATTTATGAGAAGTAAGGATTGCAGTTTGTATTTTGTATAAACTACTGTCAATTGAATCAAGTTGCAATCGATAATAAATATCCACTTCCCTATTATAGATAATATGTTTGATCAGCTGCAAGGTGCATCAATAATTAGTAAGAATGATTTGATGTCTGAATATCATCAATTAAAGATTTAGGCTGATGACATTCCTATGAACGCATTCTAGACTAGGTATGGACACTATGAGTTCTTAATGATGTCTTTCGAGCTTACTAATGCCTTAATTCTTTAATAGGTTTGATTAAAGGGCTATTCAATGGCATCTTAATCTATTTTATGAGTAAATTAGAGCATGGGATTGATCTATGGATTGTGTTAGGTTTATGGAAAGATAACAATTCTTTACAAAAGTCTCTACGTATGAGTTTTGGGTGACTTCTATGTCTTTCTTGGGACATGTTATTTCAAATAAAGGGGTTATAATGGTGCCATAAAATATTGAGGTTGTTAAGAGTTGGGCTAGGCCCAAATTAGATATCGAGGTTCAGTGTTTTGTAGGGTTGGCTAGCAATTATTGTTGATATATGAAGGGGTTTACCTCTATTTGTTCTAATATAACCCTTTTAACTTAGAAGAAGGTACCATTTCATTAGTATGATAAGTTTAAGGAGAGCTTTCAAAAGACCAAGATATTAATGACTACCACTCTCATTATTGCTTTTCCAGTAAAGATTAAGGATTTTTTTTATTTATTATGATTCCTCATGTACTAGTTCAGGAGTTATTTGATGTAGGAAAAGAACATTATTTCTTATGCTTCTATGCAGTTAAATATTCATGAGAGGAATTATCTTACACATGCTTTAGTAAATGTTCTATTGTGTGATCTCAAAATTAGAGGTACTACCTATATGGGGTTTATTGTGAGGTATTCAATGATGATCATAATTTTCATGTATATTCATGAAGAAGTATGAATTTGAGGTAGCGTACATGGATAAAGCTACTCAAGAATTATAATATGACTATTTTATTCCATATCAATAAGGCTAATGTATTGCCCAATGCTTTAAGTAAAAAAATTTAGAGTAATCTAGTGTATTTGATGGCCATGAGGTATTCGTTGTCTAGAGAGATTCATGCACTAGCTATCAATTTTATGTGACTTAAAGTATCTGAGAGAGGTGGATTTCTATCCTGTAAGAGGCAAGGTCTTTATTTCTTGATCAGGTCAAGGCTAGATAGTTCAAGGATGTCAATTTAACCAAAATATGTAATAAAGTTGTGCGGGGTAAAGCTAAGTAGGTTATGATTAATAATTAGGGTGTCTTGAGAATAAAGGTGTAAGTATGTGTGCCTCATATTGATGTCTTGATTCTTAAAATCATTATTGAGGTCCATAGATTGAATTATTCCATACAACCTAGTACAACAATGTTGTATCTTGAATTAAGACAACACTTTTGGTTGGCATAATGTAACATGACATAGTCAATTTTGTTTCTTGGTGTCAGAATTGCTAGCAAATAAAGTATGAGCTCCTGAAGCCTGAAAGGACACTTTAGAGAATGCCCATTATTGAATGGAAGTATGAAAGAATAATGATAGATTTTATGGTTGGTCTTCCAAACACATTGGAAAAATATGACTCAATATGGCTTTTTATTGATAGGCTGACTAAGTCCGCACATTTTGTTTCAGTTCTGATCACCTTTGATCCATAAAAGTAGGAAAGGATTTATATTTGTGAAGTTGTTCAATTGAATGGAGTTTAAATCTCCATTGCTTCAAATAAGGGTACTCATTATACCTCTAATTTTCAAATAATTTGCATGACGAGTTGGGTACTATGATGGACCTTAGTATAGTATTTCATTCTTAAATGGATGGGTTGTTTGAGTGGACAATTTAGGTACATGAGGATATGTTTCACTCATGTGTGATGGGTTTCGGAGGACATTCGTACCTGTATCTGCCACTAGCGGAGTTCATTCATAATAATAGATATCACTCAAATATTTAAATGGCTCTATTTGATCATTTGTATGGGAGGAGGTATAGATCTCCCGCTAGCTAGTTTGATACTTTTGAGGTGAGACCGTGGGGTACTAAACATTTGAAGTAATCATTGGAGAATGTAAGGTTTATCAAAGACAAGATTCTAGTAGCTTCGAGTAGATTGAAGGAATATGTAGACCAAAAGGTGATATTTATGCACTTTATAGAAGGTAATAAAATATTGCTCCAAGTTTCACCTATGAAGGGTGTTATCATATTTTGTAATCAAAGTAAGCTCATTCCAAGGTATATTAGACCATTCAAAATTCTAAAGTGTGTAGGGCTAATGGCCTATAAATTAGATTTGCCTTCATGATTGTTAGGAGTTCATCCTGTATTTCATGAGTTTATGTTGAAAAAGTAGTTAGTGATAGTAACTACATTTTTTATTGGGATTCAGTCAGTCATGTTACATGAAAATATCTCTAATGAAGTGGAACATGTGGCTATCATAGATAGAGAGGTGCTAAAGTTACGATTGAAGGAAACTGCTTTTGTGAATATCAAGTGGAATAATCATTCTATTGGGGAGGTGTAATAACCCTTGCAGTGATTTTTAGCTTTTTCTGCATTTTGATTATTTTTTCTTCTCCATAGTTGTTTTATGTTATTTATGATTTATGGGGATGGTTGAAACAATTCCCAAAGCATTTTGATTGATTTATATAAATTTGTGGTGTTGAGTATCCTTTAAAGTGGTATAGTTGACTTTGGTCAACCTTTTGCGATTTGAATATAGGAATAGAGTTTCATTAGTTCTATTAGATCAAAAATATCAATTTTAGATTAGTAGCATGTTTTTTTAGGATTTTTACGATTTCAATTTGATTTTGAGTCTTCAGATGAAAAATTGGTTCTCAGTTGCGTTGAGTTGATTTTGGGGATAATTTGTTGAGAACAACCTCTGTTAGAAATTATGACTACACAGTTGAGTTTGGAATGTCGTTTTCAAGCTATTAGCATATTTGGTTTGTGTTCAGGAGGCACCAGATGAGTTTGGTTGAATTTTTTTAACATTTTGGGTGCTTTGGCCTTGATTAAAATTTATCAATGAAAAGGTTTGTTATTCGTTTTAAAGTTTGAAAAATTATTTAGAGACTTCTGAAATTTTGAGCATGAACTATAGGATATATTGAGAAAGTTAGGTGTAATTTTGATAAGTTGAGATCAACTTTCTATAGCGGAACATCAAAGAATTGCTTAATAAGCAAATACAATACCTGACTGGCAAATAGGAATGAAATTGAGTTCTGACTGAATGAGTAGATTTGTATCATTATTTATGAATTATAGAAAAAAGAACATGTGTATTTTGTTATAGTAAGAGAGATTTATGGCCTTTCTAGTGAAAATAAAAGGTGTTGGTGCATACCTTTGAGATTAGAAAAATACTTTTAGCGATCGAAAAGGGGCTCTAACGATTGTAATCGCATCTACATTTTTTTAATTTCAGATTCTGTCCATTTACAAAAATCAATTTTTGGCATATGGAGAAGCTCTATTTAAAGCAATTCTTGATGCATTTTTCTAATATAATCATAGGTTATGTAAGTCTACTTTTGTCTTATTCATTTTCAAAAATTATCTATTTCGTATTCATGATTTTGAGCCATGAAGTTAAGTTTGAAATTAAAAGTTATGAAATCAAATGTTCTTGATTTGATGGTCAATTTGAAATAAGGTTTCATTGATTTTTGAGATTTAAGGTTATTACATTGTGGGTAAACTGATACTAACAAATATTTTCCCAAATTTTATTTTGATAACAGATATTAAGGTTTTAATGGTAATATAAAATATTTGTAATTTTGTGATTTTCTACTCAATTTCTACTTAATTTCATTGGATATAGAACCCTTAAAGTATGGGAAACATGGTTCCTTAAAAAAATTTTAGTTTTATCTGTTTATTTTTAAGACCAATTTTCAAAGTTATTTTGGACCCAGAACCAACGTTCATTAGTATGGGTATCATTGGTCTTATATGTATGTGTAGATCTCATATTTGACTAAATTGAATGTTGTTGTGACTCAAACACACATGCAAGTACACACAATCGTATAAGTAATATAGTGACTCAGACAGTCAGATATCGTTCCCATGAGGACTAAACAACTAGAAACTCAACCAACTTTTAGTTTTAGACAATGAGGTATTAAGTGTTACAAAGTATCAAGATGATTTGGAATTTAAGAATAAAAATGTAAATTAATAAATAAGAAATAACAAATTGTGACAATCTCAAAGCAAGCATGGTTGTAAATAGTAATGATAAGAATTCGAGGGTTGAGGCATTTCGAACAATCATAAAAATCTCTATTCTTATCGCATTCTAATTGGTTATCGGGTTATTGATTCATAAGGTTTATGCTATGATCATGGTCTCCTGACCTCAAATCTTCTATCTATAAAATATTGTAACTACAACTCCCACCGAGATGCAACCATTCATCTAGATTCATAAAGTCATCTTCTTGCAATTGAACCAAGGAAGGCTTATAGGTATATCCCTATCCTAGATGCTAATTCAAACACCTTATTTCATAAAAAGATAAGAACCTTGCTTCTTAATTTCCTTGTTCTATCTTACGATTCACTTCTCCAATTCACATAGAAATATAAATTTATTTCAATGGTGGCCACTCATCAAAATAGCAAGCTTAAGAAATTAAGAACAACCTAGCTGATAATCCAAAAATAAACTACGATAAGGAATAGCAAAGAGTAATCATGTTCTTGTCCTCATCCCCAGAACAAGGTTATTTAGCCACTCGTGTTTGAATTCAACATCCAAAATAAATAATTAATCATACCCAGATGAAATCTTAAAGTAAACGAAGTTCAAAAGAATGTCTAAGAATTGTATGCTCCCACTGGAATTTGTCTCTGAAAATTCGTCTAAGGTATTGAACCCCTAAAGTGGGGCATGCGACGCATGCAAATCGCACGCTCCCACTAGAATTTGTCTTCAATAATTATGTTATGTCCTTGAACCCTTGAAATAGGGCATGCAACGCACGCTAAGTGCATTCCGCCACTGGAAATTGTCTTCACAGATTTCTCTAAGGAAAAATTCCATTCCTTTTAGCTTGTTTCTCTGGTACCAAATCCAACTCTCCAAATATGTTTTTTGACTCCTTCTAATGTCTGCAATGCTCTAACTAATCACCTCACAACATCAATCATCATGTGTTTCCCATTGTGCATCCAATTTAGCAAAAATGCACCAATAATTCACCCTCTTCACTAATCATGCCTATTATCTCATATCATGCAATTGTACACTAAACACAATAAAAATACACATTTTAGCTCACAACCTAGGACTATTGGGGATGGATATTAGTTCTAGGACATATAAATACGTCTAAGATCACCACCCCACACTTAGAACCTTGTTCATCCTCATACAATCACAAACATAATACCTTATTAAGCTTGACATCACAACCTAAGAGTTATGCTCGCATTGGGCACTTACAACATATAGCAATGACTCATCTTAAAACATGTCAAAAATAGTTTCATGCACCTGAACAAAGTATTTCAAATCATATCATTTCAATAGTGGTATCCGATTCGGCGGTAAACTGAACCAAATAAGTCAATCAAACAATAATAAGTAATCCGGACTTTCATACGCATGCACCCTCACAATAAAAAAGTTCCCCATACCACTCAAAATTTTTCAATATTTCTCATGAAGGGAGTATCAATATTCAATCACTCACTCTTAAGAATTTCTACATGATAGACAATGAACCATAGGCTTGCCCTTAGTGTACTACTCCACTAATTGTCGGATTTTGAAATATAGGATCAATTAGGTCTTTCATGGTTGTAATGTAAGCTAAGGGACGGGTAGGAACTATTTAAGAAATAGTGACTAATATCCCTAAACACTCAAATTCATGTTAATCTTTAATCGAACTCACATTCTATCAACCCAATTTCCATTTCATTACCTTTACACATCATTCGTTTCACCCTAACTTTATTAAGCACATTAAAAAAAATTTATGGTAGGAGGTTTTTTCTTTTACATCACAATTCAATTTTCAGCTCTTCTAAACACCTATTTACTGCTATGCACCCCTATCATAGCCACCCTCAATAGAAGCTATTCATCTTAGTTGAGGTGCACAATGTTTGAAATAGGCCAGGGCTAAAATAGGTTTATTGTGACAAAAACCGGGCTACCAAAAACTGAAATTCCTTTCAAATTTTCTATATATCCTAACCATCATGATTAAACACACAAATAATAACTTCTTAGGTCTTCACTTTCACCTTTCTCCTACTTCAATTTCACACTCCCTACTCATTTATCATTTATACTAAAGCGCTTAGGAGCTATGGATCAAATTAAGGTCTATCAAATAAAGGATTTAGGCTATATCTGAGTCTACCAAAGAAATCAGGCTACAAGCTCAATAGGGCTAACTAGGGATATGCATAAGGGGTAGGTAAATAAAGTCTTTACAATTTGGCTAACAAAGAAATGCCTAAATCACTTTATACACCTAACACCCTTTATTTTACTTTGTAAATGCACCGGGCATGTTCTAGACATTTCTATACATGTAGAAAATAAACAAGTACTCACTCTCATGATGCATGTAAGGAATCAAATCAGATCCTTACAGTTCCCGATCTTGTTCTTTGTCAAATTCAACATTAAGCTAATCAAATCGTGTTACACCTAGAGAAATTTAACATCTAAAAACAACTCATTCTTTTTCTTTTATTTCAAAACAACTACATTTAAAGTCACAAGAAAAAAATCTGGTCCAACACAAAGCATTTCTCAAAATTCGTAATCGTGTTCTTATCAATTCTCAGCTTCTAAAGACTACTCCCCTTAAGAAAGTCATCATCCATCTATCATAAGGGAGGGCAACTAACTATGACTGAATTTTCGAGGAGGGAAAAAATAAATTTGTTAAACTGAAATTGCCAAAGAGGGCGACAATAAGGGAAAAATAAATACTTTAAACTGAAATAATACACAAAAAATGCCTTTAGGGGAAATAGCATCATACTTTCAAATTATCAAATTTCTAACTACTATAGATGTTACGAATAGCTAGAAAATCATCCAAAAAATCAAAACAAAAACACAGAATAAAGATAAAATTGTCCCAAAAGCATAAAACAAAGGAAAGTAGAAGGAATTAGAGAATTCCACCACCCCACACTTAAAAAGAAAGCACTGTCCCAGTGCTTTCAAAATAAGCATAGTGTGAAGTGGGAAAGGACTCCCTAATCATATGCCATAATCAGCACCATCACCCGAATCTAGATCATCACTAGCATCATCTCCTGAGTCCAACTCATTCTCAGAATACTACAACCGCTGCTTCTTATCTTTGGGAACGTCATCATCAATAGGCTTAACAAAATCAGGACTTATTTGAAGCATGGTCCTCGTATAATGAAAAGGTGGATAGTCTAACTCCTCCACTCTAATCTCCTATGGAGTGTCAAGGTGCCCCCAATCTACAACTGTAGCATCTGTAGCCCAAACATCCAGGCAGTGATCTCATCTGTCTAAGTCTGACGCTCATGCATAGTCAGTGTGAAACCATAGGCATCACTCCCCTTAGTATAAGATATATCAATGGTCTTAGTACTTATTGGTAGAAAATAGTCCTTGGCCTCTTCTTCAACACCTACATTGCACAGAAATCTCATTAATAGGCCCCCAAAACTATACCTATTCTCTAGATAAAGCCGTACCTTTTTCATACTCAAGAAAATCATATTCCCTATATTCACCTCAATATCATCCCTCTTCAAAGCATAGATTAAACAAACTATGTCATATATCACATTAGTCATATGAGTTGCCTGATGTAGACATGTATAGATAATCTTAGCCCATATTTGGCCTTCTCTGTTCATGTGACTGAATGGTTGTTTGAGTTGAATGTCATTTCCTTTTTTATGTGTCTACCTTGCAGTTGAGCGAGTGCCACATAACAAATAAAAGATGTGAGCATATGGTGGATCGATGTACATCAGTTTAAGTGGCTCAGTGTCCATATCTGGCATCCCAAGGAGTGTATTTAATGTATGAGCATTAAAGGTGATGACCTGGCTGTGAATTTTTACATCAGAATCCTTGTCGTACGAGTCCCAGATAGCGTAGAACTCCCTAACTAGGCTCAAGTTACACTCAGCAGGTTGGTCAAATAAGAACTGCATATGCAACCTTTTTATTCTGCACACCATGCTAGGGGGTTCCTTCAGTAAATTCTCCCTATTAATGAACTGATCTGCAATGTACTTTGTTTCATCACTTATGTGGCGGTCCATTAACTTGGTCGTCATACTTGGGCATTTTCGACAGTGTCAAGTAAAACATCCATAACTTTCTCGTCTGATGTTGGATTTGGATAAAATTGGTACCACTGGAAAGTTAACTCAATTTCCTATGTGATAGAAACTGAAAATCTCAAAATACCTTATGTACAAAGATAAGTTTACATTTTAAAGTAATTCCTAGAATCCTTGAGATGATTTCTAGCTAGGAAAAAGGCATGGGTATTACATGGCCACTCATCCAAATAGTAAGCTCAAGAAATTAAGAAAAACCCAGATGATAATCCAAAAATAATCTACGATAAAGAACAGAAAAGAGTAATCATGTTCTTGGCCTCAACCCCAGAACAACAGTGTTTATCCACTTATGTTTGAATTGAACATCAAAAATAAATAATTAATCATAGCCAGATCAAATCCTAAAGTAAAAAAGTTCAAAAGAATGTCTAAGAACCCTAAAAGAGAGAATTTTATGCATTTCCACGGCTGCTATGCTTGCCAAGAATCTTTGAAATTGTATTCACATTTTCCTTTTATTTTGGGCCAAAGTTTGCCTTGGGGTGGACTCTATTATGCATTGCATGCATCATCTTGGAGCACTAGAGCATGCGCTGCATGATGTATTCTGCAATAGTGGACCGTTCATTGCCAGTTAAATGCATGCACACACTGGAATTTAGCTCTTTAAATTTTTCAAAGGCAATGGACCCCTAAAATAGACCATGCGACGCACTCAAATCGCATGCTCCCACTAGAGTTTATCTATGAAAATTCGGCTAAGGCATAGAACCCGTGAAATGGAGAATATGACGCACACAAATTGCATGCTCTCACTGGAATTTGTCCTTAATAATTATGTTAAGTCTAGGAACCCCTGAAATAGGGCATGCGACGCACGCTAATCGTATGCCCCCACTAGAAATTGTCTGCATAGATTTTTCTAAGGCAAAAATTCCATCCCTTTCAACTTGTTGCTCCGCTACAAAATCCAACTCTCTAGACATGTTTTTCGACTCTTTCCAGTGTCTATAATACTCCAACTAATCAAATCACAATGTCAATCATCATGTGTTTCCCGTTGTGCATCCAATTTAGGAAAAATACATCAGTAATTCATCTTGTATCACTAATCATGTCCATTGGCTCATATAGTGCAATTGTACACTACACACAATAACAATACATATTTTAGCTCATAAACTAGGACTATTATGGATGAATATTGGTTATGGGACATATAAATACGCTCAAGATCAAATGTATTTGGAGATAATCAAAGGAAGTAGAGCTTTCGATTGATGCTTCTATGGGGATTTTTTTAAGGTAAGTTAAGATGTACCTTGACTTTTTGAGGTGTTTATGTGTTGCATGCTTATTTGTTTGTGTTTTGTGAATAATTTAGGGATTAGGAGTCCTGTTTAGGAGATTACGAGAATCACTGTGATTGTCGACATCTATTGATGAGTAGTATTTATATAATTTTTATATTTCTACTTGTGAATATACTTAGAATAGGTAGTAGATAGATAACTTATTGATCTTGAGTAAATTAATGGTGGGTAGCTATTTAACAGCTTGAGTCATATTTAATGGATTTTATTGTGATGATCAGAGTTTAGCACCATTTAGGAGATAATTATGCTATTATTGTAATAGTTTATATAATTATTGGGTTTAATATATCTTAAAATTTAGTGGGTGATAGTATAGTTAAGTAGTTAGGAAAAGAAATCTTGATTTAGCTATTTGGTAAATGAATAGAGTGAACCTTAGGGCACGTTGTTAACTAGCAGAGTTCTTTCTTTAGTAATTTACTCTAATGGTGTCATCTTTATGAAAAATATGACTTATTGTAAGGAAATCTAGGTTTTGTGTAGGTTTCTCTATATAATTGCAGCTATTAGACTATTTACTAATTTTGTATTGCTCGTATGGAGGCTTATATGAATTTTATTATTTACTTAAAAGATTATTATCATTGTGATGCCCGAGTGAGGGTTTGAGTTGACATTATTCGCCTTATTTGTGTGTTAATTTCCTTATTATTATTGTGATACCTGACTAAGTTCTTATAATGATATATTAGGCATTATTAGTGCATTTATTTGACTAATTATTATCTTGATGCCCGAGCAGGGAGCTTAGATTTATATTATAGGCCTTATTTGAGAATTTTATACCTCTATCATTATAGGCATGCTTGAGAGAGGGGCTTAAATTTATATTATTCATGTCTTACATAACTCTTTATTCCAGTGGTCCCATGCGATGACTTATATCATGAGTTACTAACTGTGGGTTGATTTTTGAGGTCCTTTATTCCATTATTGAATTGATTATTATCTTCATATTTAATTGGTTATTAGCATTAAATTTTCATTTCAGACATACATATCTATTAGATTAGTTCTACTTAGAAACACTGATTGTTAAACAAAAATAAATTACTTTGTTCAACCCTTGACTAAGGTCTTTGTTGGCAAGTTTGATTGAAATACTCTGGAAAGCCTTTGACTGAGTTCTTTTCCTAAAAGGTTGATTGAGATTGTGAATGTATATGAGGTGTGAGACCCCTACCCTATGGGCTTTGTCCTTGAAACATTTGCTCAAAAGGTGAATATGAGGCCATGCAATGACTTATATCATCATTGTCCTATTATCATAACTACATTGTATTGCATCATTTGCATTACATTAAATTCTTTTGTGTGATTGATGTTATATCCCATTCTTTCCTTGTATTATATTACTGGGATTGAACATTTTTTGTGATATTACGTATTTTGCATGCATTTCACTACATTATATCATATTATACCAATTCTTGGGTGGTTTGGAGGTTAAAATATTATGAGACGTAAGGTGTGTTTATGGTTTGATCAGTGATACTACTGTGTTGCACCTATTGATAACATAATATACACATAAATATACACTCTCACTATTTCATCTAAATTTTTTAGTTAAATGTGATGATTGAGCGTAATATGTTATGTAGGTGAGTCTTGCTCTTAAATATGACTTCTTTATCATTAATCATAAATGGGCTAGTGTTCACTCACCTAGAATAATTTTTCAACCTTATTTATTGATATACTTATAATTGTTGTGTTGGGTTACCTTGTTAGGATGAGGTGACGTATTTATCGATTTTAAGTTTTTTAGGGGTAAATTGGGTAGTTTGAGTGGTAGTTCTCATCATCACTTTGGATTAGGATTGGTTATTAACGATTCATGTTGAGTACACGTGTTTTATACTCACCCTTGCCTTTTCTTTCTTATTCCTTTCTCTATACCTCATGCAGGTACTGATTCGAGTAGTGGATTGTAAATTTTTTTAGTGTTGACATTACTAAGATTGAGGTAGTGGCTGATAGATATCAAATCTTACTTAGATCTCTCTTTTTTATCTTATGTCTTATATATATTTAAGATACTTTAGATAGTTGAAATTATTTTGTAATAGAGTATTGTACTATGACAACCAGACCTGCGATGTATCATTGATATTGTAATTCTTTCCTCATTATTTTGGGATTATTTTTATTTTTATTCTTTCACTTTTGATTTACTTTGATTATTGAGTTTGGTTCGGGATCAGCTTACCTGTACTGAAAGGTGTGACTAGTGCCATCATAAACTCTAATTTTGATTATGATAGAAGGCTATTTGAGAGATGAAGTACACAAGCATAGCAAGTATCACTATATTTTTATCAAGTTGGGTAACTATTTTACCTTGTTTACGTTCTTTCCCTTTAGGGAATGAACAATTATTTAATTGGTATATTTGTTGTTATAGTGTTGTTTAGGCACAAGTACACTACTAGAATTTCCCCTTGTAAGAGAGTTGACATAATCTCAAGGTAGGATGGTTTTTGAAGAATATCTGGTTTTGTGTACCTTAGAGGTGATTTATTATTCATAGTGTAGTGCTTGGGGTATTCTGTTTGTTACAGAATAGCCAAGTGGCATAGTTTTCTATTGGAAATTTTAGAACATTAAATAGCTTCATATGACTCTAGTTGTTGAGGTTGCCAAATTAGGATAACTCTTGATGTCCTATGCTCTTGATTTATGTTGTGGTATATGGGTGGATTCAATTTTCCCCAAGTTAAGTTTTATGGCATGAGATAGCGGTAGGATTCTAACTGCAGTATACGATTATATTAGCTATTGTTCCATTATAGAAATAGTGTAATATAGTTGAGGTCCGCTATAGCGGGTCCAATTCTACTATGCCGAGCCGTTGTAGCTAGAAAGTTGATGCTATAGCAGATGATGCATAAATTAATTCACTTAATTTTTCTCTAAGTTTTTTTTAATAAACTCAAAAGTCATGTTCCAAACTTCTAGGAGGGAAGTTCTTTTAGCTCTATGGTGATTTTCATTATTGAGGTAAGTGTTTTCATCCATCTTTAAGCATCATAATTGTAACGCCCTGAGTCTGTACCCAGGATGCTACACGATGCTCATAATCCGGAAGGACCACAAGCTAACTCATGACTGCTACCTGCTGCAACAGATGAATAATAATACTATAAATATGCAGAAATTAGGAGGAAACTTGCCATAAGGTTTAATACTGAAATAAAATTGATTACGGTATAGCAATACCAAAATTAAAACATATGTCTGAAAATACTCTAGTCTAAAAAGCCTCTAAACTGTCTGAAATATGAAGTTCATAGGACAATCCCCCAACTAACTCCAGCTACTAAAACTATACTGGTAAACTGAACTACTAAAGAAAATAATCATGTCTTCAAGCTATGAGGACTCACCACTAACTGTGGCTGCTAAAAATCTGAACTACTAAGGGTGCTCGGGATCCCGTGTGTCTGAACCTATGATATAAGACATCATAGCGCAAAAGAAAAGTATGCATCAGTACTTTGAATATACTGGTATGCTAAGTGACGTAGCCTGAAATGCATGGGTTTATATGCATGAACAATACTGGCTGAATGACATGAATAAAACTAAATGAGAGTACATGCATGAATGCTTATACTATATCTGAGATCGTGAAAACATAGGATACTAAATCTAAATACTGATTAACTTATATATGAGTTTACTGATACTGTACTACTAATAACTAAATGACTGTATCTGATAGTCCTAATTCTGTGGAACTATACTGAGTTTCATATTGAGCTGAGTAACTGTGTCTGACAGTCCTGAATTTGTAGAACTGAACTGAGTTCTGTACTGAGACTGAATCTAAAACCGATACTGTGGGAAGTAATCATCTAACCGTCATACCCATTTATGAATAGATTGGGTTCCAACTTATAACCCCAGATAGAAGAGTGTCAGTATCGTGCCATGGGTAAAGACAAGCTGTGAGTTGACCCTCTTTGATAAGAAGCTCTTTCGTCAATCCTCACTGGCAGAAAAACTCATACGAGATGTATCAACCCTAGTCTGATAGAAAGATATCTTGCCCTACATTGGCTACATAGTTTTGTGATATAGGGATTGCTACTAAGGGTCAAACCCTCCGCTGGTAAGAATGCCCCTATCCCTGGGTTAACTCGATGCTAAATCCTACTCCCATCTGAATAGACACTGAACTGATTTCCTAGTTTATACTAGAATTGACTGAACTGTTACTAATTATACAATCTAACTAAACTGAACTAAGTTCACTAAGTTTTGTTGACTGACAGAATACTACTGAATTTTGTTAACTATCTAAATTTACTGAGGTCTGAACTGAATACTAAACTGGACTGGACTGATACTGAGTCTACTAAATATTTTCTGAGTTCTATAACTAACTGAGAGTACTACTGGTCGTGACATGACTGATACTATCCTGACACTGACCATAGCTCTAAAAAATCAGCTAAATTATCTAGTATTAAATACCCCCAGGACTCGATAGCATAAATTATAAGACCTGGCACAATCTTGAAACATGATAAACAACTACTTGATCATCATTCTTTCATTGAGACATTCTAGCAAACACTTGCATGACATGAACTTGAATACATGCTAACATGATATAATTTCATTATTTAATTCTCAAGAATAACTCATCAAACACTTGGAAGGCATTGTATATGCACATAGAACTAATCAACACATGAGCATCATAATATTAAGTCTTTAACATGAATTCACATGATACTACATACATAAAAGTTGTTTTTACATAATTCTTGCACATAATCATGGAATAGAAATCCAATCAACCTTATAATCATGAATACACTTGAATCCAAATCATGGAAAGCATGAAATTAAGCTACTTGAAATTTAAAAGAGTTTTTTGGACTCTAAGGGTGGAAGGAACCCTTGAATGAACAATTGACATACCTTGGTTGCTAAATTCCTAAAGAAAATGGTGGAAATCTTGAGCCTTGGCCTTGAAATTAAGTCACCTAGGGTTCTTTTCTTGAGCAATTTGAGAGAAAGCAAGTATATTTTGTTCAATGTAGGCTGAATCTCATGTTTTAGGGCTGAATAGGGATGGGAAAAAACCCTAATACCCCTGAGGATGACGCTTTTCAATTACTGAAAGTCGGACTATTGATGCACAGACTGATGTGCCACATCATTAGGATCTATGTGATGGTCAACGTGCCACATCGAGTCCATGTCGGTTTACTAAAAATTGCCACTGGGAGCAAAGGAATATATTGATCGATGCGATGGCCGCCGCGCCGCACCAATATCACATCGATGCACTATTTTGGATTCCCAAACGTGGTTTAAATGAGGTCCAAAAAATGTAAAACTCATTTGGCAACACCTACTGACATTCATGATTATGAATTAATCTAAAGATCAATACTCTAAGGTCATAAGAGTCATGAAATAGAGCTGCCAACTTACAAAATCCTAAATAATACTAAGTCTAAATACATAGCTAGAATTTTCTAAGTCTGGGACCCCATAGCAAGCTAAAAAGACTGAGCTGAGCTTAAGATTTTGCGGGGTCTTATAATATGTCCCCCTTAGAAACATTCATCCTCGAATGAGACTAATAAAACTGAGAATACTGTATGACTATATTTAGACACTGGACATGTATGACTGAAGCATGATTTTATAACTGAAATTACTGATATACTTAATGATCATACTGAACATGCATATCTGATGCATACGTGTATAGTTGAACATGGTTCATGAATGCATGATTAGGATTACTGATGAGCTGAGTTTATTTACTGAACATGCATGCCCAATACATGAGGCTATTCTGAATATCTATGCCCTCTATAGGGACTATGCCTGTTAGTTCACCTATGCATTTCTTTAGCAAGGAGACATAGAACACTGGATGCACTAAAGCTAAGTCTGAAGGTAACCCGAGATCGTAAGTTACCTTTTCAAAATGGCTGAGAATTTGGTAATGATCGACATATTGGGGACTGAACTTCCCTTTTTTTGCCAACCCGCTTCACTTCTTTCATAGGAGAGATTTTCAAGAATACAAAATCACTAATATCTAATTCGAGATCATTTACTGAATTAGCATGAACGGGAACATGAGAACATAACTGAGCCTGAAACATGATACAGGAACTGAATATCATGAATGGAACTGAGCCCATGAATACATGGCTTACGCCTGAGATTAGAACTTGAGCGTCCACCTATTAGTACCCACTAGTCCAAACTGGATTCGTTACATGAAGAGGAGATGAAAGGTTTAGGTCATGAAAGCTCAGGGATTATAGTGCATCTCTACCTAGGGATATTTTGTCCCCTGAAGAATGTTTACTTAGTTGAGATACTGAGGAAAATTGAGATGATGTATAGGGCACCTATAAACTAAATCGTGACTTCATATCGGGGATCTGAAACTGAGGCGTGGCACTTGAACTGAGATGAAGTCACAATTACATGGTTTCTTGAGCTTGGAATATTCATATTCGTGAGACTTCAGATAGTGCGACTAGATAGAAGATGGGAAACCCAACCATACGAACATTGTTCACCTAACTGCTAAACTTAGTTACTGGTTTTGCGGACTAACTTAAAAACTTATATTTGACTGGTGACTTTCTTTGACACTCTTTCTGTAGAGTTCTAGTGGTTTTAAGGAGCAAGAAATTTTGGCATGGTTGAATAAAATAGCTGAATAAGAAAATCACATCCAAGCTAAAATTCTATAATATGAGTCGAGGCCTTCAAAACATCATCTAAGACGAAGTAACTAAGCCTTATGCACTGCAACTATAAATTTTCAAGCTTAGACATATCCCTTGAATACTCTCTCAACTATACTCTCCACCTTAGTATAACACATCACCTGAGACTACTAAAAATATTCACATTGGTGCTGAGCACGAGCGAATAAACATACTAACTTATCTGATTATCTGAATAGCTGATAGCTGAATACTTGGTCATGTAATATTCTTTGGCACTTAGTCTGAACAGCTGGACTAGAATGGTAGAGTATTATACATATGGTAAGGACCGACTGTGTAATAGGAGATAATTGAGCTTGAATTCATGAAAACTATGTTATTTGAGAATGCAAGACCAAGCATATAACATAATTCTAAAATATTTTGTAAACTGAGGTACTGAAATACTGATAACTAAATAACTGATAATTATACGCTATGGTCAAGCAAACCTGAAACTAAACTGACTAAGTAATCTAATTATTGGACTGAGACTGTGACTGAGACTGTAACTAAGATGGTAACTGAGACTCATACTGGAACTGAATACTGAGTTCTGATAACTGAGTAACTAATAGTTGCGATTACTATTAACTGAGTAACTAAAATTGGGTAACTAACAATAACTCTGAATAGAGTTGTTGTTCTCATTAAGACTCTGGGATAGGCTCACTATCATGACCGACCCAACCAAGTCCAACCGTACCCCACCAACCAACAAACCACACAAAGCCAAACCATAAACCATAAATCAAAGGAAATACCAAAACATAATGTGAAAATCAATCCCAAAATGTAATATAATGGAATAGTTAGAAATCATGTCTGATAATGCCAGCCTCAATATCAATACCAATACTAAGGCTGACACACCTACCGATCTCACCCATACCAACCTCCAGAAGTACCACGAAGCCTCTATCCAAAAGAGTAAACAAATCCAGTTAGGACATACCCCAAACCATGGCCAAATCCAACATCCAAAATAAAAATAAAGTGTCTAAAAAAATCCATAACATAAAATGATGCATTTCAAAAGTACAGAAGCTCACCACTCCAGTCAAAATATTGATACCAAATCTGCGTGCTAAATAGGAGGAGTAGAATGACCGATTCCTGTATAGAATGGGTATATAGCTGCTAGTAAACTGGGTTAGCAAGTAACCGCTACCGTGAAACTTAGGGTAAGGAAAAAATAATGCCATTTATAAAACCAAGTAAAGTCATCCATAATGCATACAACCATACATATATAAGTTCCAGGAAAAAAAGATCGGGTTTAGGATGCATTTAAAACATTTACCTGGGCTGTGTGGCTTTGCCTTCCTAACCACCCACGAGCGATATGGGTTCAGCTCCCCCTGCTGAAAGGGTCCCAGTGCGTGTATTTGCACGATTGGGCAATATCTCATGAGATGACTAGTACATCCCTCCAATATAAAACATAACACTTGCACGTGGTCATCAAGGACCCCTCATATCAGCAAATATGAGTTTTTGGTTTTGGTCCCCCGGGACCGCCACTTTCCATGGCTTAGCTACACACCCCGCCATCAATGCCCAAATAAAACCACGTCCAAACAATCCATTTACTATTTATTAACCAAGGCCAACAATTGTGGTATCGTAATACTACCCCATTACTTGCAAGTAATATCCATAGCCAAACCATTTAGGTTAAGGGGACCTTAGGTGTCCTTTCCACATACTATATTATATCCACTTAGGAGACTTTTATGGTCTCCACAACCATAACAAAACCATGCATAAATCCTTTATCAAGTTTAAAATATACAAAGGTTCCCTTAAAAGAAGTCAATGCAATGAATATATCTTTTATAAGCATTTCATCAAACACCTTGGGGACATAATATAACTAAAACCAATTCCAAAGACCATTAAACCATTACCATGCAATCCAATTGTCCAAAACCATCATTACTGCATATAAAAGCATGATTAAAACCATAGAAAACCATAACCAAGCATTTAGTATCACAAACCCCAAAAATAGTTGAGAAACCATAATCATGAAATAGTAAAACAAAGAAATCAATCATATAAACCATGCCTTTAGTTGAAATTACAATGAGAGAAGAGAATTATGCCTTAAATCAAAGAGTTGACGGAAAGAAATAACCAAAGCAAGCCCTTAGTTGAAACCCTAGGTTCCTTGCCCCAAAAGCTCTTGAGAGAATTATAAGATGTTTTGGAATAGTTGCTAAGTGTTAATGAATAGAATAATAGGGTAAATAACCTTCTAAGTGTATTAAAAGTCATGGGTCCTAATTAGGGTAAGTAGGAAAATATCCAGAATACCCCCACTTAAATCCCTTAAAAACCCATCACAGGGATTCAGCAAACCTTCTTACAAGTCGTACCCTTCTATATAATTGGTTTCCACTAGTCATATCCACGCCTCAACCCTTGGATCAAACATTGTTCAGTATATGACTCATATAACCACGTCATAACCATAGCCTATGATCCATATCGATGACCCATATCCCTGGCAGAATAAAATATCTAGGGAATTGAACACTGTTTACCATACGAGTCCTGGGTACGGCTCGTACCCTAGCTTACAGCTCATGGTGAGCCACTCGTACTCAGATCCAACCTAAGTAACCAAGTCTAAGATTAAGTTAAGGAACCAAATGACCTATAACCACTAATATGACTCGTACCCCAAATTCGTACCCATTCCAGTAACCAAAACAATCCCACCAACTAATATTGATAGGCATACAACAGGACTATACCGCTTGTACCCTAGCATACAACTTGTACCCATGAGTCATATTGGGTTTGAAGAACAGATTTCTAGTAAATTTTCTTAGGGTCAAAACCTAGGATGTTTTAGTCTCCCCCACCAGGAACATTCGTCCCTGAATAACAGACAAGGTAGGGGTAACCACACACAGAGTCATTTGCATTACCAAACATCCTTTTAACAAAGTTTGAAAACAAAGAGGCAAAGATGTTAATCTTTCCTTTAACAAACTCAAAAAATAAAGATGTGTTCAAGAACACATACCTTCCGCATGAATCCTAGGAGCAGAAAATAGATGTGGATACTTGGACTTCATGTCCTCTTTCGCTTATCAAGTAACTTCTTTCTCTTTATTGTTCTGCCATAGAGCCTTAACCGAAGACATATCCTTGGTCCAAAACTAATGAACTAGCCTATCTAATATCTCAACTGGGACCTCTTTATAAGATAGAGAATCCAAAGTACCCAATCCTTCCAATGGAACAACCAATGAAGGATCACCAAGACACTTCCTCAACATGGAAACATGAAAGACCGGATGAACAAAACATAAGCTAGATAGAAACTCCAACTCATAAGAAACATTGCCAACTGTCTGCAAAATCACATAAGAACCAATGAATCGAGGACTGATTTTTCACTTTTTGCCAAACCGTAACACCCCATTCATGGGAGATACCATGAGGAACACCCTATCTCCGACCTCAAACTCTAAGTATTTATGCCTAACATCCGCATAGGACTTTTGGATAATTTGGGAAGATTTAAGCCTATCCCCAATCATCTTAACCTTCTCCATCGCCTGATGAACCAAATCAGGACCAAACATGTATGCTTCTCTAAGCTCAAACCATCCAATAGGAGATCTACACCTCCTACCATATAATACCTTAAAATGAGCCATACCAATACTCGAATAATAGCTATTGTTGTAAGGAGACTCCACTAAAGAAAGATGCTCAACCCAATTGCCACCATAGTCAATCACACAAGCCCGAAGCATATCTTTCAAAGTCTAAATAGTTCTCTCTGCTTTCCCATCTAATTGTGGATAAAAAGTAGTACCCAAAATAACCTTAGTTCCCAACCTTTTCTGGAAAGACCGCCAGAAATGAGATATAAGCAGCATACTATGATCAGAGATAATTGAAAGAGGTACCCCATGCAGTTTCACAATCTCCTAAAGGTACAACTGTGTATAATCCTCCACCAAAAATATAGTCCACATTTGCAAGAAATGTGTAGACGTGGTCATCCTATCCACGATGACCCAAATTGAATCATACTGATTCTAAGATCGAGGAAGATCTGTAACGAAGTCCATATTGATCGCTTCCCACTTTTATTTAGGCAAATCAATTTCTTGATACAACCCTCCTGGCCTCATGTGCTCAACCTTAACCTATTGACACACTATGCACTTGGCCACGAAATTAGCCACGTATCTCTTCATGCTATTCCACTAATAGATATCCTTGAGATCATGATACATCTTAGTCGAGCTGGATAAATAACATACCGTGACTTATATGTGTTAGCCCAAACCGCCCGTCGATATCAGGAACACACAACCTCCGTTAGTACCATAAGGTACCATCACTAGTGATCTCAAACACCTATCTTTTTCCCCACCAACTTCTCTCTTGATCTTTATCAAGACAAGATCCAGCACTTATTTCTTCTTAATCTCTGCACCGAGAGATGATTGAACCACTTCTTGCACCATCACACCATGATTCTTAGAGTCCAAAAGGCGAACTCCAAGATTAGCCAAGTAGTGAATATCCTTCACCAATTTCCACTTGCCTTCCTCTACGTGAGCCAAAATCCCCATGCATAACCTTCTAAGAGCATCAGTAACTACATTAGCCTTACCTTGGGTGGTAGTGAAGACTTATATCATAATCCTTAAGAAGCTCAAGCCACCTCTTCTGCTTGAGATTAAGCTTTTTTTAGTGAATATACTAAAGTCTCTTGTGAGTAGAAAAGATAACCACGTGAACACCATACAAATAATGCCGCCATATTTTCAAAGAAAACACAACCGCCAATAACTCTAAATCATGAGTAGGATCATTTCTCTTATGTACTTTTAACTGCCTAGATGCATAGGCAATTACCTTCCCATAATGCATTAAAACACCACAAAGCCCTACCCAAGATGCATTATAATAAACCAAAAACCCATCATCGCCTTCCGGCAAGGTCAGGATTGGAGCCGAAGTCAACTTATCCTTCAACTTCTCAAAACCCCCTTTACAAGCATCCAACCAAGAAAACTTAACCTTCTTCTGAGTCAACTTAGTCAAAGAAACAGTTATCGAAGAAAATCTTTCCACAAATTGCCTATAATACCCAGCCAAACTTAAGAAGCTTCAAATATCAGATTGAGTCGTGGACTTAGGCCACCTCTTCACCACAGCAACCTTCTGTTGATCCACCATGATCTCTTTATTAGAAATAACATTACCCAAGAAAATCACACCGGTAAACTATAACTCACAGATAAAGAACTTAGTATACAATGGTTATTCCTTTAGTGTCTGTAACACCACACGGAGGTGATTAGCATGATCCACTTCACTCTTCGAATAAACCAAAATGTAATCAATAAACATAATGATGAAGAGATCCAAATACTGTCTGAAAACTCTGTTCATCAAGTCTATAAATGTTGCCAGAGTATTAGTCAACCCAAATGATATCACCAAGAACTCAAAATGCCCATACCGAGTATGAAAAGTTATCTTAGGGATATCTACCTTCCTAATTTTAAGCTAATAGTACCTTGATCGATGATCTATCTTAGAGAAAAATTTAGCACCCTGTAACTGATCAAATAGATCATCTATCCAGGGAAGAGGATACTTGTTCTTGACTATCACCTTGTTCAACTGCTTGTAGTCAATGCACATCTAAAGGGAACCATCCTTCTTGCGCAAAATAACATCGGCATACACCATGGAGAAATACTAAGATGAATAAACTCTTTATCCAGAAGATCCTTAAGTTGCTCCTTGAGTTTCCTCAACTCAACCGGAGCCATTCTACATAGAGGAATAGAAATTGGATGAGTATTCAGAAGCAAATCAATACTAAACTTTATTTGCCTATCTGGAGGAACACCAAGAAGATCATCAAAAAATACCTCTGGAAACTTATTAACCATAGGGACTGAAGACAAAGAAGGACCTTCCGAGATAGAAACTTTAACCCGAACCAAGTGATAAAGACAACCCTTAGAGAATAACCTCCAAGCTCTAAGATAAGAAATAAACCTCCTTCTAGGAGCTAAGGAACTACCTTTCCACTCTATAACCAATTCTTTAGAAAACTTAAAGATAACCTTATGAGTTTGACAATCCACAGACGCATAACAAGAATTCAACCTATCCATACCTAAGATTACATCAAAATTTACTATATACAACTCAAACAGATCCACCAAGGTCTGCTTGATACCAACAGATACCACACACCCTCTATAGATTCTCTTAGCAACAATCGAGTCACCTATCGGGGTAGAAATAGAAAGAGAATCCAAAATAACTCTTGAATCAAAACCAAAAGACATGGCCGTATATGGAGTCACATAATAAAAAGTGGACCTCAAATCAAGAAAATAATATACATCATAAGAGAAAAGCTACAACATACTAGTAATGACATCAAGTGATGCCTCAAATTCTTGTCAGGACGCTAAAGCATACAGCCTATTTTGACCAACACTAGAACCAGGAGCAGTAACAAAAGTAGATGCCACACCACCAGATGCAGGAGCAGAAGATGAAGCCACAGAAATCTTATTAACCCTCATAGAAATATTATTGACTAGATAATCCCTAAGACGATGGCCCATATGGCCATACTTAAAGCACTTGTCCCTTCTTTCTTTGCAATAATCCTAATAAGGATGACCACAAAATCAATAAGGGGGAAATAAAGAAACTAACTCACCTCCACTCCCCTGATATTAGGCAACATGTGCTCGAGAATTATCACCACCTTGATGACACCTGCCTCCCGACAATTGTGGGTAAGGAAAAATGGCAAAAAAGGAGCCCAAACTCTTCCACTTCTTTTTTTTGCCACTTTTCACTATTGCTACCACCCTGAGACTAAGCACCCCCTGATTAGAAAACCTGCTCCACTTTTTCTACCTATCCCCAAACTTTGCTTGTTTTCTCTTCTTATCTTTAACATACTGTATATGAAAAATAAACCTCGAGATGTCCATATCCTTAATCAGCAAGGTAGTCTTGGTCTCCAAAATTAATCTCTATTCAACCCAAAAGCAAACTTCCATATTCTCGACCTCATATCCGCTACCGAATCAGGAGAATACCTTGATAGCTGATGGAACTTCAAAGCATATTCTTTTACAGATATCCTTCTCTTTTTGAGGTTCAAAAGCTCCTCCATCTATTCTTCCCTCAACTCTTGAGGAAAGAACCAATCTATGAAGGCATTAGAAAAAGCCTTCCATAACCCTTTCACTTCTATATAATCTTTATCCCTATCCTACTCCTCATATGAATGATAAGAAATATCCTTGAGTTGATAAGCTACAAAGTTAACCCCCTCTATATCAATAGCGTGTATCACCCAAAAAATCTTTTCTATCGTATCTAAGAAGCCCTGTGGATCCTCTTCCATCTTCACCCTAGTAAAAGTTAGAGGACCCAACTTTATAAATTGACAAACCCTTATGGCCTTAGTAGATAAAGCACTAGTCGTACCCCGTCAGCTTGAGTAGCAACCAATTGGGCAATGGAATGAGTAGACTGATGAAATTTTGTATTGGTCACGGTTCCCTGAGGGACCTAAGGAGAACTAGATGAAATAGAAGAAACTCCTACATAATTAGGAATGGGACCATGGGATCAAAGATATAATCCAAACATAGGACGTACCCCTTCATTATTATCCCTAGATGGGATGGAAGAATTTTTTTGTTTTATATCTAGGAGGGATGATCTGAAAGACGAACAAACAAGGATAAGAGAATATTACAAGATTGAGAAATCAAGCTTAAAGATAGAATACCAAGAAAGTGAAACATTCTTAAATGTCTTGCAGCCTCTATCTTATGAGTGTGGCGCATTTCATACCCCTAAAAAAGTCTCTACTCTACATGGCTTTGTGGACTTCCCTATTGATCATGAACCTAAAGCTCTAATACCAACTTCACCCAACCTGACCCCGGTCCTTATCGTAATGGGCATCCTAAGTCCAACTAGGACCGGGGACTACCCCATGTTACCCAACCGAACCACCTATATCCAGCCTTAGATGGGCTGAATTTCAACTATATAACAGGATATTATTATTGTTCTCATTGAGACTTTGGAATAGAGTCACAACCGTTACCCGACCAACCTAATCCAACCATACACCACCAACCGACCAATCATACCAAGCCAAACCATAACCCATAAATTAAAGGGAATACCATAACATAATATGAAAATCAATCACAAAATGTGATATGATGGAACAGTGAGAAATCATGTTCGATGATGCCAACCTTAATATCAATATAATTGCTAAGGCTGACACCCCTACTGATCCCGCCCATAGCAACCCCCAAAATTACCATAAATTCTCTATCCAAAAGAGTAAGCAAATCTAATTAAGACATGTCCCCAACCATGGCCAAAACAAAAATCCAAAAAAAAAAAATTCTAAAAAATTCATAACATGAAATGAAGCCTTACGAAAGGATGGAAGTTTACCACTTTAGTCTAAATATTGGTATCGAATCTACATACTAAATGGAAGAAGTAGATTGGTTAGTTCCTGTATAGCGTGGGTATACAGTCATCAGTAGACGGGGTTATCAAGTGAACGCTAGCATAAAACTCATGGTATGGATCAAATAATGCCAATTATAAAACAAAGTAAAGCCTTCCTTAATGCATACAACCATACATATATAAGTACTGGAAAAAAGGGACCGAGTTTAGCATGAACTTAAAACCTTTACCTGGGTTGTGTAGCTTTGCCGTTCTAACTACCCACAGGTAACATAGGTTTAGCTCCCCCTACTGAAAGGGTCCCAGTACGTGTAGTTGCACGACCGGGTAATATCCCATGGTATGACTAGTATATCTCTCTAATATAGAATATGACACTCGTATATGGTCATCAAGGACCCCTCATATGGGCAAATATGAGTTTTTAATTTTGGACCCACCGGGACCGCCACCTTCCACTGCTTAGCTACACACCTCGCCATTAATGTCCAATTAAAACCATATCCAAACAATCCATTTACCATTTATTAACCAAGTACAATATTTATGGGGACCTTAGGTGCCCTTTCAACATACCATATTAAATTCACTTGGGAGAGTTCCATATTCTCCACAAGCATAACCATTTAGCTATTTCAAACTATTAAAACCATGCATAAATCCTTATCAAGTTTAAAACATGCAAGAGTTAATTAAAATAAGTCAATCCAACGAACATAACTTTATAAGAATTTCATCAAACACCTTGGGGGCATAATATAACTAAAACCATATCCAAATACCATTTACCAATTACCATGCTATCTATTGACACCTAATTTTTGCCCTTCGTAACTAAACTTAATACTGAGTTTCTTCAATTTTTAATAAAATAAAGATATTTATTTCCTTCGAATAAGAGTTTTGAAAGGTATATTTGTACGTGATTTTGTCACCTATGGTAGCAATTATATATTATTATTCTCAATTATGCGATATTATACAGTTGGATTACTTAAATGTTTACTCTATGGAATATCGGATTTTAATTAAAAATTATTTTGAAACTAAGCACACTAACTAAAATCTTGATTTAAAAATGATCTATTTCAAAAATGGCTTATTTGGAGAAATGCTTACTTAATTTTATCAAATCAAAGAAGTTCAGAATTAAGCTAGTTGCTAAATTTATTTTTAATCTTGACTCAATTTGGTCAATGTATTAAAATAGATTTAATTGAAGTTGATTTGGCAAAAATTGCAATACAATTGGCCGGTTAATCTTTAATTAAGTCAAAGTTTAAATACAATTGACTAAAGTCTTTATCAATAGGCTATTTATTAAATAGTTTAAACCTAATCCTAATTGAGGCTATGTCTTAAATAATTCCATAAGCCCAACAACAATAATTACCTACCCACCAGCTATTTTAAAAAGAGTCCAATCCATACTAAACCAACCCGGCCCAGCTCTTTAAAGACCCCTTTTCTTCTTCAAACATGAGAAACCCTCAACCAAAGCCAAACCTTAAAATGCCATCAAACCGACCTCGACCCCTTCTCCACTCGAATATGGCAACCCATGGTCGAACCAACCCGCTTTCAACACAAATCAAATTCTACATAACCTAAATACCTGTGAAATAACTTGACCCAGCTATACCCACGTATTTCACGCATTCATAGTATGGGAAAACCCTTGAATCTTCTAGAATCAAGCCTAGGTGTCTCATCCAACGTCCATATTCCACGAATCTCTGGTACCATGGTACAAATTTATACACATCTGGTCATTTTTTATTGGTTTGGAATGAAATTTGTTTTACCCTTTTTCAATTGGTCCACCTATTCCATTTTTGGGGAAAAATCCAAAGTTTTGGTATGGTGCAGGTTCGAAAACGAGACAGTGAGAGGAAAAGTATTTTTATATCTTAAACCCTAGGGTTCCTTTTTTGGGGATCCCAAAAATACCCTGGTTCTATCCTCTATATAAGAGGAAATAGGAGTCACTAGCAAAGGGTTGGATTTTAGGAGTTTCAGAAATTAAGGATTAGAGAAAAGAGAGGTCACCATATTCTATAAGTTTTGAAGTTTTGGGTCGAGAAAAAGAGGGATTTATTTTTCTTTTCATTTTTTTTTATTTAGTGTGTTTTTTTTTTAAATTTTGAGGGGAGTCTTAAAGAGCAAAAATTTCACCAGTTTCCATTAAGGTTTTGAAGTGGAAAAATCCATTTTTAGAGCAAAAATAATTATATGTCTTTTCTTAGTTGAGTAAACATGGCAACTGTGGAGCTGTAGATTTAGCTAGAAATTTTTTTGAAGCTATCAATTTGAGTCAAAGTTTCCCGAAGGGCTGTTTCCTAATGGTAGCAAATTTGATTTATAGCTCGATTTCTCAGTTTGCTGCCCTAGAGGAGGTGACCATACTTTTTTCCTTTTAAACTCATCACTTTCTGCTTCATCCCTTTTCTCTTTTTCCCATAGAAATAGTTATATGTTTGTCATAAATGAGGTTAGGATCTGTCTGTTGCATTTGGATATGATGGCTTCAGGGGTTGTACTTTAACTGTTGTTGTGCCATTTCCCTGAAGCAGTTTTCAAGTCATAATTGTAATGTAACCCTGTTGAACATACTATACTAAACTGATATGGTGGTTTACCTGAGTGTTCGTGGCACGAATCAACGTATACCTCATCAAGGCTTTTCTTTTTGCTTGAAATTTTCATCTTTTGCATCTAGAGTCTGGCTACGCTAGGTTGATTGTCGTTATAATCGTTTGATCCCTAATTTTATCTTCTATTTCCTTTCCTTAATTTTGCAAGCTTTTGCTTAAACCTTAAACTCGTTGTTTAGTTACTTATTCATTATTGTTTATTTCACATGCTGCTTTGGCCATCCATTATTTGCCTAGATGTCGCCATTTGTTTAATAAAAATAGAGTAAATTTCCTATCTTTAATCCTATGTTTTTTAGCAGGTTGCATAGCTTAAGTTATGAGTAAGATGTTATTTCTTTTGTTGCATTACTCAGGGTATTTGGTTTATGATGTTATTAGACGTGTTGAACATATCGTATCTTACCGTCTCATGTCTAAATCATTTTATTTTTGAGTCGAGGGTCTAGCAGAAACAACCTATTTAAGTTGCTATCCCTCTTGCTTTTGTATTTTTGATTCAATTTTGGGTTCATTTTCCTAGAGCTCTAAGAGTTTTATAAGGCAATTTCCAATCATCGAATGATGCATGCGTGTTTTATTACCTTCTCTTCCTAAACCTGTATGTAGGTTCTTGTCTGCAGCTATCTAGCATGCCTAGGTACTATATATATAGTTCAAATAATAATAATAATAATAATAATAATAAAAGAAAAAGAAGTTGCAAATAGAATAAGTTTCTTTGTTTGATTTGGAAATCCAGTGACAAGTTTGGTTATCCTAAATTCTTTTAATAAAGTTGAAATCATTATGCCTCAGTTATTTGCCTTATATTATGAAGACTCCCTTCTGAAATTCGGGTTCCCTTAGTTGCTTAACTAAAAATGGTTATATGTGATGCAGTGGTTTCTCTTTGCTAAACTTTATTACAATATTTTTGCTTATATTTTGCCAAAGTGAATATTTTTATACAGACTTGTGCTTATCCATTTCTAATCCTTATTTATTTCTTTTGATGTAGTGTGCACTTTGAGTCCAAAATAGACTCATCTGCCCTCCTAGCATTTTCTTCATGGGCCATCAAGGCACGGCATCTTTATGACAACTACTTTGAAACAAAGCCCAAACATCGATCTTATGGCCTATTAGATGCGATGAGATGAAAAGTGAAGTACGGGCTAATAACCCATTTTGAAGCGGCTAAGAGATTCAATATCTCGCTTGTTGTTTCGTCCATTTCTTCATTGTCGTCTTTATTTATGTATTTATTTATTTATTTTCTTATCTATTCATTTGGACCTCGAATCCAAGGTTGTACTTAATACACATGGAGTAAGCTCGAGCTAAGGGCTCGATAACATAGAATTAGGACAGGTGAAAGACGGGCTGAAAACCCAATATCTAGATTAGGACAGGGTTGTCGATTTGGGTTTAATGGCTCAAGTCTTTTTGCTTCTACCCTTTCCCTTTTACTTTTGCTAATTTGCTTTATGTGTTTTCTTGCAAACCTAGTTAAAATCCCTAACTAAGTCACTAAAAATGGTTTTGCATAAACACCAAAATATTTCTAAAATAGTTTTCTTTACAAAAACCAATATATTTTCTAAAGTTAGTCAAAAGACGTTTTCAAACAGTCTAGATAACCGCGAGTTAGCGGATGTTTTAGGTGCCTAACACCTTCCTAAAATGTTAATGGGAACCGCTTATCTAGAATCTCTAACTTAAAATGATTTTCCTATTTTGAATCGTTTGAAGTAACTTTTGTAAAGGTTTTTTAATTCCTTTTAAAAATTAAGTGGCTGCTCTTTCAAAAAGTAGAAATTTCTGCAAAACAGAAATGGCGACTCTGTTGAGGATCTTTAACTAGGTTCTAACAAAATGATTTATTTTGTCTTTTGATTAACTATTTATGTGTTCTGATTATGTAAAGTTTAATTATCGTATCTCATGGCATATTTCTACATTATTTAAACTGTTTTTGGGTTTCGTTGATGTCCCAACCCCTGTTGTTCAATTCCAAAATGTGTTGGAAATACGAACAACTTATCAGCACGTGAGTCGCCTGACGCTGTTCGTTTTTCAAACTCAAGTTGTCCGCTTAAGAACCAGTGTCCAAGCCCACTCTAGACACCGAGGATAGAACAAAACCAAAACCCTATTTTAGGCATATGCGTAGGACGACCCAATATTCGAGCGGGGTATTGGGCCTATTAGAAAACTTTCCCTGTGTCTATTGACCCCGAGTCAATTATAGATAAATCATATTTATGTGTTGAAGAAATACATGCTTATCTAAATTCAATCCATTATCCTTTGGGGTTGGGGGAAGGCTCAACTACATTCTCGCAAAAAGTTTATGATGGTTACCAAACCTGATGGTTTCTTAAAAATATGGTGGGACCACATGAGCGTAGAAGAGAGAAAGATTATTAGAACACACATTGGGCATCTTCCTTCTTTGATCGATATGGACGCTTGCTTGGCCCGAAATGATTCATGTACTAACAAATTTTTGGGATGATCAGAACATGGTATTTCGCTTTGGGGATGTTGAATTGACCCCCACCATTGAAGAGGTATTGATTTGTTATGAGAGTAAGGAAATATGTTTTAAGAGAAGGGAGACACCGAATAAGAATATTTTAGTCCCGGATGTGTGGGATCATCAAAAGATCAAGGAGGTATTTTTAACTTACAATGACACCTGGCTAGGAGAACGTAATGGAGCAAATATCACTTTTCATGATTTGTACCATCGGTTCGGAAGATTCAACTCATTTCATAAATTTGGGCATAAATTGGTGTCGGAAGTAAAATAAAAGGAAACGAGAGCTTTTACATTCGCGGTAGGCCTACTCGGAACCATGGTATTCCCTCAGGGGGAAAATGGCACAATTCATCCGAGGGTTGTCACAGTGACCCATGCACTTTTCTTTGGAATGGAGTACAATTATAAAAAAAATATTCCACAACTTATCCCTTATGATTGTCGCCGACATATATCGTGCTTTCGGAAGATGTCAAGTTGAGAATTGTTTCTTTCAAGGCTGCAACCTTATATTACAATGGTGGATGATGATGCATTTGGTGAAAAATCATAGAACGGCACAACTTGATCACAAAACAAGGAGGAATCTACTAGAATTGCATGACATGTGGTTATTTTTACACAAGTTCAAAAGGGAAGCATCCCACGAATTTTGGTTTAAGACTCTCGGAGAATTAAGAGACGGTGATGTCCAATGGTCCCTTAACAATCTTCGTTCAGGGAAATACATTATTTGAGGGGGCGAGTGGACTTTTTTAGTGCTTCCGGATCTCAGGGGAACCCGTCCCTACAATCCTGACAGAGTTCTTAGGCAATTCGAGATCAAGTAGGAGACGCCTCAAATCGATTCTATTCTTAAATTCTTCACCGAATATGATGAAAGTGAGCCCTTGCTCAAGACTACATGATAAATGGATGGAGAAGGAAAAGGTGGACGGAAGTCTCTTTTCGTTTAGGGTATGAACCCGAAGTCAGCGACACTTATAAGGAGTGGTTAAAAAAGAGCCTCGCCGGAGCATTGAATCCGGGACCAAATGTTCCCACTCAAGTTGTGGATGTAGAATTTGAGCATCAAATTCGGCTTCACAGGCTACAAGATGAGTTCCAAAAGAGTGAAATCACGCACCGGTAGATGTACCTGGAGGACGATTTGACCATACGTATGTAAGGGAAGAGTTGAAAAGAGCTAGGTAAGACACTGATGATACTAGGCAATGCCTAATCGATTTGGATGATAGCATGGCCTCCCAACTCGATAGCATAGGGAAAATGACTTACGACTGCAAGGCACAGTTATACGAGAGTCATCTTATCATCAATAGGTACCAAATAGTACATGAGGTGAACAAGGCAAAGAAGGAAAAAGCAGACGTAGGAGCCTCTAGTAGCTAATCTTTCTATTCTCCCCTGCGCGGGAACTTATCTTCTTTCATGTTATTTCCCCTTTTCCCTATAGATTGTATCCCTATTTCGATATCTTTTTTAGGCATTTATGCCCTTTTTGTGTCTATATGAGTTGGGGGTTAATGGATTGACTTTGAGAAAACACATATTTTCTTCAAAAAATCATTAGGCCTAAACCCTTGGCTCAAAAAGGGTTACCCCAACTAGGATACGCGTCATTATAATGTTTTGTCTAATATAACTATTTTATGTGCTTATGTGCATTTGTTGAGATCAAAGGCAACCTTATCCACTATGTCCTACGAATGAATTTGACTATGACTCAAACAACTCTGTGTGGTTATTTCCTATCAAATATTTTGCATTACTTATCACATACGAAAACTAACACATTTGCCTTTGAGCTGTTTTACTTTGCAGATAATAGAAATTACTCTGTGTTGATATAAGCTAGTAAAACATCCCTACTTCACCCGATTAAAAGAGCACAAAATCCCATCCTCTGACCATCATCCAGAAATAACAGGAAATAACGAAGAGAGCGCACTGACTATCCGGGATAATGTGATAGTGGAACAGAATGAAATGATTATGGAACATGCAAGAAAGTTAGAAATGCTTCAGGAGGAAGTAAATCGCACTCTAAAATTGGCTAACTTGGCCATCACCATCAATGCCCCCGCTCCAAACTGACACAGGACTCCACTCCAAATTTCTCCCCTCAGCACCCTTATTTTTGGGGATCAGCCAACTAACGTATCATCTGGCTCTGCTCCTCCATTTGTCCAAAATACTAATCGTGAAAATAATCCAGACATCTACCATCCACAAAATCCATCCGTAACCCCACAGAACCCACCTTTGAATCCATTCCTAAATCCTCAAAACACATTCTCAAATCAACAAAATGCATTTCCAAATCCGCAAGATTCACTCCCGAATCTACAAAATACGTCAAACCTACCTTCGAATCCACCAAATTCTTTTCCAAATCCGCAAAATCCTTCTTTGCCAAACTACTTACAAAGCCCACAAAACCTTTTCAATTTCCAGAACATCCTTCCCACTTACCAACCAAGTTTCTGCCATCCGCAAAATTAGGCCTCCCTTCTAAATCCCCCTCAAGCCATCATATCCCATGATATCTATGAACCCCTTCCTAACTCTAAGATAGGCCATTATGAGGAGAAGGAGAACGAATGGAGGCCTAGCATAAAAGGAATTTAATAGCTATGAAGGAGGAGATCATGAGGATCAAAGAGTCTAATAGAGCCAAGGACTATGACAGTTTGGGGTATGACGATTTATGTATTCACCCAGGAGTAGATCTACCAAAAAAGTACAAAGTCCCTAAGTTTGAGATGTTTGGCGGTACCGAAAATCCAATGGCCCATCTAAGAAGGTACTGTGAGCAACTGGTAGGGATAGGGAAAAACAAGGTGCTATTGATGCGCCTATTCAGTCGAAGTTTGAATGGTGAAGCCTTGGAGTGGTTCATGTCTCAGGAGCCAAAAAATTTGACTAGTTGGATAACATTGGCCAAGGGTTTCCTTGACCGGTTCGCATTCAACATCAAAATAGTCCCTGACCGGTATTCACTAGATCGGATCAAACAAAAGAGCATTAAGAGTTTTCGAGACTATGTTTTTCGTTGGAGGAAAGAAGCTGCCAAAGTTCAACCTACCATGTCCAAGGAGAAAATGGTATTCGTGTTCTATCGCGCTCAAGAAGGATAATATTATACCAGGATGGTGTCCACTGTCAGAGCAACTTTTGCGGATTTGGTAAAAATAGGAGAATCATTGGAAGAACGTATTTGGACAGGGAAAATTGCCAAAACCCCAACATCGTGTAGAAATGCCATGTTTTCTAAGAAAAATGAGGAGGAGGTAGGTATGGTTTCTGTTAATTCTGTTACAAAATCAAAATTGCGGTTCAACTCTAGAAATGTTTTATCTTCCCCGCCATCACCTAACCTTATGCACGTGTTCTACGCCCACCCCCAATACCAAACTCCACTACCAAACATCCAATCCGTATACCAAGCTCCATAGCCAAACACCTGTCCCCAATATCCAATTCCACCTCTAAATTATCAGTCTTATTTCCAAACCACTCTTTCAAATAACCAAACAAATTTCCAAATGCCTCCAAATTATCACCAAGTACCCCCTCATACAAACCTAAGTCATTATAACCCCTAACATCCAAACTACGAAAATAAACCTCCCTGTAACTTCACCCCACTAGCTGAAAGTCGTACCAAATTATTTGAAAGATTAAGGAATGTCGGTCATTTGCAACCAATATAGTGAAAGAGTGTCAATCCCAACTCTCAATTTTTTAATGCAAGTCAACATTGTGCCTATCATTCGGTGGCAACAGGGCATAGTACAGAGGATTGTGTCCACTTGAAACACAAAATCTAGGATTTAATCGATCAAAAGGTCATCACGCTCCAGGCACCTACTCCAAATGTTAGCAGTAATCCACTGCCTAACCATGGAAGATCTACAGTTAACATGATTGAGATAGAGGGTGAATGGGAATCTGGCAAGACCATTACCCAGGTGAACTCCAAAAACTGCAAAAAAGTTGAAGAGGTAGGAAAGATAGAGAAGGTTGTGGCTGCCTTAAGTATCAGCGAGAAAACCCCATTTATAGTGATGACAGCCCCGACTCAAGTGTACGCTCCCCCACCAAGAAAGGAATTTATTGTGCAAACCGTTGTTGCCCAAGGGATGACGCGATCGGGACGATGTTACATCCCTGAGGAATTAACCAACAAAAAAGATTCACAGAAATGGCCAATCACTGAAGGAGTGGCTGAGGAATTTTGGAGGTGTATGCAATCAAAGGATTACCTAATCGTCAAACACTTGGAGAAAATACCAGCCTAAATCTCTATCTTGGCGCTATTAATGAGTTCACAATACCACCGATAAGCTTTATCAATGGTCTTGGAGGAAGCATATGTTCCCATGGGAACGAGTGTTGAGAACCTGGCTACGATGATAGGGAACATTATGGGGAATCAACACATATTATTCAATGATAAAGAGTTGTCGTTTGAAGGGGCGATGCACAAAAAAGCCATGCATATCATCATCATTTGTCGAGATTATGCAATTAATCAAGTATTAATAGATGACGAATCTGGTGTGAATATTTGTCCCCTCTCTACATTGGTTTAAATGAGCTATGATATGGGGAGAATTCATCAAAGCCATGTAATGTGAGAGCATTCAATAGAGGGCAGAGAGATACCATAGGAGAGATTGATTTGCACATCCAAATAGGGCCTGCTGAGTTCAAAACTAAGTTTCATGTTATGGATATTCATCCTAGCTACAACCTGCTCTTAGGAAGACAATGGATACACTGTGCAAAGGCAGTTTCATCACCCCTTCATCAATTATTGAAGTTCATTTGGGAAGATCATGAAGTAGTCATTCAAGGAGAAGGAAGTCGAGCGGACCATCCCAATGATTATATGTCGGTAATTAAAGATGTTCCAAAAGGTAACAGCTTCTATACAGTGGAAATTGTAAATGCTACAGACAGAGATTCAACACCCAAAATACCAATGCCTCTTATCTACAAAATTATTACAACAGTGAAGTTAAGAAATGGGTTCGAACCTGGTCGAGGCTTGGGCAAGAATCTGCAAGCAATTATTAAGCCAATTGCAATCCCAGAGAGAGGCTCTAAGTACGGGTTAGGATATCAGTCTGCCAAGAGGGATAGGGTTGAGGATGAGCCAGAGAAGAGTCTGTTTAGGCCCTTGCCACTTCTGTTCCAGTCATTTTCTATATGAGAAGTGCCCGATGATGACGCTCTTGGGGATGGGATAGGAGATTTATTCGAAGGATGCAATGTTGTACAAGACAATCTCCCAAAGTCAAGCGGGGTAAAGCATATTGCACCAGGGGAGGCCTTGCAAAATTGGACCTCCACTCCCCTCATAACCCGTCGCCCATCGTGGTAGATGAAAGGGTAATTACTAATAGTTTTAAAATCAGTGATGATCCAGAGGAGGCCCCGTGATCCACCTTTTATATCTCAAAACTTTCTTTTCGTATCTTGGTACTTTCAAAAAAGCAGAGACTTGTATTTGTGCAAGTCACGAGCCATGGTTTTGTAATTATCTCTCAAATTTCAATGAAAAGGCCTTCATTTAGTTGGAAAACTATATTATTTATAAAATGCTCCTAGTCATATGTTTTGTTATTATTTTCTTATCATCTAACTTAGTTTGTTTGTCCATTACAGTAACAGCAGATTAAAATCTGCCAATGTCGTGTCATGTTAAAGCTTGAACGAACAAAATAAAGGAAACAAAGATGATTGGAAGGATGATGATGAGGAACAGTTAGTTGAAGATATGGAGAAATTTAAGAATCGCGAAAAACCAAATCTGGAGGAAACCGCAACAGTCAACTTTAGAGATCACGATGAAATTAAAAAGACAAGTATCAGTATCCACCTAACGGCACCACAAAGTAAAGAGCTCATCCACCTTTTGCGGGAATACACTGATGTGTTTGCTTGGTCCTATGAGGATATGCCGGGGTTGAGCACCAGCATTGTGTCACATAAATTGCCGATAAATTCTGAGTTTGATCCAGTCAAACAAAAAATATGGAAGTTCAAGCTAGATTTGAGTCTAAAGATCAAGGAAGAAGTGACAAAATAGATCCAGTCTAAGGTTGTCGAGGTCACAAAATATCCAACGTGGTTGGACAACATCGTCCCTATGCCAAAGGACGGCAAGATTAAAAATTTTTTTTACTATAGAGACTTGAACAGAGCCTGTCCTAAAGATAATTTTCCATTTCCCAACATCCACATTCTCATTGATAACTGCGCAAAGTATGAAATGCAGTCATTCGTTGATTGTTTTTCTAGGTATCATCAGATATTGATGGATGAAGAAGATGCAGAAAAATGGCTTTTATTACACCCTAGGGCATTTATCATTACAGGGTAATGTCGTTTAGTCTCAAGAACATGGGTGCAATATATATGAGGGCTATGGTGACTATTTTCCATGATATGATCCATAAAGAGATTAAGGTCTACGTGGATAATGTAATTATCAAATCCCATGGGAGTTCAAATCATCTGACTCATCTGGAGAAATTCTTCAACAGATTAAAAAGGTACAGTTGAAAGTTAAATCCTTCTAAGTGTGCTTTTGGTGTGCCATCAGGAAAGTTGTTGGGGTTCATAGTCAGCAGAAGACGAATCGAGCTAGACCCATCCAAAATCAAGACAATTCAAGACTTGCCACCACCAAGGACCAAGAAGGAAGTTATGAGTTTCATGGGTCGTTTGAATTACATTAGCAGATTCATCGCTCAATCAACAGTCATATGTGAGCCAATTCTCAAGATGTTGAAGAAAAATACACTGAAT
>JAPEIP010000009.1:111812059-111824588 GCA_026120095.1 Capsicum chinense
CTTATCGTGCTAGGGGAAAGAAATCATCAAATTAGGCTATATCTACTCAAGACACCAAATAATATCACATGAAAATAAAATTCTAACTAGATAACACTAGTCTATACAGCTACCTAGTGAGATTCCAATTCATCATGTAACAACATCAAGTAATAATATCAAGTTATATCAATAATCTTACACAGTGGTAGCAATAGCAACAATAATATCAATATCCACATACAGAATAGGCGGTACTAAAATGAACATCAATAGCATGTACCACTCAAGGGCTACAACAGGGATAATGTGCCAAGATAAATAGGACTCAAACCAAAAACCACACCCATAGGAGGAAAATATCAATATAGATCTACTCCATCCACTACTAAAAGAAATAAACCATGGAGTAGATACATATTCATGAATTTTATAATAAGGCACATAATGATAGATATCAATTCATCAAGACATAAAATCATCAATGGATCTGAAAACCTCTATAAACATAATAACAGATCAATGCAGGAAATAAAAACACATAAATTATGGTAACATTCATAGTCACTTGCCTGACGGGCATAGGGAAAATAAATCTGAATGGATCTAAATTGGATCGACTGACTGAATCATTAATTGGGGTACAAAGCTCACTATCTCTAACTAAAGATGTCGCAATATCACTAGCTGATCTAACTAAGCTGAATGACTGGAATCTCAGGTCAGGGATACTCTCTAGACTAGTAGTCAGTCTCTCTACAATCGTAGTAATTTCTGAAGCATTAATATGGAGAGAACACCAACTAAGCCCAAATGGCTGGCTAACTGATGCTGAGAGAAATCCATAAAACTATGTCAAAACTTTCAAAATGACATCCTGTCTTAGGAACTCTAGGCTGACGGGAAATACAGGATAACTCTAGATGATCACCTATCTCATATCGGGGCTATTCTCTGATCCAGCATCTCTTCACAAGACAACCAAAACAAAGATCCTAGAATACTTCGAGATACTGCCTCTCATAATCCAGAATAGTCTCCATGGCCCAAAGAAACATACAACACACCACAAGTATGATGGGGACTCTTCCTGAAACTTTTATGGGTACCACTATCTATATCCATATCCATCTCTAACCCACTAGTACAATGCCGTGATGAAATTCTAAAAACACTTGTTGGAGTTACGTCTACATCTGTCAATAATATCATATTATTCTTTGAGGATGTAATAGAGTCAAAGAATGTGTTCAAGGTTCTTAGGAATGTGGACACACGATAAGAAGTCATGGAGTGAATTTTCTAAAATGTCACTGTAATCTCCCAAAGATAGGTTACGAATATCTCCGCACCAATCTATAGGACTCTACTAACACTTAACACTTGTACTAATAAACCAATGAAACCTAAGCTCTGATACCAATTTTTCATGACCTGATTTCCTTAAGTCATGATGGCGCCTACCATAACCCACCAGTAGGCTAGCCAACCCATAGTTTGAAATGGTTAGTAATGGACTACTCAATAATATAAGAAAAAAATACGGAATATATAAAATAAAGATTAGTACATAGAAGAATTTGAAAATCTGGTGGTATCAGTACAAGAGCTTCTAATATAAAAAGAGTACAAAGTGAAATATCAAGAGAAATACAATGATACAACTTATTTTCAAATACAGTTAAAGACTAGTCTAATACATAAGAGAGAGAGAGAGCGATAAGTAATGCTCCAAACATTAGGAACTCACTCTAAGTCTTTGAACCAAGGCTACTCTGCATGATGCACACATCAAAGGTGATAACTCGTACTATAATCTGCAGGCTGTAGAAGTGTTGTATGAGTAGCAAATGAATAGTACTCAGTAGGCTACTGCCACCTAAGCTCCAAAGATAAAGAAGATATGTACAGCATATAAATAGAATGGAAACCGAACCCAAGATTCTAAAAATCATATGAAAAGTTAATAAGATAATTAGGAACAACTATCATATTCATGTCCAAGAGTCTAACATAATAAGGCTAAGGAAGTGCCAGGGTAAAATATCCTATTCCAGATACATTCAATATACGTCAATGTTATATCATAAATCGCATGTCAATATACGAATAAAGAGCAAAAGAAAGATATGTAGTAATATACAAGGCGAAGAAATGACTATACAATATGAACAATGAAGAAAGAGATATACGATAGTATGATAGCTTCATATAGCTAGATATATATAGGTATTTATACATATAAACATGAGGTTATCTGAAAGCATAATGTATATCATCGTATTCTCATTTTGAGACCTTATTATAATACTATCAATATTTAAGTACTATTATACTAGAAGTTTCTAATCCACATGGCTAGACATTAAATAATTATGCATAATAATGCAATCATAAGATAGAAGAGGTCGAAGACATACCTAAAATCCCAATTCCGGATCAAAGACCAGTCTGTCATAAGCTAGCAGTAATAATGATTATAATAATGATAACAACAATATCAATAACAGCATGAATAACCGTCTACTCTAGACAATCTAATACCTAGCTGAGCCTATGTGTACCCCACAACCCTAGGCTCGAAAGGTTCAATCAACATATAAGAACACAAGATATATCTTTCACACATATCTATGCAATTGTCCCATACTGGCTAATAGACATAGGTGTATATTGGTGATAGATGATACGCATGTAGGAATGAATACAAAGTACAGAATCAGTATCACAACTTATCGTAACTATACGCATCAAGACTATCATCATTGTAATCAATGTCCGGCCTTGCCGGGTATCAACATATCTTCAATAGTATACTCCGGCCTTGCCGGGTACCAACATATCATCAATATATCCTTCGGCCTTGTCGGGTATTGACATATCATCAATATATCATCCATCCTTACCGGGTATCAACATATCATCAATATATCCTTTGGACTTGCCGAGTATCAACATATCATAAATATATTCTTCGACCTTGCTGGGTATCAACATTATTACAATAGTATCCTCCGGCCTTACCGGGTATCAATATCATCACAATAGTATCCTCCGGCCATATCGGGTATCAATATCATCACAATAGTATCTTCTAGCCTTGTTGGGTATCAACATCATCACAATGACCATAGCCGAATAAGATAAACTAAAATACTCATAAACATCGACATATCACCATAGAATATCTATCTAGTTAATACTTCCCAACTACTCGCTATTAGTTAACCAACACTTATTATAATAGAATCACTAGTTCACTAGTCATCACATAACCTCTAGTTATTAGCCTAAACAATATCCTTACTCATGGGATAGAAAATAACCAATATTTATGAAATAGCCAATACTAACATCTAGTCAAGTTTCATCACTAGACCAAAACTGCCATTTATCCACCATTCATTATTATCAACTGACCATACTATATCCATTAATCATTAATAGTCAATAATTTACCATTTATCATCTAACCATTCTTTATTAACTAACATCCTTCATTAACTAACCATCGTTTACCAACTAATCCTCATTTATCAACTATTCAACATCGTTATTAGCCATGTATCAATCATCGCTAGTTACCATAACTCAACTAATTAAGGTTCATTAAATAATACATTAGATGTCAGCTATCAAGTACTATAGCCACCTAAAAGACATCTACGTACCACTTAGCTTAACCCTTAATTAGGATGAATATTCATAAGATCGTATTTCAACAAGAATCACATCAATTATCAATATAATAATCATGAATATACCAAATCTATGCATGTCATCACCAGTATTTATTTAGTGGAATAATAAGCATCATACTACATCTTCCTCCATCCCATACCAGAGAGATGCATATTCAAACATATGCATATTCATATTCATATTCATAAACTATAATAACATTATTTATAATGACAAATACTTTTCGAATATTCGATCAATGTCATAACGTAGCCCTTAGCCCATTATTTTATCCAGAATAATCTCAAAATCATAATCACGACCTTAGGCCCATATTCATATTTGGAACTCATATCAATAATCATATTTATAAGTCATAGCATATCTCTAGTCATCTCACATATTAGAGGTATATCAAATATAGGAGGCATAATATAAATAAATATATAATTATTTATCACACAAGATGCATCTCACATCTAAGAAACATAATATAGATAGACATGTAATTATATATAGGATATCTTATATATCAATAGGGAATGCATCATGACTATGAGGAATATCACTTCCCTAGGCCAATTTATATATCAAAAAGGAATGTCGTCTCTATAGGTCCAATAATAATGACTAATAGAAATATCAACTCCATACTCCAATCATCAAGTCTAAGAGTAAATAACATCTCAATTGGACAATCATCAATTCTAAGAGGAAATAGCATCACTATTGACCAATCATCAAGTCTAAGAGGAAATACCATCTCTATAGGCCAATCATCAATTCCACATGGAGTATCATAACCATAACTCAAAGGCCACAATCCGAGAACATCAATACAGGTTACCAAATTATAAAGTAACCTTACTCTAAGGTTTACTAGCATCATTTATGTCTAACATCTGCAACTAAGTCCACAAGACTTAACACAAGCTTAGGCCTAAGTGGGCCGAACGATCCCACTTCTAATCCATAATTTCCATTATAACGCATACTAAGCCTCAAACTAGGCTAAGGTATCTAGTTTATTTTTTAGGTGTTACATAAGCCATATTCAAGCCTAAGATAGCAACTTCGACTAGAAATAAGGGTACTTAAGTCAACTTTACCCAAATTACGGTATTAAGACTACCACACACACCCAATAAGGATAAATATATAAATCATACTTCATATGCTAAAACTATATTCCAAACATAACATTATATCAAATCCATGCTATAACTAATCCAAATTAAAGGGGGAAGAGAGTAGGGTACAAAAGGGTCATAAATGCCATTTTATGGGTCAAAAACCCTTATCTATTCCCAAAAAACATTAACAATCAAGGCCAAGTTTTCCTACTTATAATCAAGCCTAACATCCATATTCATACGTAATATATATAACACATCATCTATGAATAAAAGTAGATAGAAGCCTACCTCAAGGTCAAACTGCAAAACATCACTTTATGCACCACATACTTATCTTCACTTTACAGTCCTCAAAATTTTATCACACTATCAAAATAATATTATACTCATCAATACGAGTCTAATGATACCCATATTGCACTATTGTGCTTTGGGTCCAAAAACATCACCAAAAAGTCTAAGTAGGTCCCGCATATGAAAAATGAGTTTTTGAGACCAACCCAATATTCACACATTAGTAAGGAATCATAACCCTCAAAGAATGGATGAAAACTAAGCATACTTTTAGACTAAAATCAAGCCCTAAGCTAAATTGGGGTTTTGGGTTCAAACTAAGAAATTCAAGCATGAATTCAAGAAATTCTCAAATTAATCTTGATGATAATCATGATACAAGATAATAATTATGCTCCCAAGTCACCCCCCATGACCAATTTTGAGTTATTGTACTCATTTTGGGGTTTCTAGGTTTAAATGGTGAAGGGGAAATGCCCCAAACGTGTTTTGATACCTTTATATAGCCCTTATAGCTAAAGAGATGCCACTATCATGGTCATACGGGCCACGATCATGCTCCCGCGATCGAACACTCTTGGCCACGATCATGGTTGTACCTTATGACAGCAAACTTAAAAATATATTTTTTGACCATCAGAACTTATCCGAAATCAAAATAACATGATCCAATAGTAAAATTTAAGAGTAAACCACATTTCAAATCCATTGGAATCAACAAAACTTTCATAGGAGATTGTTTATGCAAAAAGTGGGGCCCACACCTAAAGTTTCATTACTTTTCATAAAATTCGCTCAATAGGTCGAAATGAGTCTGGGAGCTGAACCAAGGGTCTCCCCAGCCTAAAATCAAAGTTTAGGATACGATGGCAAAGTCATATTTTTTATCCGAGATTGTTTCGATCAAATATGGGTCCCACATCCATTTTTTCTAATTTTCAACTTTCCAACAAATAGGTTGAAATAAGCTTAGGTGCATTGGGATCCAAACCAAAGGTCTACCTAGACTGAAATCGATATTGCGGATCTGCTGGCACAGTCAAAATTTTCATTTGAGATTGTTTCATAGAAGTTTTTGTCCGATGGCCATTTAAAACCAGTAAAAACTTAAAAATAGGGAATTGGCTCTAAAAACCAAATGAACTACTCGGTAACCAAACTGTCAGTCCCAGCAAGTCATAAATGACTGATAGCAACTATGGAGAATTTCAAACTATGAAGATAAGCATAAATATGGAAAATGACCTAAAGGGTCATTATAGCCGCGACCCTATGTCAATCCACGAAATAAATATATCAATAGTGTGAACCATGCACACAGGTCATCAAAACCAAATCTCATGTCAGCAAACATGAGTTTCCAGTATAAGTCATCCAAGACCCTTACCTTCACGGTTTAGCTACATGACCCCCATTAAGCCTAATTTAAAACAACTTTCGTAGAACCTGTTAATTAACTACGAAATTATTCATTAAGGCACACCATGGATATCATTATACCGTACACTTACAAACTTATTACTGTGAAATAAAATTCCATTAAACTTGGGGGAATGTCGTAACATCTTTTAGTTTATTAAATGAATTTGGAGGAATGCCTCAAACTCCTTTAGTTTATAAAATCAACCATAGGGAATGCCTCAACCCCCGAGGTTTAAATTTTAGTCAAAGAATGGCCAACAAGGCCTTCAAATCCATGTTTAATCTTTTAACAGTTTGTGCAATGCAATAGTATAGATGAATAAGTTAAACCAAGTGACAAATCATATTTCAAGACCAATTACACGAATAGGTTGAGGGAACACAATTTCCAAACCAGTTTCAACACCAAAATTATCAAATTAGAGGAATACCTCAATACCATTCCAATTTCCACACCCATGCATTCCATTAGTTCAAAACATTAAAATAAAGAATGAACAATTGTATTAAACCCATGGGAAATCAATTCAAGATGCTTTCATTCCAAAACCCTCAAAACCATCTTCACAAATCATAATTTAATCACATGGACACAATTATAAACACATGTTTTTGATAAAATGATAGTCTCGGATGAGTAACATTCCAAAGATACATAAGAATAAGAAAGTAATTCAGACTAAAGACCCAGAGGATGAATATAAGATGAAATCCTTATGCTTCTTGGGGTTTTGAGTTAGAGAGTGTAATTATGGAAATTAATCTCTTAAAACTGAAGGAAATAGTTTGTATAATGCTTAATTGTTGTACATATGTTAAATTACCATAATACCTTTCATTCCAAGTAAATAAAACAAAAGCACATGGATTTTACATAGGGGCGTGGCACGGACCTTTTCACGAAGGCTAACCTCTATGTAATGGACCTTAACATGGAGATTATCCTCCATGTAATAGACCCTATCACAGAGATTATCCTCTATGACACGGGGATATCACAGCAGCTCACTACCTTCATGTTCCAAAACTACCCCTAACCCCATTCAAAAATTCAAAAACTCTCCCGAGATACCCCATTCATATGCCTAAACACAATTTAAGTCAAAAATCGACATTTTAAATACTTGAGGGCCAAATATAAAATGCTTAAAATTTTGAGAGTGTTACATTCATGCCTTTATTGATAAGGGACCCTTCAAAATATACAGTGGCACCGTAGGTTTAGAACTTAAAAACTACTACTAACAACTCATGCCTAACTAATGGAGGAGCCTCCATCCTTACGTTCATTCAGTGTTAAGTATTACTCCCAACTGAATAACACTGGTACTATTAGTCATTTCACATAATCTGTTACTAACAAGTGCTCATTGTAATAATGTTATGAATTTAATGATATAAGCATTGTATGAATTCCTTGTAACCTAAAAACTGTGACATGCAAGAATATCTAGGTATCGAGTGCTAATAACTCGCCAATGCTATTTATTACAAACCAATCTTAGCAAATATTGAAAAGTCCATGGTATGGTAAAATTATGAATAATACCCCATATTCAATAACTAATCATCAAGTAAACATTTACATTATCAAACATATGAAAACACAATTATCATAGGGGAATATATTTTTCATGGTTTAAAATCAAGACAATTCAGAGAAGATTCATAAAATCCATGGTTAACTTGAAACCCTATAAAAGAGAAAAGGGATTTATAGATGAAAGTTTAGATAGTTCTTAGGACTCAATGGGTGGAAGGGACCCACTGATGATTATCCTACATACTTGAAGTAGAAGCCTCGAAGAATTCTTCTTGAGAATTGGACTTGCTTGAAGAACCCTAGTTTGGTCTTGAGGGAGAAAGAGATATCCTCTTTGATTTCTCTTGGGTGAAATTGATAATTATGTTATGAATTAGGGATTTGGGTCTTTTATACCTGTAATATCGTACTTTTACTACCTTGAAAATTTTTCCCAAAAATATTGAAAGCTTTCTTTGAAAGATGAATCTACTTTTGTACATGTGGTATTTTTAAGATTTTCACTTTTCTTCATGTGATAATTTCAATAAGCTTTCCACTGATATCAAATTCGCCCAAATTCGACACTCGGGCGAAAAGTTAGAGCCTTTTTAGTGATACAGTGTATCACCCGAGCCTTCAGCGCGTCGCGAATAGAGCTCAAATAACAATTGTTAATTTCCAGTATTTTTACGTAATAGTAGATCATCGCGCCAAACTTTTAGGTCATAGACAAGGTGGAAACACGATAGCTCTGCATCACACCACCGTGCAATTTCCCATTTGTCACTTTCCAGTGACTTGGCGTGATAGTGGCGCGTTGCGCCAAGGATGAAAATTGGGAAATTTTCTTAGAAATTAAATATGTATCCTAGGGTTAAAAGGGTCATTTTCCCACACTATATAAGCCTTATAACATGAGATTTTGCCATAATTCAGCAACTTATACTCAATTAATCTAAAAAAACTCTCAAGAACAAGCCCTAGGGTTTTCATAGAAGGTTCAATTCCAAGGGAATTCACCATCAAATTTCAAGAATCTCTCTGTCAATCTTCGTAGAATCATATGTTAAGGTATGCGTACTGTTCATTCATGGACTCCTTTCGTCCATGAAGCCCAAGAATCTCTTTTTTAATTTTAAGTCTATGGATTTCTTTATGAATTTCATGTTGGGTTTGTTTTGTTTATGTTGAGAATGATCGATTGAATTCAAATCCATACTGGGTGTTCAGTTTTATGTGGAATTGATTTGTATAGATGTATATTCATGTGAACCTATGAATAAACCCAAGGATGATGAAATTAGAGATGAATCATAATGATTAATTGTTGTATAATATTGTCTACATGTGCTATGCCTACCATGTGTTTGATATTTGCCTAGATAAAGGAAAAATGCCCAACTAGTATGATATCATGAAATCCACATGTACGTACAAGCTTATGCATATCACATGTTAGATGGAGTGCTTCAATATATGAATTATGAATTGTGTTGTTGATCATGTGTTCATGTAAGCCATGCTATGTCAATTTATTTTCATCGAGTCCTGGGGGTACTTATACCCAAACATTTAGTTATGTGCCTAAAGCCATGTCATGTTTTTATGATCTCCTTAGTTAAGCTATGATCCATAGAACTCAGTCAATCATATGACTCAAGAAATCTCAGAAATCTCAGTGATCTCAGTACTTAGTAATCTCAGTAACCTCAGTATTCCCACTCAATCTCAATAACTTCAGTATTCTCAATCAGTCTTTAAAACTCAGTACATTTCGTTAGCTAACGAAACTCAGTAAATTCAGTTTAGCTTCACTAAATAATACCACTAGTATCAGTTTAATTCAGTTAATCAGTTCAACCCAATTAATCAATTCAGTGTCTTTCAGATGGGTGTAGGAGTCAGCACCGAGCGAGCCTAGAGATGGGGACTCACCTGGGGATGGGGACTCACTTGCTAAATAGGACTGAGATCCCTAGAAGCAATCCTTAAGTTCCAGAACTACGTAGTCAACATAGGTATGAGATATCATCTATTAGATAGGATTGACATACTCAGGGATCACCCGTTAGCGAATTTAAATATATAGGACTAATCCCAGGGATCACCCACTAGATTAAGACTGACTCCACAGTAGTTGTCTTTACCAGTGGCACGGTACTGACACCCTTCCAGCTGGGGTTATAGTTTAGACTCTAGTTAGCTTAGTATGGGGCATGTCGGTTAGATGAATACATCCGACAGTTTCAGTTACAAAATTAGGACTGTCAGATACAGTCAATTCAGCTCAGTAGTATAGATTTAGGACTGCCAGATACAGTCAGTCCTTATCATTATAAATAGACTCCGGAATCATCCATTAGATACGACTGATCTCAGCTATGGTCAATCAGTAACGGTATCATCAGATTTAGAGATAACCCGCCAGATAGGATTGATCTCAGATTTAATTACTTAGATACAGTATAAAACTCAGCTAGTTCCATCAGATTTAGGACTGTCAGATACAGTCACTCATGTTATCAGTTATATCAGTTATTAGAACTCATGTTTCTAGTATTCAGTTTCAGGACTGTTAGACACAGTTAACCAGACTAGTTCTTCATAATCAAAATTATCAGAAATAGTTATTCATGTATTAGTAACATATTATCAGTCCCTCAGATATAAGTAATTCTATGTTATTAGTAAACTCAGTAGTCAGAACTTAGCATTTAGTCCTATCACGATGTCATTTACACTTACGTATGTATGCATGTATTCTCACATTTATGTTAGTCAGTCAGTTAGTATTATTTATGCATATGAACCTATTGCATTAAGCATACCTCACTTGCATACCAGTACATTCAAAGTATTGATGCATTTTTGCTATGGTGTCTTATGCTATAGGTTTAGAAGCACGATCTCCAGAGCATCAGTAATATCCTGGTTCAGCAGTCAGAGTCAAATATGAGTCCTCATCCTTCGAGGACATGATGATTACGTTACTATTTCAGTTTTTAGTTTATTTCAGTAGATGGAGTTAGTTGGGGACACACCCCATCAACTTCTTATTCAGTTCAGTTTAGAGGCTTTCAGTCTATAGCATGTCAAACAGTTATTTCAGATTTGCTCTAGTATTGTTATACCATTTTTAGACATTATTTTATCAGATGTTTATCCATTTTGAACCTTATGTCCTTTCAGTACATGTTTCCGCATTTATACAGTATATTATGCAGTGATTAGGTATATATATCAGTCATGGGTTAGCTTATGGTCCTTTGGGGTCATAGGTACCGTGTGACGTTTTGGGGTACCAAATTCGAGGCGTTACAATACCACCCTTTATGAAGCCAAAATGATGTGGGTTTTACTTTTAAGGGAGTGGAAAAGAGATAAAATTCCTAAAAAATATATTGAAAACTGGGTTCACAGTCGTTACAACTCACCCTACTACTCGTTGGGACTGACTATGAGTCGTAGTCTAAGCCGTAAGCTGGAATCTAGGATCTAAGGTCCCTTTCTGGTCTGACTATGACTTCCCCCATACGAATCATTATGACTGACTACGAGTGGTAAGATGGATTTGTAGTCTGAATCTTGAGTCTTGAGTGCTTTACTAGTCAGGCTAAATGTCCCTCTCTATGACTCGTAGTCACTGACTATTAGTCGTAAGGCCTAGTCATAAACATTAAACTCAAACTTGTGGCATTCACTGGAGTGACTACGACTCACTCATGATGACTCGTCATGAGTGGTAATGACTCGTTACCTGATCGTCGTCACGGCAATGTGCCAGGCCCTTAAGGGAAAAATTTTCACAACTTTTTGTCTCGAAATTGAGTTGAGGCGAGACTTGAAGCACAAGCTAACTTAGTGGTCTAACTTTTGAAAGGTTTAGAACATAAAAACTTGGGATAGTACAAATATCAATAGTGACCTTTTAGCCATAAAAAAGTCATTTAAAATCAAATAATATAACTAAACAAATATCTTTGCTTTGAGTACTAAAAAATTCATGCATGACTTGTTATAGTAATAGTTACCTTTTAGTCAGTAAAAAGGGTTATTTAAAATCAAATAATATAACTAAATAAATATTTTTACATTGAGTACTAAAAAAATCATACATGACTATAGTTGGCTTAATAATAGATGACTATTTTTCATGACAAATGATTTAGTTGAGTTTAATATTATGATAAAATGTGGTAGCTAATAATTATTTTTCACTATGAGCTAAAATTTGTTGTACCAATACTATTCTAGAGTAATCTGAGATGTTAATCATTTGCTTTGATTTAATACTATATGTCTATTTGTTAAATTTTAAATATAACTTCAATGAATATATAATTAGAAAATTTATCTCTATTAATATGTGAAATAAAATAATATTGAGGTGGAAAGTGTCATTGTCACAAAATTTCAAGGTTGAAAATTATTTTATGATAAAAATTTCAAAAAATGTCAATGGTGTTAAAATTAAAAACAGAAGAAAGCCAAT
>JAPEIP010000009.1:111824725-111837842 GCA_026120095.1 Capsicum chinense
AATTTTAAATTTATTTTTTAGTTTTGAGGTAGGGTTAAGGTTTGTTTATATTCTACTCTAATCAGATACACTTTGTGGGACTACATTAAGTATATTGTATTATATAAATTCAGAATGATTTACGTGGATTACAATGCCAAGATTAAAATAGAAAATATTTAAATAAAATAAAATTATGAATATAAAAAAATATACCAAACTTATCTATATAAATCAAAGAATCAAAACAATATTTTGATGACAACTATCAGTTAACATAAAATCAATTTTGAAATTATATTAAGATAGAAATTTCAAAAAGAAATGTCAATTCAACTTTTTATATATATCTATATTGTGAATTCAAATTGATATTTAAGTTCTCTATTATAATGGAATCATACTTATACAATATTTGATTATTTCATTTGAGTTAAAATACGGATATATCTATACTAATAGGTGAAATAAAATAATATTGAGATGGAAAATGTCATTGTCACAAAATTTCAAGTTTGAAAATTATTGTATGATAAAAATTTCAAAAAATGTCAATTTATTTCATTTTTAATCAACAACATGATTTTAAATCAAATTAAAGTATGCTATTATTGTGAAACATACTTCTGCGACATTTAATTATTTCTACTTAAATTTTAAAAAATATGAATTTTGAATTGAAATTTTTTAGTTTAATTTGAAAATATAAAAATATATGACTTAAAATGTCAAATTCAAAATAGAAATTCTAATAATAAAATAAATCTATCTGTGAAAAATCAAAATGAAAATAAATTAAAAAATTAGTATCGCTTTCTTAATCGATGTATGTATCTTGATTATATTCAATAAATGATTGACTTGTCTATTTATTTTTTAGATTAATTAGTATTGCAAAACTGTACAAATATGACATTATTTAATAAAAGGAAAAACACTAAATTATATAACTCATTTAAATATGTCATATAAAAAAAATTATAGGAAGGAAAATAGATAATGTTAATTTAAATTATTTTCTTAAATAAAAAATTAAATACTTATAATCCAATATGTTCAAATAAGTTATATATTTAAAAGAGTTATAATTATCTAATATAAAAGAAAAATCAACCAAGTAGATAAGAACGCTAGCTGGAAGATACAAGATAAGAAGCAATAATGAAGATATGGAAAAACAGCAGATATGACAACGAGAAGATATCAACAGAGTAGTAATAGAAGACAAGATATTAAATTGTGAAAGCGACATGTTAAACTTTCACAATTTACTTTACGTAAAATATTGAAAACTTTTGTATTCTATAACCAATTTTTTAAGTGCTCACATAAAAAAATATGCACTTATTTTAAATTAATAAAGTACCAAGCATATATATTTATCTTAACAACTTTCAATAAAAAAATAATTACGCAATTAAAATAATACAATAAGCATCTAAAAATATCATTTTGCAGTTAACATAAATATTGAGATGGAAGTGTAAAAAGTTTGTTGATAATATTGAGTAATTTTTCTGTTTGAAGTTCTATATATACACACAATTGTATATATAATTATTTGTTCTGATTTTCATTGTGATAATATATTTTGCAATTATTGATGGACATATTAGTGAAAAAGAACATATAAACGACAATTTGAGATGAATATTGATCAAATTAAGGTGCAGTTTTAGACTGTTGAAGGAGAGAGAGGAAGTCTATGCTGCTTTGGCCACAAATACAATGTTGTCTTAAAAGAATCGTTAGTGACACTTCTCAAAATTGTAAAATACAATGATTTATAAGTTGACAATTATTTTGGAATCTCAAAAATGAATTTATAGCTACATTATCTAACATTCTGACGAACAAAGCTAGTGAAATTTCTTTAATTTGTAATAATGAAATTGTTGAAAATTATTTTGGAATTTAGTATTTTTTTTATATTTTAGTTACATTATTATATGAATTCTTGTGATTAATAATGCTTATGATAGTATTCTTCCATTTATATCAATGATTTTTTGTAGTTTAGCTACATTATATTACCAAAAATTTTATTAAAGATTTTTATTTTTCATACCAAATTAAAATAATAATTATAATTTATGTATTTCCTGACAAAAGCAATGAATTTTTAGCCATGTACAAAAATATTTGTGGCAAATTCTTTAGTTGATAGCTACAAACTTTCAAACTCATTACTAAATACAAGTATTTCTATCAGGAGTCTCAAAAATAAAATAACCATTTCTATTAGTTTTCATAGCAAACACATCTAGTCTTTTGCCACAATAAAACATGTTGTTGATACAATATGAAAACTACTATATATTTTATTTGTCATGGCAAGAAAATAATATTATTTTCTATAAGTATATATTTTATAGAAAATGTTTCTTTTACTATCACAGCTACAAATAGAGTACATTTTCAAAAACATGTTTTAACAATTGAATCAGTGTAAGTTTTGAAAGTACTAGCTTAAAATATTTAGCTCGAATGACTGTTCTTGTTATAGAAGTAATTGAAACACCATTCCATGTCAAGTGATGTTGCATTTCATTAAAGGATTAGAAACTTAAAATTTTCCCTAGGTTACTGGTTAAAGATAGCTGCAGTGGTGGGATTGCTGCTGTGGCGAGAACGCTACAATGGTCGTCTAACAGGCGTAGTAGGGCTACACTACATACCAGGGTCGCTGTAGCATACCCTTGGACTGCCACAGTAAGGTCATTGTAGTAGGTAAGTTACCGCTACAATGGTTGCTTGATAGTAGCTAGTCCAATCCTATTTCTAAAATTTAATTTTTGTGAATCATGATTTGGGAGCACCTTCATGTACCTAATATGAGATTTATAAGAAGTGTAGGCCTATAAACATGGAAATTATTCCAAAGATGCCATCAATGGAATCCAAAACAATAAACACTAATTATAATATCAGAAAATGATAAATAGAGTATGGCAATGCCCAGACAGGGCAAACATATAGTATCTAGATAACATAGCGCTGAATTATAGGGAGGTGGGGATTACTATGTCAGGATCTAGCTCTCTTCTTATCTTGAAGACTCTACACATCAGATCAATCCTCATCTAGCCTACATAAAAGTGAGAATTCTTGTGCATCAGATGTCTTCACCTAAGGAGTCTTATATTATCAAAAGAAAATAACTTCACAAGGATCTTCACACCTTTAGACCAAATTTTCCTCTGGCCGCTAAAATGACCCTTTAGGTCATGTATAGATAGTCCTAGATCCTCCACCCTCTTGGATACCACTACTTCATTCATTGGCATCTATCTTTCTCCTCTTTTTGATCCTCTTCTATGTATATTCACTCTTAGCAGATCAAAAGCAATATAGCAGTAGACCCAAGAATCCTCTACCTCTACCGACACCTATACCCTTAGGCACAACTCTTTAATCAAGGAGGGAAGAAAAAGGTGTTTTACTTAGTTGAAATAGGCCCTCCACTAATCCACTATCTACTCCTCCATGTTCGCGCCACCATGTATATAACACAAGAAACCACTATAGTCCACTGGTAGGTTACGTCTGTTACATTTTTGGATAGATGAATTGTGTGGGAAACTAGATTCATCCATCGACTGGACTCGATAGTAAAATTGGTGCTCTAAATTCCATTACCAATATAGACCTAACTAGATGAGGCTATCAAGTCCCCCACCACAAGCATCTTATCTAGCAAGCCATTATACCTCCTAATTTCCTTTAATACGAAGCCCATATTTTCGAAGATCTATACTCCAACAAGCACATTCACAATCTTTACCCCAATCAGAACATTCACTCTCCAATATAAATTATCAAAACCCAATTTCTTAGATCATGATGGAACATACTATAAATCACCATTAGGTGAGCCAACCCATTGTCCCAAATCGCTAGTAATGGACTACTAAGAGAAAAAAAGGAATTATGCAAAATACTTAAGCCTCGGGACTTAAACCAAGGATCCCCCCAGCGTAAAATCAACATTCCAAAGATGATGGAGCTATCAAAATTCTCATCCAAGGTTTTCTACTAGGATTTTTGGTACGAGACTGAATCCTAAACACCGACAGCTACAAAATTAAGAAATAAGCCTAAGACCCAAATAAGTTATCCGATAACTAAATCAACAGTTTTGACAAAATTACAAATGTCCTATAGCCACTATATGAAGGCTTGAAACACTAAAAGTGCACGTAAATTAAGGTAATGACCAAGAGGGTCATTACAATATCCATTACTAAAAGGTTTCATCCACGAAAGTCAATGGATTGAAAGATCACGAAAGCTTTAAGGGAAAAGGTACTAGGCCCGTATACTCTGAGTAAGACTACCCATATAACTTCTAATAAGAAACAATACTTCTAAGGAATTTTCCTATAGGTATCCCTTTTTCAACAAACTTTCTTACTTCTCTTCTAAAACAACTAAAACTCAAACTCAACCACCAAATGACCTCCAATGAAACTGAGAATGGCTGACGCACACAAATTTGAACCACAACACACCGATACCACAATGATACCAGCACAACCAAGAAAAATCTTATCCAAGCCAAGGAAAACCCAGACATGAATTATGCAACCATCTCCAACATCCAAATACAATCATTCTTTGCCTTTCAAACTCGGTTATTTACTCCAAACCAAATAATAAGTCATCCAAGTCCTGCTCGTGCAACTCTACCATATCAATCTCAAAGAGATAAAGATTATCCACCTATAATCCATACTAACAAGAATGAGAATAAGCCTATAAGATGTTGCTTGGGCATACAAATAAAGATAACAAATGTCTGTAACTCTCTGCGATAGCCAAGAGTCCAAAGCACAAATACTCACTACTGAATAATCTGATCCAGGATATCCCATTAGCTAAAGAAAAAACCAATCTAAGCCCAATTAGAGCACACTACTCCGGCTGGATAGATCATCTAAAAATTTTGACAAACATTGAAAATTGAGGTCAACAGCAAATAAAAACATAATTGAGTGCCAATGAGCCACCATCTGAACATCTATCAACCCTAATAAATCTAAACTAAAGAGGATCGAATAGGTTGACACAGGGTAGGCTTAGCCAACCCACAGGTGAAACCCCAACTAACACAATCTAAAAATAAAGGCTGGTCCCAAACTTTGCAACTCCCAGCTAAAATTTCAACCCTAAGACTAAACAGCTCAATCTAAACTATCCAAATCAATTATGTAGATGGATAAGCATCAACACTCCCAAATTGTCAGAACCCTCGAGCAGTAATTCAAAGGCATCAAATCCAAATTGAATCCAAAATACCCTTTAAATACTCTGAAGTGCTAGCCCTATTATCCAAAATGCCTGCCATGAACTAAAGACTTATACTAAATACTCTACATGGTCTGACAAGAACTTTGCCTATTATGATCACTATGACTAAATTGAGGGCCACCCATAGTCTGAGACATTACCAATATAGAATCGATAGGCTACAAGTGAAGCTGACCACCACCGAGAGAATTCTAACATCTAAATGGAATATTAATAGCATTGTACTGATGACATGGCATCTTAATCAACCTTTATAAGTATTAATATATGCTTTCTCTGTGGCTTTTACATAGTCAATAATTTGAGATAAATAAGACCTAACTACTATCAAATGCTCTAACACTAAACAGAGTGGCAAAGATAATTCTCTAATAAATCCATGCACCATCTCATGCTCTAAAGGATATAGTATGAGAGTATGTCTATCCCACTCAAGAAACCCAATCTCATACTCTAAAACTGACAACGAACCTTGATAATCACAAAAAAATCCAACTCTGACCTGAGAACTTCTTAAAACCCAGATATAATCCCTAGTTGTAAGGTATCTATTAAAATGCTGAAAATCCCTAACGCCAAATCTTAAAAGGGTGCAGCGGTCATAAATTCTACTGAAGCCTGGGTTAGATCCAAATTCTTTGACTGACACTAAAGATCTTCGATGTTAACTTCTAACTCCTTAGTTTGACATTGCACTGAAGCTCGAGGAATTTGAGCTAAAATATAATCTGCATCTATCAATAACCTCATATCATCCACCTTGGACATAATAGAGTGAAAAAATACACTTGAAGATCATAGATATACGTACATGTAATAAAGATTCAAAAATAAAATTTCCTAAAAATGCTCTGTAGCCTCCTAAAGATAGGATACAAACATCTCCATATCGATCCATAGAACTCTATGAGATACTTAGATATTGTACCAATACACCAGTAAACCTAGGCTCTAATTCTAATTTTTTATGACCTACTTTCTCAGGTCATGATGACACCTACTATAATCCACCAATAGGCACACCAACTCGTAGTCTAGAACTGCTAGTAAAAGACTACCAAGAGAAATGAAAGAAAAAATGGAATAATTATGATAAAATATATATATAAGACAACACCAAAAATCTGGTGGAATTAGTACAAGAGCTTCTGATATTATAAGACTACAAAATAAAGTACTAAAAGAATATATAAGTGTAACCTATCTTTGATCATAACATAAAGATTAGTCTAATCTATAAGAGGAAGAGTGGTAACACTTTAAATTCCAGGATCTCAACCTAATCAATGGTCCATAAAAACTCTACACAAGTTACACAATAATAGTGAGAACTTGTACTATGATCTTCAGGTTGTAGAAGTGTACTATGAGTGCCAAACACATGGTATTCAGTAGGTAACCATTAATTGAGTTTCATAGATAATGCAAATATAGTTAAAAGGAAAGCAGGAATGTAAACTATAACAAAATATCCAAGAAACTAACATAATAGTACTAAGAGGCAATATGGATGAACTATCTTATTTTAGAAAATCTTAGGAATATAATAGACCAATATACAAATAAAGCATAGAAGAAGGATATATAGTACTATAAAAGGCAAGAGGTACATATATAATGCGAAGAAACAAGGAAAAAGAGGGATATATGGTAATGTCATAGCTAGATATATGTATATACATATATGCATACAAGACTAACTCAAAGGGTATGACCTAAGGTAGTTAATCTAGCATCTCAAGGCATCCTAATCATAGTAGGAACTAGTACTTGCATACTCAGGGTCTCTAATTCAAACATCTAAATGTGAGATATAGTCCAAATAAAATAATCATGAGAAAGGAATCAAAATTATACCTCAAATCTCTGTATCACTCCATAAATAACCTGGCATGAACTAACCATAATAATAATAATAGTAATAAAGTAATCAAATAGTCTGGAAAAACAATATCTAAATTGGGCCTCATAACTTGGAAGGCTCAATCAGTATACAACATACAACAAACAGTGCTCTTAACCTATACCTATAAAACCCTCCCCAAGGCTGATAGGTCTAGGGACCAAATAAAATACTAGTGATAGGCAATGCACATGTAAGAACTAATGCAAAGTTAATCTATGATACCACAACTAATTTAAGTTCTATATAGAAACCTAATGTATACCTGCTTCATCTCACCGACTCACCAAGGCAGGACCTATGATGACTCTCTTCTTTGATACGACGGCTCACAAATGAAGAGGTTTAAGAGTACACATATACACCGACCTGGTCTCTAAGATATTATCATCAATCTACTCCATCCATTACCAAAGTTATATATAAGTATTTATAAAATAAATGCACAGACATAAACAGTGGCTAAAAGTGTGTAAAAGGGGTCAAAATCTCTCTCAACTGAACTAAATAGTAATAGTAAAATCTTGGAAGGGAATCTATCTTAATAAAATATCGAATATATCATTTTAGTCTCTAAGTTCAGAAATCATCCATTAAGGTAGTGCGATTCCCATTATGAAAGATTCCATTTTAAAAGTAAAAAGAAGAAACAAATCCCTTTTAGGAAAATAGTAGTAAAACCATGATTTTACTTAGAGTCATACCATTAATTGAGGATAGATGTACCAAATCTATGCATGCACTCACCACTATCCAATCAATACAATTAGAAGAGTCTATACATCGTAGACTATGACTACATTCTTTACAAGGATAAAATGCACTTCTGGAGTCCAACTAATAGCATTATCATTGCCATGGACCTAATAGTATATATATATATCCAACATAACCATAATATCATAATTCATAAAGCCATTATAATCCAAAAAGTGAAACAGTAAACCTTATACTAACAGGTTATTAGCCAAACTATGCCTAACATGCTAGTAACCTAGGTAATAGGATCCTATAAGCATAACAAATATTTCATCTTACAGGTCAATTTAAACTTTTATTCCCTAAAATTATAATTAGGCTGTCATTTAATCTATCCATAATCATATCCTAACATCCCTATCTAAAATGAAACACATATAATACACTATCTCATGAAGAAGTAGTCAGATGCCTATCTCGACGACGAATAGGATTGATACATGACTTTGAAATGCCACTACATTATCAAAATAGTAATCTACATTTTATTAGGAGTATAAGACCTATATTTTTATATAAAGGATCAGGTCAAAATTTGGGTTAAGCATGGGCCCATAAGGCCCACAAGTAGAATCAAAAATTGAATCCATCCAAGGTCCATCAAAGGACAAAGAATATGTGCTCAAAAGTTGAGCACAAAGGGTGCATGAATCGAGGACAGCAAATCAGCCCCTAAAGTCTAGGGATTTTTAGACGTAATATCTAAGAATTTAGTATGGAATAAGATAGAAATTGATGGGAAGGTTAATGAAGATTAACCAAGAAGTGTTAGTCTAGCTTACATTATCGTCAATAGATGATTCCCCACTTTTTTCTCTCCTCAAGATATCAAAATAAAGTGAAAAAGGAGAAATAAATAATGGAAAATTGGGTGAAGAAAGGGGATTTAAAGTCCCCCAGGTGCCGCTAAAGCGGTCTGGCACGATAGGTGCGGTTACCGCTAAAGCGGTCACCTTGGTGCTAAAGCGGGCCCTTGACCACTAAAGTAGACCCTAACCTAATGGTCAAGGATGCTTAAGTGGCTCATGGGTGCTAAATCACTTGCCTCTAAAGTAGTCATATAAGATATCAGATATTAGATTTTGCTAAGTCTAAAAATTAAGATTAATTGGATGCTAGGGATTCATTTATATTTTCATAAACGAACTATACTACCATACCAAATTTGATGTTCCAAACTCAATGGAACTATCAAAACTTTAATTTAAGATTGTTTTAACTAAATATAAGGCCTATTGTAATGACCCTCTATGTTGTTTTCTTCATTTCTTTTAATTTTTATTGTTTAGAGATTTCCTATAGATGCCCAAGTTATTTATATCATACTGGAGCTGACAATTAGTTATCAAGCAATTCATTTAATTTTTAGAGCCAATTTCCTATTTTGAAATCTTCGCAGGTTTGAATTGGCTGCCAGACAAAACTTCCATTGAGTGACTTTGTATACCAATTCGAATTATTCCAAAATATTCAAAACATCAATTTAGTCTAGGTGTACCTTTTGTTTTGGTCCCAAGGCTTTCGAACTCATTTTGGGCTACTAGCCAGAACTTAAGAAAAAATAACAATTAGGCGTGGGACCCATACTTTATTGAAATGACCTAGTATGAAAATTTTGACAGTGCCATTATGTTCGGAATATGAAATTTGATAGGATATTTATTTCTATACATGATATTCAGAATAAATACAGAGGGGATAGTGAAGACTCATAAAAAATCTAAGTCACCAACTGATGAATCATCTAGTGCACCTGCTTAAGCTGCCTTTGGGTCACATAAACAAAGAGGTGATAAAGTGGCTAACCAGTTGCTTAAGAAACTAGGCTAGCCTAGTTGAGGGTCGCTAAAGTAGACCCTTCATCACTTAAGCATATGTTGCTTAAGCCGCAAGAAGATCATTGAAGCAGTAGGTATGCAGGTACGATAAATCTCTAAAGTGGCACTTGGCCACAAAATCAGTGACCACTTAAGCAACCCAGTGTCTTCTTATGAAGCATTTGGATGGCCTTAAATACCCCTTATACTAATTTTCTCCCATTTTAACACAAATTCAAGATTGTAAAATTCTAGTGGTTACTAGGGATAAACATTGATAGGAGATTTTAGGGTGTTCATAAACTTGGATTACTCGTTTCTCCTTTAAATTATTAGTAACTTTTCATCAATTCCATGGTTAATTTTGCATAATTTCCCCCAAAATACCTATAATATTGGTGGGTTGAATGAAGCACTATTAGAGCTTAGAATATACCCATTCTTGAGGGTAAATATTCCTTGAGCATAGAGGGAATGTTAGGTTTGAAAGTGCAATTCCAAAAGTGGGCCCCACATTGGATATTTTTACATAATTTAAAACTCAAAGATTAAAAGTGCAATATGGGTATCATTGTTCTCTTCTTGATGAGTAGACAATGATTTTTATAGCATACATTTTGCATAAGTTTCTTACAAGAGGAAATCAATGACTTAGAAGATTTGTTTGGTCTTTTTTTGGTGTGTAGGTAGGCTAGGTTTACCTTCCTCATAGATTGAGCTACTTCTTAGTATAATTATAATATTGTGCTAGATATCGAAAGGGAACTAGGTATTGGAGGTGTAATCGATATTATTAGTATTATTTAGTTCGTTTAGCCTATTTTGGAATTGTGAATTATGCATAATTGATCAGTTATTCATGTTTAGGTAGAATTTCTATCTTATGGATAACTATGAATAATTTAATATCTAGAAATAAATTTAGACACCTTAGCCTAGTTTGGTGTAGATTTTGCCTTATAATGGATTTCGTGGATTGAAAGTGGACCTCTCCGGCCCACCTTATGCCAAGACTCTTGATAGCTCCTTCTAAACTTATTAGGCATATTATATTCTTAAATCATATATATTAGAGTTTGTATTGTGGTGCAAACGAACAATGTTGCGAATATATTTTTTAAGACCCAGAAGAAGCTGAGTCCAAAGCAAGCCCGATGGAAGGAATTCCTGGCGGAGTATGACTTCATGTAGGAGCATAAACCAGGAAGACACAACCAGGTTACGGATGCACTAATTCAAAAAGAGGTATTTGCTGTAGTGGACTCTATTTCTAGACTTTAATCTGATTGAGGCAACGACAGGTGCATGGCACCTGAGAGGGCATGCATACAGTAGTGACAAAAACATGACATGGCACTGGCATGGCATTGACACTGGCGAGGCATAGGTGATGGCATAGAATAGGCATGCCACAGACATGGATGCTGGCATGATTGAGGCAGAGTTGCAGCGTGGGCATTGGCGTGGCCTAAGCTGTGACATAGCTAAGACTACTTCATGATGCAAGCAATGACATGGCATTGTCCCAGGCGTATATATGACATTGGCATGGTATAAAGATGGCAATACGATGCATGGCTTGGAAGCATGACAAGATGATCAAGTGTTAGAGAAGTTGGAAAATATCTAAGTGTTTAGCATTGGCAAAATTGGCTAATTGTTCAAGACTACTCATGTGCTAGTCACATGAGGTAGTTACTAAGTTTGAATTTTGAATGCTATAAACATAGTATTTTTAGATTGTATTTTAATTACTAGATCAGGAAGTTATATGTCATGTGATAGCATGTGGCCTTGTCCAATGGCAGGCTGCCAGGTGTTCTATGTTGTAACTGTTGAAACTGCCTTGTGCAGTATTTATTTGTGTTGCTAGAAAATTGTAAAGGCATCCAAAAATAGTGTGTGTTGAGTGTATGCCTTTGACAATTTTATGTGACATTTCCTTTATAATTTTGAGAGAAATATAAAGGTTGGGGATGCGGTTCCTGTAAATAATTGAGTGCTTTACGTTTCTGCATTTATGTCTAATTATTTAGACTACGGATTATAGGTGTTGTGGCTGAAGTTGTGTTGTGTGTGCGTGACTGCCAAGCAGTGGTGTTGCAAAAAATAGAACGCCCTTGTCTCAAGAGACTAGATTCTTAATGCTTATGCTATTTTGGTACTTGTGAGTTGATATGCATTCTGGTTCAAGTTTGATGATTGATGACATGAGTTTTGATTCAAGTTTGAGAAAGGATGATGATGATATGAGTTTTTATTTGAGTCCAACATTGAGAGGTTATTTATGGTATATTATGGCATAGATGGATCATTGCTTATGGCTTGATACTTGATAAATTTATGGAATTTTGGTTATTTACTTACTTAATTGCACCCTTCGAGCTTATGGGGACCCACATTGGGTTATTTACTTTTCTATATTCACTATCTTATGGGGCCAATTTTGTAGTATTAGTTATGCTTTATTCATATTATATCTATTCTAGTTATTTATTTATAGTATTGGAGTGCTATTCTAGGATTTTTCTTTTACCTTGACTTAGCTTATTTATCTTGCATTTTATTGCATTTATATTATGAGTTAGCTTAGTTAGCTACTGATGCCTACTAAGTACCCATGGCTTTGGTACTCATACGACACATCTGTACCCTTTTTGGTACAGATCCAAGTACTAGTGGTTGCCGCTGATGTTAGGATCTTGTTGTTTAGAGTTTGGAGCAGGGTAAGCTCTTAGAGTTAGAGTTGCCTTTTTATTATTATCTTATCCCTGCTTAACCTTTCATTATTCATAACTTATGTATATTGACAATTATAGTACTTATGTTCCTTTTTACTAGAGGCTATTTTACCAACACTCCTAGGTCGTAGGATGCTATTATTATTTTTATCTATCTCTGTTTCTATAATTATTTTTTGAATTATTATTGTAAGTCCTTACTTGTATATTTTTTTACTGTTATGCCCTTTTTCTACCAAATTAATCCATTGCTTCTAGGTTTGGGCTATAGTTCGGCTTACCTACTAGCCATTAGTCCAAGGGTTTTGACACAGGGAGCTCCTATCTTGTTGTTAATAAGAAGTATGGTTCCTTGGTATGCGTATTGATTACTCGCAGCTTAATTAGGTGACAGTGAAGAATAGGTATCTTATGCGTCGTATAAATGATTTATTTGACCAGCTACAAGGAGAAATGGTGTTCTCTTTGATACGGTTATGACTACCCCTACGTGTACACGGCCTTTCACACGAAGCCAAGCGCGGGAGTTACAAACACTCCAAGCCTTGTTCATGCAAATGGCCGTGTGTGAGTTGTTGGCCGAACCAACCAAGGGTCTCAACGTCCTT
>JAPEIP010000009.1:111837942-111871486 GCA_026120095.1 Capsicum chinense
CGGATTGTGCCTAAAAACCGAAGACCATCTCTTGTGTTGTAATCTAAAAACCAAGACTTAAAACTTGTTGTTGTTGTGTTGTTGAGTTGGAATCCGAAACTCTAGTTGTTGTGGTTTGATCTTGCATCACTCTTAGATTGACTTGAGGTTTGATTATCATTAGTTGAGGATTAGGGATAAGGATATCCCAACAACAACCTTTAGAACCTGCTATGGTCATTATAAGTTCCTAGTGATGTCTTTTAGGTTGATTACTAACCCAACAACGTTAATGAATTTGATGAATAGGGTTTTCAGGCTTCATTTGGATTCTTTTGTGATTGTTATCATTGATGACATCCTTGTGTATTTGAGAAGTAGAGAGGAGCATATATAGTATTTAAGGATTATGCACCAAACCTTGAGAGATCATAAGTTTTTTTCCAAATTATACAAGTATGATTCTGGCTTGAGTCAATGATAGTCCTTGGACATGTGGTATCTAAGTATGGGATTGTGGTGGATCCAACAAAGATTCAGGCTATTCGTTATTGAGCTAGGCCTATATCTCCATCTGAGGTTCATAATTTCATTAGTATTGCTGGTTACTACAGATGGTTCATTGAAAGTTTTACTACTTTTGTAGTACCAATGACAGATTGTGTCGGAAGGAGGTTCCTCTTAAAAAGTCTAAGGAGTATAGTCAAGCTTTGGGAAGCTCAAGGGATTTCTCACTTCAGCACCTATATTATCTCTTTCTGTAAAAGACGATGGATTTACCATAATTATAATACTTCAGGTGTTAGTTTGGGTTGTGCTTTGATGTAGTAGTGTCAAGTTATTGCATATGCATTGAGGCAGTAGAAGGTGTATGAGCACAACTACCAAAATCATAATTCGGTGTTAGCGATGATGGTTTTTACACTTAATATTTAGAGGCATTATCTGTGTAGAGTACATTGTGAGATTTTCACACATCATCATAGTTTTTAGCATCTTATGACCTAGAGAGAGCTTAATTCTAGGAGGCGTAGATGGATGGGGTTACTTAATGATTATGGTATCTATATTTTGTATCATCCAGGCAAGAAAAATATGGTAGAAGACACGTTAAGACAGAAAGAGGTAAGCATGGGTAGCTTTGCTTCTATCTTAGTTTCTTAGAGGTTTTTGACATGGGACATCCAATCCTTAGTCGATTTGATAGTTCGACTTGATATTTTAGATCCCAGGAGGATTCTTTCTTCTATTGCGGCAAGGTTTATCTTATTTAAGAAAATTCAGAGTCGTTAGTTTGAGGATATAAGAATTTGTGTCGTCTATGATCAGTGTTGAATGATGTGATAAAGAGGGATATCATAGATTCAAAGGGTGTTTTATGATTCAATGGACACAATTATGTTTCGTGGGTTGGTGACTTGATTCAATTGATTTTTTATGAGGCTCACAGCTCCAGATATTCTATTTACCTAGATACAACAAAGATATATATAGATTTGAGGCAATATTTTTTGTGGAGTGGTATGAAGAAATTTATTCTAATCACTAAGTTGGAATATTTTATTCCTATTAAGATGTCCTTCAGTGCTGAGAGGTTAACTTGTATCTATGTTCGTGAGATAGTCCGCCTACATGGTATGCCTATATGTATCATTTCAGGCTAGAGTTTAATGTTTACTTCTAGATTTAGGAGAGTTTTTCAGGAGAAGTTGGTTACTCAAGTGGATCATAGTATTAATTTTCACCCTCATATCGATGGGCAGAAGAATTTGACTTTTTAGGTTCTTGAGGATACACTCCAAGTCTATTTTATAGATTTTGAAGGTCAGTGGGGGCTACACTTAGCTTTTGCAGAATTTGGTATAATAATAGCTACTATTCAAGCATTGAGATTGTACACTTCGGCTCTTCGTATGGTATGAAATATCATTCTCTAATTGGGTGGTTTGAGACCTCCAGTATTAGACCCTTAGAACTGACTTACTTTAGGAGTAGATGGATAGAGTCAGGGTTATCAGGATAGGTTGAGGGCAATTAAGATTAGGCAGAAATCTTATATAGATCATACACTTTGTGCCTTGATATTTTATGTTGGAGACCGTCTATTCCTTTTAGTATCACCCATAAAGGGTGTGATGAGGTTCGGGAGGGAAAGCAAGATCAGCCCCAGATGGTCTTAAACACCCCTTAGCCTGATTTTCTCCCATTTTTCACACAAATTCAAGAGTAAAAAACCCAAGAACTTGTGGGAACTTGGGAGAAGAATTGATAGTAGATTTTGGGGTGTTCGTAAGCTTAGGTTACTCATTTCTCCTTTAAATTCTTGGTATGTTTTCATTAATTCCATGGTAAATTTCTCATAATTTATCCAAAATCCCTAGAATATTTGTGGGTTGATTGTAGCTCCATTTGAGCTCAAAATTTACCTATTATTGAGGGTAAAAGTTCTTTGAGCATAGAGGGACATGTTGTTAGTTTAGAAAGTGTATTTCCCTAAGCGGATCCCACTTGGAATTTTTATGTAATTTTGGATCCAAAGCATAAAAGTGCAATATGGGTATCATTGTTCTCATTTTGATGATAGACTATGATTTTGATAGTGTGGCATCTTGTGAAAGCTTTTCAAAAGGGGAAAATGATGAATTGGAGGATTTCTTCGAGCTTTTCTTTGGTGTCCAAGTATACTAGGTTTACCTTCCTCATATATTGAGCTAATTCATAGTATAATTATGACAATATGCTAGATATAGTATCTAAATTAGATCTTGGAGGTGTAATCAATAGAATTAGTATTATTTGGATATTTTTAGACTATTTTAGAATCGTAAATTAGCATAATTATTCATTTATTCATATTTTGGTAGAATCGCTATCATAGGGCTAATTATGGCTTATTTAATATCTAGAAGTAAATTTATATACCTTAACGTAGCCCAGGGTAAATTTTGCCTTAGAATGGATTTTGAGGATTAAAAATCTACCCCTCCCGCCCACTTTATGCCAAGACTCTTGTTAGTTTCTTTTAGGCTTATTGGGCATATTATGTCCTTAAATTAAATATTTTAGCATTTGAAGATAAATTAAATATTTTAGCATTTGAAGAGACTATATTCTTGATGCTTATACTAGTTTGGTACTTTTGAGGTGAATTAGGTTCCTATTCAAGTCCGGTGATTGATGATATAAGTTTCTGAGTCCAACAAATAATGAAAATGACGATGATGATGTGTGAGTTCTGGTTCGAGTTCGACATTGAGAGGTTATTTATGGTATGTTATGGCATGGATAGATTCTTGGTTATGGCTTTATGCTTGGTAAATTTAATGAATTTTGGTTATTTACTTCTTTATTGCACTCTCCAGACTATGGGGCCCCGCATTGGGTAATTTACTTTACCGCATTCACTGGCTTATGGGGGTTAGTTTTTAGTATTAATTATGCTTTCTTCTTATCTATTTCAGTAATTTATTTATAGTATTGGAGTGCTATTTCGTATTTTCCCTTTTACATTGACTTAGTTTGCTTATCTTTCATATTTACTGTAGTTATATTATGAGTTAGTTCAGTCGACCCGATGATGTCTACTGCATACCCGTGACTTTGATACTCATACTATAGTTCTGTATCCTTTTTGGTACAAATTCGAGTATTAGTGGCTGCCATTGTTCTTAAGAGAGTGTTGATTAGTGTTCAGAGGCAAGGTGAGCTCTTGGAGTTGGAGTTGCCCTTTTCTCCTTCTTTTATCACTGCTTAGTCATTCATTATTCAAGAATAATGTGTATTTACTATAACAGTACTTATGTTCCTTATTGCTAGTGGCTCTTGTACTGACACTACTAGTTAGTTGGATGTTATTATTATCAGAATATAATTATTGCTTGAATTTATATTATATGTCTTCATTTGAAAATTTTTGGATTTTATGCGCTTTTTCACAAAATTAGCCCATTATTTCAAGCCTTGCGCTACAGGTTGTCTTACCTACTGGTGGGCTAAGTAGGTACCATCATGACTTGTAAATCGACCCATGACACCTACACTTATAGTTCCATTTTTCATATAATCCACCCAATAGCCCAATACATGTCTTTAAGCCTCGGGACCTGAAGCAAGGGTCCCCCTAGCTTAAAATCAATGTTACATAGCTTGTGGTACTATCAGAATTCTCATTCCAGCTTGTCTACTAGGAGTTTTAGTCTGAGACCAAATGCTAAACAGTGAAAGCTCTAAAATAGGAAAATAATCCTAAAACCTAAGTGAGCTATTCGATAACTAACTGATACTTTTGTTAAGTCACAAATGACCTATTACCACTATAGAAAGGCTCGAAATGCCAGAAATGCACAATTAAGGAAATGACTAAGAAGGTCATTACATAAATGGTTAGGTTGGGAGCGTTTCATTATATCCTAGAGAACATGGTATAGAACACTCTAACCGCCTCCTTATTACAATCCCTATTCAACTGTACCAGTGGATCCCATAAAAAGTCCTATATCTTAGTGTAGAAGTTAGTGCCTCATCCTTCACCTAATCCATTACAAACCCATGCTAATGTATGGGCCCCTGAATCTATATGTTCAGTAATTGCCTCATGTATCTACTTTCAAAAACCTCTTACGAGTAGGGGGAGGAAAGAGTGATTCTTTGACAACCAAAGTATCAGCAGTACCTAAATAAAAGAAAGAAAGTTTGTTAGTTGATGATTCCATAAATTCTATGAGGAATTCTGTCTTAAAAAAGAGGTATCATAGAAACAAAAATTTCAAATAATTTAAATTTTTTCCTACACACCATTTAGTTGCTGCTACAGTGTTACCATGCTTGCTGTAGTAAGGAAGACATAGTAGTCTCACTATGCAGTATTGCCACATTAATTTGTGGCTCTCTGTTTGATGCCTTTATCTTTAATGAGACCCCAACCCTAAAAGTTTTATTTTTGAATATTTTCTTTATTTTCTTAATTCTAATGACAGATTAGGACAGGGTAGTAGTGTGTGTCTATCCTACATTATTTTCAAGAAGATTAACACACAAATCAAGTGTCAATTATATCTATACACACTATTTTCAAGTTTAAAACCCCTATGAACTCTGCCAAACTTATGCTTTAAATGTTATAGGAGCATTGGAAACGTAACATAAACAATCATGCCATGATATCTAATTCCAATGGAAAAGATAAAAATATTACCCTAACAACCCCAAATCTTTCTTAACACAAGCACTTTTAACATGACTTCATGTGATAGAAGTTGCAAATCAATGAATAGAGTGTAAGTACGGAGATTCACCTTACAATAATCAATTAGAGAGTAGTGTAATGAGAGAGTTCAAGTTGAGCGAAAGAATGTGGGAGTTGAAAAATAGGAAATAAATTCCCATTTCCTTTTTTGAAACTGCCACGAGACCATTGTAGCAATCCTTTATTCCCTACAATAGTGTCACTATGTTAAGCTACTGAACATTCTAGAGGAAGCCATTATAAAATTTTATGTGTTATATTTTCATATAGTGACGTGTATTATTGCTAAAATCCCTTCCTGCAAATATAATGGGTTGTCATAGTAGCTCAAACAAGTAAATTCTTTTCCAAAGTTACTATTGTATTCAAAATATAAATTTATTAGAATGGTATATTGGTTTATAGGTTTTATAGATTAAAATTATGGAAGGCTGATGATTATTATTGGTTGATATTTGAGATAATTCCTTTGTAGCAATTTTCTTCAGAAATGTTGCAATTTTTTACTCATGATTGCTATTATCCATTTGGGGATGAATGGTTGGTAAATTGACATCTAATGTAATGACCTATTTCCTCATTATTGGAAATTTTCATGATAAAATGCTTGAGCTTAAAGTTTTTACACCTAGTTGAATTAATTGGGGATTAGCCACTACTAGGTTTTAATGCAAATAAGGAAACCAAATTTTTAAAAAGCGGGACCCAACTGCCTTAAGACTACTATAACGGGGACCTGGTCACTAGCAAGCCTACAAAAGTAATGGAATGGCCGCTGAAGCAGTGGCGAGGTAGTGCACTAATGTATTAAACCTTCTTTTGTTTAGCTTTTGTCCAAATTAGAGTTATCTTCTCTTAAAAATGCCCTTAGGGACATTTTACACTAAAAGATGGCTAGAAAAATGAGGCATACCTTTAAAAAAATATGTTTCTCCTATTTTCTCATAGATTTTCTACCAAGATTTCTAGAATAAAACAAAGAAGCAAGGGGACATGCGCTTCTTAGAAATATCTTGGTGTCTAAGTAGGATATGATTTATGAGTAGTGGACCATGGTTTGAAAACATATTTGTAATATAAATTTAATGGGATAAATGGTGTTTAGGAATTAGAGCATGGTGTTTGGATAGGTAAAATATTAGAAATTATGATAAAAAAGTTATTGTGTATTGATATGAATAATGTATGAAATTTCATGGTGGGTGTTATATCTATGTATGATCTCTATGGTCAATTATGATGTATAGTGTGATCTTGAGCAAGGATAATGAGATCATGCAAGTTTTCCATCTATGGGTCCATATCAATTATCTTAAAAAGGTTGATACATATATTGCAATTAGCTCAATATATGATTATGATTTTAATATTTATGATAGATGATCATGATAGAGAAATATGGTTTTTTAATCTTAACAAGTCAAAGAATACAGTAGTAAACTATGAATGATAGAAAGAGTAATGGTGCATAACTAGAGTTAGAGCTATAAAGACTAAATAGGATTGAATGGTTGCATAATCATTTAATGATGTGGCATTTAAACCTAGTAGAGTATTGAACATAAGGGTGCTAGTTGATAAATCATTACCCACTAATATTGATGTGAGTAAAAGAGGGAATTATTGAGCAAATGAATGAATATTATGTGTTAATTAGAGTTTAGACTCAATTTGACTATCTGTTTGCTCATGCACTAGTTGCTTGTTAATTTGTCTTTAGACATGTGTATAATTTGATGATAGTTGGGTTATCAATACTAGTTTTAATAAATATTTTATCATCATTTATGATCAGAATAGTATGATGGTAAGAGTATGTGTGAATATAATACAATGTACTGTATACCAAGCGATAGTATAATTGATAAATACATATTATATGGTTATGGAGGATCAACTACAACATTGGAACAAAAGAGTATACTTATATAATTATTGCATTTAGTATTGGTAGTTATATTACTGCCATTACTAGTATTATTGTTACTATAGAAGATCAGGTGCCACATTGATACGGTTCATGGACTTAGGTTGTTGCAGGTCATGACTATCGGGGATAGACAAAACATTTAGCATGTGTGTACAAGTGTGAAAGTGGTATACAAAGATGATATACTATATATATTTTCTTTGTAGTCGTGGTATACATGAACTTGAGTACACATTATTATGGGTGGCCATGGTTGTTCGGACTTGTGTGATATATGATGAGAAAGGTAGAAAGAAATATTTCTCAATTGAAGTCATGATTATTGGTTTCATCTCTATTATGATGGTTGTTATGTAATTTGTAGTTAGATTTCTTATCTAGTAGTTGAAATATCTCCAAGTTGGTTGTCTTATACATCTTGATTAATTCTATGAGGTTATTGTTATGTTGTCGATGGGATAGTAGGATTATTGTTGAATGCAAGGTAACCTCATAACTATTATTTTCTAGCTGGGTTATATTAGTTTTACTATTCATTGTATATACATAATGTAGAAATTGAGAGCTATGTTTATCCTTGAATTGAAATTTGTCTCGTTAGATAATTTCTATAGTGTTATCCCTCAATAAAGTTATATAACAAAATATAGAGCATTAAATTGTAACTAAATTAGTTAACTGAGCTATTAAGGCATAATTGGGAGCTTTAATGATATTGAAGAGTTGTTGTGTGGAATGTGAACTTTTTTGTTAAACTAATACATGGATTTGTCATATTTCTTCATGTGATTTCTATATGATGTTGTGTGATGTAACCCTGGTCGACTGATAATGCTTAGTAGTATGTGTGGTATACTGATACTATTGTTGCTACATATTTTTAGGATGTAGGTCTGTCACAGGTTGATAAGAAGTTTCTTATGTGGAGTGGTGGTTATTCATTATCAACTTCTGTACCTCTCTTTTGCAATGAAAGTTATTTTTTTCTTTGTCCATATTCTTCATTTAGCTCTTGTACATGTCTAGAGTAGGTTTTGGGATTTTATTTTATTTTTTTTAAGTTGTTTATTGTCAAGGTATAATATTGATATTGAGATTTAATTTATTATTATTTAAAGGTGTTTAATTGGATTCTATTTAGTAAATGATTGGGTGAGAGTTGTCCGATCTAGTAAGAATAGAGTAGGTGCCCATAAAATCCTGTAATTTGTATTATAAAAACTGGTATTAGAGAACTAGGTTACTGGTCTCTCATTTTTGAGTAGAGTGTGTGGATTGGTACGTAGACGTCCACATCTAATCCTCGAGGAACTATGAGCCATATAGGGGTCATTTCTTTTCTTCTTTCATATTATGACACCTCCATATTTTCTTTCTAGGCTAAGTCCAATTGGTGTCTTTCTAATTTCTATTGGTATCTCTATGTTTTCAAATTTGGAATCTAGTCGATTCAGTATGGTATCTGACTTTAGGACTAAGAAATCATGGGGTGATTGTTTGAAGGGTTGTAAAAAATTTGTTGATTTAACTGTAATTTGAGAATTAGGACTTATAAAGGTGGTGAAAACTATCTTGTATTGGTTGAGGTGAGAAGTAGTTGTTTGATTATTAATTATTGAACTAGTAAATAAGTATCGACAAACAAGGAATTACGGTGCTTTATATTCTAACATCTTGTGATGAAAAACGCGTATCAATTTGAGTACCTTTTAAAAACAAGTTTTAATGACTGAATTAGTGCAAGTTTCAAAGGTAGTTTCTTAAAATATGTAGCACATATGGTTATTCTTGTTGATGTACTTGAAGAACCATGTCGTTACTAGTGATGTTGCATTGCATTAAGGGATTAGAAACTTAAAAATTGCCCCAAGTTATTAGTTAAACATAGTTGTAGCGGTAGGGTTACCTCTGCAGAGAGACTGCTAAACAGTCATTTTCTTTGTATAGCAGGGCTATGCTATGAATCAGGTCTCCATAGTGGACCCCTAGATTGACACAATTGTGTCATTGTAGCGGGTAAGGGACCGTTGTAGTAGTGGGCAGGTAGTAGCTAGCCCAATCCTATTCCTTAAATTTAATTTTTGTGAATCACAATCTGGGAGTAATTTTTAGTACCTGATACGGGATTTATAAAAATGTATGGGCTTAAAAATAAGGCCACTATACCAAAGATGCCACCAATGACATCCAAAAACCTAAAAACCAGTCATAATATCAAAAAATTGGATAAAATAAAATATGTCTAACAATGCCCATGCAGGGGAAAAACCGTAGTATCTAAATACTATGGGGAAGAGATACAGGGAGGTGGCGATTATCGTGTCAAGGTTTAGCTCTCTACTTTATTTTGAAACTCAACGCATTTGAAACATCCTCATCCAGCATGCTTGGCAATTAGAATTCAACTACATCATATTTCTTCACCTTAGGAGTGGTATTTCTTAGAGCAAATAACTTTTCAAGGATCTTCATACCTTTCCATGCACTGACAAGCATCTGGTCCCAACAATGCCTTTTTTTCTTTTCCACCTCTAAATCTTTTGGAGCTTATATAGACCTGATCCAAGGAGTTACATATACCGTATAGGTTTGATGGTCTGCAGTAGAGGAGTTCATGACCCAAACCCATTCCGAGTGGAACCCATACTAATCCTTTAGTAGGAGAACCATTAAATACGAAAAAAATAACACTAACACTTAGTTTTTTATAATGTGAACAAAATAAATTTTTAAGTAAGCCAATATCTTAAAATGTTTTAAGAAATTTCACAAACAATACTAAATCTAAAACACCCCTAAAACTTACGATCATCGCAAAAGAAAATTTAACTAAGAAATCCAAGGATATAAGCCAGAAAACTACTAATAAAACTAAGATGTTTGTGTCCAAAACAAATAGGCAGTATCAAAATATAGGAAAATTCCATATATGCTTGAAAGATGATGCTCACTCTTTGATTAGAATTCATGTTGCGGTCTATAGATTAGGACTCATCAAAACCACTAGAATGTAATATTTATTCAATAAAAAGAAGAGCACATGGTAGTATTAGTAAAAAACCATTATGTACTAGTAGGGTCATAGGACAACTCAACCTAAACAATGTGAACACGTAACTTACATAGTTTAAACAAAAACAACCATGTATCTAGAGAGTAAGCATTCAAATTAGTCCGTCTACCACAATTTACATATTAACTAACATATAACATATCACTTTTAAGCAAGTGATATTGAATTCAATCCAACTATATAAATCCCAAATAACTTAGTTTATCACTTTCTCATTAACACTTTTTCAACATACAATATTAGCTCAATTCAAGTACAATATCAAGTAATCAAACCTTACAAATATCCAATTATATGTAGAAGAAACCAGACCCAGTCCATGTAGGGGTGAGCACAATCCATGTAGCAAATAGCCCAGAAAACTAGTGCCTGTCACCCTTATATCAAACCAAGTGTGTACCATCATTTTGCAATGTCCCCACCCTTATCATCATTGAATTCCACCAATTCAATAATAATCAACCTTTACCTGTTTATATCTTAACAATAAACAGTATTAGTAACAAGTATAATCACACCACATTGAAATCCACCACCTTGAAAACACTAAAGTTCATTGTACAAATCTTTTCATAAATTATCAAATTCCAACTTGCATTTATAAGTTAATAATTTCAGCATACATTAACATGCATTGCAACAAGTAGACAAACAGTAAATTTATATGCACACATACGATCAACATGAGTTTTAACTATAATTTAACCATTACCTACTTTAATCCAAGCCTCGCAATGCCTTAATGAACATGATCCTTTTCCCTTTCATGTTGCTTCGGCTTAATTTTCATCCTAAAATAACACATAGAACACTAATCAACCATTATTCTATAAAATCCAGGAATTACAACCTAATTCTATAAACCTAAGGTTAAATTCATGAATAATTCCCTTTTTGTAGGATTTTTTAACCTTTTTTCAACCTTAATTATTTATATTTAAGATTAACAAGAGTAAACTCTAGCGTAATAGTCTAACTCTGGAGACCTTTAGTGAACATCCAAGGTTTTATATCTATTTCTATTCTTTGCACCAGAAAATTCATCTAGGTTAAGTCAATACCAGCGCCATAATCAAAATATAGGGATCCGAAGGATTAAGGAATAAAAATATAGTTGTATAGGTGGACTAACTTTCCTTGACTAACTTTCCTCAATGATGAAATTTGGGTGAACACCGATGGAAATCTCCCAAAATTAACCTATTCTGACCTCTAAACATTTTTGGAATGAAAATAATATTTATGTCTAGCACTACTATTTAGTATTCATTGCTCGGTATATATACCTAATTACTGTTATAGCACCCCTGCTATAGTGGACAAATCTCGCTATAGCAGGGATGACCCATCTTAACTTCCTCTATTGTGGGAATTTTCCTGCTATAGTAGAACCACGATAGTGGCCTACCTTTTGCTATAGCAGCATAGGTGATGTAGTGAGTTTAGGTATTCTTGGATTTTGTCAATTTTATAACACACTTTCAAAGATATACCTCCCAAATAAACCTCTTTATATCAAATTCTATTTTTAGAGTTCTATTAAACAAAATTAAATTTAAAAAGTGTCTACAAACTACCTAACCTCTTTTCTAACACATTATGATCTTAAATCATAGAATTATCAACCTATCCATTATAGTGTTAATCTATACCACACCATACTTAAAATTCATCCAAGACTAGCCTAGCCTAAAGTTTATAACAATTCATTGGGGGAGAATCTTAACCCAAAATTTCGCACGTCATGCTATACTTAATGTTGGAAATAATCATTATAATATATACCAATTTACACATAATTCATCCTCAAATGATAAATTAAGTAAAACAAGAGAAAACTAACAAGAATAAGTACCTGAATCCTAAAAAAAGTGAGGGTACTTTTTGCACATATCCCACTAAATCTCTAAAGTGTCCTTCTTAATAGGATGGTGCTTCCACTAGACTTCCATAGATCTAATATCTTTGTCTCTCATCATTTGAACATCTTTATCAAGTATTACTTTAGTTCCTCTTTATAGTAAAGTTTCTTGTAAAATAACCTTGAGTACTAATGAATGATGTAATCTCTATCCCAATTGTATTTCTAAGCCATAGTGTCATGACATAAGACTACACCATAAACTTATGTGGGTCTTAGAGTCATAAGGTATACCAAGCTAAACCGTGGCCTGACCTGATAATGCTAAAAAGGTAGCTAAAATACTAAATGAAGAAGCTAACTAAATATAAGAATGATTTATATAAAATCAATTTAAAATGAATAATCACTAAAATAAGTAGTATGTCTGATATAAATCATTAAATTTTAACATCTACTGCCTAACTATCTAAGAGCCTTTAATAACTAAGAGTTATTGGGTAGGTCCCAATCTAACTATATTTGTCTAAAACTAAAAGAAATGCTAAAAATTAACAGTACTGAAAACTAGTCCTCGAATAATAAGGACTTACCACTATCTAATGCTGAGAGGGTACATGATTTCACTACTTACAAAGCTAAAGATGAATGTTGAAACCAATATCATAAGACAATACAATGCAAAAGAGAGCATGTGATTAACTCCTTGAATTTACTGTGTATTTGAGTATGGAACAACTAAATAAGCTAGAACTAGTATAAAGTATGCATAGATAACTATTGATACCTATTCCCCTTTATAACACCTACTATAGTAGGATTGATCGCTATAGCGGGCTTGGCCCATCTTAACTTTCTCTATAGCGAAAATTTTTCAGCTATAGTGGAACCACAATTATAGACTACCACTCGCTATAGCAGCATAGGTAAGGCAGTGAGTTTGGGTAGTCTTAGGTTTTTTCAAATTTTATAACACGCTCCCAAATATCAACCTTCCAAATTAAGCCCCTTATATAAAAAAACTATTTTAGGAGTTCTACTAAATCAAATTTAATTTCAAACGTATCTATGAAATACCTAAAGTCTTGGCTAACACATTATGATCTTTGATCATAGAATTATTTGCATATCCATTATTGTATTAACCTAGATCACACCACACTTGAAGTTTATCCAAGACTAGCCTAGCTTAAAATTTTTAACACTTTACCGAGGAGAATCTTAACCTAAAATTTTGCATGTTATAAAATACTTAATGTTTGAAAGGTTCATTATGATAGATACCAATTTACCTATTATTCACCGTCAACTAAGAAATCAAGTAAATAAAGACAAAACTAACAACCAAAAATAATTTAATCCTCAAGCAAGTATGGTACTTGCTATGCATATCCCACTCAGTCTCCTAAGTGGCCTTCTCAATAGGATAGTTCTTTCACTAGAACTCTACTAATATAATTTATTTAGATTTTAGCTTTTGAATATCTTGATCAAGTATCACTATCAATTCCTCTTCATAGAAGAGTTTTTTGTTAAATAAAACTGAGTAGTATAAGTGATGTAATTGACATTCCTATGGTATTTCTAAACCGTAGTGTCATAACCCAAGCCTACACCCTAGACATAACATGGGCCTTAGAGACATAAGTTATACCAAGTTAATCCATAGCATGACATGACACTAAAAAGAAGGCTACTGAAATAATGAATGGAGAAACTAACTGAATATATGAAAGATTTATCTAAAATTAATATAAGTATGAATAATAACTAATATGAATAATATGTCTGATAGAAATTATCAAATTATAACATGTACTATCTAGCTATCTAAAATCTTTTATAACTAATGAGTTATCGGGATAGGTCCCATGTAACTCTATGTTTATGGAACTAAAACAAATGCTAAAACGTAATAATACTGAAAACTATTCCTAGAATAATAAGGACTCACCACTATCTACTGCTGATGGGGTAGAGGATTAACTACTTATAGGGATGATGCTGAATGTTCAAACCAATATCATAAGACAATATAATATGATATATGTAGTTTTGATGATGAGCAGTTAAACTAAAAGGGACCAGGTCCCGAGATTTGCAAGGTACAGTACAACTGGCACACGACTTCTACACAGTTTTGTCATCTTGTGTAACAAACTTATAGGTGCTATTATGTGCAATTTTGTACCAACTTGGATAGATGGTCAAATGATATTCTACGTCTCATCATCACCCAACTATAAAAGAGAAGAGAAGCCTTTTCAATAATTAGATTTTTGCAAATCCAAAGAGTGAAGAGAAGAAGCAAAAAAACCATTTCAACACTGCTCAAGTTCTTATCTTGTGAGTGCTTAAATTATAATAGTTCTTGAGTGAGAAATGAATTGTAACTAAACTACTCATCTTATAAGAGTAGTGTTTTCTTGTTGAGAAAGTGTTGCTTACATAGAGTTGCCTAAGCTTGAGGATGATTAGATGTAATCTATGTTGAGAAAATTCCTTGGTAGACTTGTCATGATGATCTAGTAGTAGAGTTGCTACTAGCGCAAGGGTCCTAGAGTCTGGCTAAAATCTAGTCTGTATCAGGAGGTTGATTATAGTGGATTTCATTGGTGCTTGTGAGGGAAAGCCATGGTTTTTCTCATTTTGGGTTTCCACACAAAAATCCTTGTGTCTTTTACTCTTTCTGCACTGTATTTAACTTTTCTATTCCCTATTGTTTGATTGCCTATGTTTGATTCTATTGAACTTGGTCCCTTAATATGCAGAGCAACCCTAAAGGGTTTTATCAATTGGTATTAGAGCTTGGTCACTCTAAAAGGGTCATACCTAGAGTGTCTTAGTTAGAATGGAGGTTCCACCTAATCTAGAATAAGGGCAATCTACCACTAGACCACCAAGATTCAATAGGCAGTATTATGGGTGGTGGAAAACTAGGAGGTTTGACTTCATTATGGCTAAAATAGTAAAGTGATGGACATTATCGTTGATGGTCCTCATGTTCCTGTAAGATAATTCAAAGAAGGATATATTACAAAGATGATTGTCAAAAGTTGGAGAGAGTTCAATAATAAAGATAGAAAGAAAATTGAATAGACTTATAAGGCAAAAAAACTGCTTGTCTGTGGCATAGGACTAGATAAATACAATAGGATCTCAACTTATGAAAATAATAAAGAGATCTGGGATTGCTTGAGAACTTCTCATGAGGGAACCACAGATGTGAAGGATTCTAAAGTTGACATGCTGACAACATAGTATGAATCTTTCATTAAGAAATAAGGGGAGATAATAAAAGAAATGCATTCAAGATTCACTTCCATTACAAATAAGCTGCACTACTTACTATAAGTGATTCTATTGCATGAACAAGTGAGGAAGATTCTGCCTATTCTTCCAAACTTATGGGAAAGCAATATTGATGCCATAACTGAGGCATAAAGCCTGAAGACCCTTACTATGGATGAATTGATCAAAAAATCTCTAGATTTGAATGCCTCAAAACATGATTTAAGCAAAGGAAATAAAAATGCTTCCTACTTAGCAAGTAAGATTGATAAAGCTATGAAGATGAGTGATCAGTTCCAAAGAAAAGCAAGTAGTGGCAAAAGAGGAGGTAGCATAGAGGTATTTCACAAATGTGAAAGTCCTAAGAACTTCATTATGAATTGTTCATTTCTCAAGTGGATTAGCAGGGGTACATCAAAATGGAGGTGAAAAAGAAAGATAGGGACTAGGTCCCTAAAAATTCAAGAAAGAAGGCAACTACTGAGTATGCTGTGAAACAAACTCTGGTTGCATGGGGAGATTCTTCTTGTAAATCTGATAAAAATGAGAAGTCTTGAGATGTGTTTATGCTATCTAAGTAAGAAAATTATGTTATCTATGATTCCACGTTTACCTTTATAGCTAGCTCAAAAGATAAAGAAGAAAAAAGAAGTAGCATTTTGTGACATTAAAAGAAATCTAAATAATTACTCAGTTAAGAAGACAAAAATGCTTGCAAGTATGCTAATAGACTTCGTATGTAAACTAACTACTAAAAGAAATGCCTCAGAAGAAAAATAGAGAATCAAGAGCATGAGCTGATTGTTTTAACTCTATAAATTTTTTAAACTGAAGAGTTGTTCACTAGGATGAACTCTAAAAATCTGAGTCTAATAATTAATTTAAAGAAAGTAAATAGTGAAGATGGTAAATGGAAGAAGGTAGCCTTAAATCTTAAGGTTGATATTGAGAAAAGATTGAAAGCCTCTCAAAAAAATCTCATGGCAGCATTTCACAGAAATGAAGAATTTGAGAGGGACCTAGTTTTCTTAAGAGAAGATCTTAATAAATCTCTTAAATGGACCGCCTCTTCACAAATCATCTCTAATCTGACTAGTCAGAATGTTAATAATGGTAGAGGTCTAGGTTATTAAGTAGAACTAACACGCGTTGAGTCTAAAAAAAAGTTGCTCATTATGTAGGAGGCATAAGGCACAAACTCCTCTGCATCCTCATAGAAGAGATAGACATTTGAAAGAAAAATATCAGTCATTGTGAAAGGTTAAATTGAATAATACTAAATACATTCAGCTGGAAAGTGCTCATCCTAGAGGCTGTAAGCCTCTGAAAAAGATCAAAATGAACTCACTTCCTAGATGGGCTAAGAAGAATTTGATCACTCTATTGTCCTACTAATAGGAGCTCAGACATAAGTGGGTTCCCAACTATGACAAGTGATCATGATTCTAGGCATGAGAAAGGGATTACAATTAGGAATAGCTCAATGATGAAAGATTCGACTGTGTTCTCTCTCTCAAGACACTTTTAGTAAAAGTGACAAAGTGTTTTATCATGAAAATTTGGTTTCAAGGACCTAGTCCTTGGCTTATATGAGCTGATAAAGAAATTTTTGTGATGATGAAAAAAGAGCATGAAGTTCCTGATTAGCCAAGAAAATTATTAATCCTTGGACAAGATGAAAATGATGAGGAAGAGGATAATAAAAATAAAGACAAGTCATGATTCCTAGGGACCTGGTCCCTAAGAAATTCTTCTCTGAATGAGAAAGATTCAGAAACCTAAATTAAGTCAAGCATGAGACTTGATCCTTAGACCTACATTAAGAATTGTATGTGGAACAAAAAAGGTGTGCAAAGGTCAAAAGACTGAAGCTGATTGATCTAATCAATTATACCTATCCTGTGATTCAGGGTTTCCACTCAAAATTGGCTATGATTAGGAAATAATAATCCTTAATTAAGTGGGTGTAATTAGTATAACTTACTTCTATACCCTTGTAGGTATATACCTTTGGGAATAACTTAGGAAGTGAACAAATGTGGCAAAACATTAACTTGAAGATTCACTCAAAGGAGAGGGACTCGATCCCATCACTCAGGTTTGTACCTATACAGGAGGCTCTAATAATAATCTTAGAATGCTATCTAAATAGTCCATGGGTAATTCCTCCTCAATAAAAAAAGTCAGTTAATTATTTCTACAAAATTAAGGGTCACACTTAGAAAGTTCCGAGGTGGAAAACACTCTACAAAATTTGACTAACAATTCATAATACACTTATCCTTTAGAGTCATCATCATATGTCTCCAACCAAAAACTGAGCCAATTTCACTCACTGAGTCACCTGTACAAAATTTGAATCCTCTAAATGAGTTAGTTTTAATTGAACCTTCCTCAACCTTTAAAATTTATGTTAATCCAATCATGGTATAGGATCCTAGTCGAGGTTTTAGGTTGTCGATCGAAAAGAAAATCTCTTAAACAAAAATTTCACACTTCTCAAAGAGCTCATAATAGAAGTGGTAGATCTGACTGGTGAAATTCAAGAACTTAATACTAAAATGATGGACCTTTCCAAGCAGTTTCAGGATGAACACATTTCTGAAGATGCAAGAATGAAGTACTCTTTAAGTCCTTTCACCATATTATCCTTCCTCTTGAGACCTATTATTCTTATTTCCTCATAAATATTGTGTATATTCCATATCCTAATTCTCATAATGGCTTTTAAAGATAGTTATCTTATGATGATTATTTTAGTCTATTGTACTAGTACTGACTAATATGAGTGAATGAATCTTTAGTTTGTGTATCTCATTTGTCTTATAAGTTGTTCAACATGTTAGTGTTTCCGCAGTGGCAATATGTTAACTAAGTATATACTTATCTTCACTGTTGGTTTACTATAAATCCTTTTCAATGATGCCAAAAGGGAGAATACCGAGTTTATATAGTAGGGACCTGAAGAGATGTACAATTATAAGGGGAAGTGTGATAAATGCAAAGACACCAAGTAAAATAAAAGTACATAATGATTGGGGGAAGTTGTTGCCCCAAATGACAACAAGGGACCAGGTCTCTCTGTTGTATGATGAAAGAAAAAGTATGATAATATGTGATCATTCATCTTCAGGTGGTAATCACACTGATTAAATATGACAAAGATGCATGGATGCTTAAATTGTATGGTTTGGTTTGTCATCATCAAAAAGGGGGAAAGTTGCTATATATAGTTTTAATGATGAGCAACTAAACTATGAGGGACCAAGTCCCTGGATGTGCAAGGTATAACACAGTTGGCACGCAGCTTCTACACAATTTTGTTATCTTATGCAACAAACTTATAGGTGCTATTATGTTCTATTTTGTACCGATATTGACAAATGGTCCAATAATATTCCACTCCTAATCATCACTCTATTAGAAAAAGAAAGATAAGCCTCTTCAACAATCAATTTTTTGCAAATCCAAAGAGTGAAGAGAGGCATCAAAACCCCATTGCAACACTACTCAAGTTCTTAGCCTTATGAGTGCTTAAATTTTAATATTTCTTAAGTGAGAAATGAATTTTAACTAAACTACTCATCTTATAAGAGTTATGTTTTCTTGTAGAGAGAGTGCTGAGTAGTGTTTTCTTGTTGAGAGAGTGCTGCTTAGGAAGAGTTTCCTAAGCTTGAGGTTAATTAGAGGTAATCAGTATAGAGGAGATTCCTTGGTAGAGTTAGCAAGATAATCTTATAGTATAGTTACTAGTAGCACAAGGAGCCTAGAGTTAGGTTGTAATACAGACTGTAATCAGGAATTTGATTATGGTGGATTTTGTTGGTGCTTGTGAGGGAAAGTCATGATTTTTCCTATTCTAGGTTTCCACGTAAAAATCCTTGTGTCTAGGTTTCCACGTAAAAATCCTTGTGTTTTTACTCTTTCTGCACTATGTTTAATTTTTCTACACTCTATTATTTGATTGCATATGTTTGATTCTGAGGGACCTGGTCACTTACTGTGTGGAGAAACCCCGAAGGGTTTCAACATAATACAAAATAGAGTATGTGATTAACACTTGGAATATACTGAGTATGTGAGATATGCAAATATTAAATAAGCTAAGCATGTTGTGGAGTATAGATATATTGAATAGAAATATAAATACTTTAAGCGTAGCTAAGTTCTAGTGCAATGACCTTATATAAATTTATACAAATTGGTATGAAAGGCAAAGTTATAAAATTATAGTTTAAAAGTAAATAGAATTAAACTGAGAGTTCTGTATCAATACTAAGTTTGAATATATGGGATAGCCTGTTAGTAGATATAAAACATATGAACTAAACATGGAGTCAATATATGCACCCCATCGAAAGGGCCTAATAAACCTTGTGAGGGTATAAAAACATGACTGGTGTAATCACTAAAATGAGGCCTAACTGAGAAGGCTAAAGTTACCTATGGTGGAACTTAGTTTTAGGACTTGTGTACACTGAACTCCAGTTTAACTCAATGCTAAGTTCTACTGATTGCTTATACTTTTGGGTCATAAGATTGATATACTAAAGTAAGTTACAACATACATTATCTAAAAGTATTCTAAAATTCTGAATAAATGAAATTATGTTGTAGGTTTGTGAACTGAGTCTAATTACTTTATTTTTGCTAAATCAATATTTAATTGTATCGTGTGTTCATAACATGCCAAGATTTTTGAAGACATATCTAAATCAAGTGGAAATTCTAAAAGATATATTAGCTAATAATATAATGGAATACTGTGTCATGTTAGGTGTAAATTAATAAGATACATATATTAAAATTTCCTAACCATAAGAGATTGAAATAAAAAGGAAATCATAAATTAAACAAAAATCCTAAATTTGATTCATGGTAAAACTGAGAATTTCTTAGCTGTTTGGGATTTAATAGGTTAAAGGATACCCGTTGATGAAACCTCGCATTCTTGAAGAGTGAGCTCTTTCAAAGGACTTGAAAGATTTTGAGCTTGAGAAAGAACCCTAGCTTTTCCCTGGATGGAGAAGATAAATCACTCTTCTAAATGTTTTTTATGTTTTTTGGGAGATAATAAGGGCCAGGGTCAACTGACTAATCCCTCTTAAATGCACTTAAAACAATGTACTGAAAGTCTATGTAATAGGAAAAGTACAAAAATACCCCTTGGGAAACATATGTAAAATTGTTGAGTCACAATGAATGAGATTCTGGACAACTTGTCATTACTTATAATGACTCATCGTATGAGTCGTTATGAGTAGACTAGTTCTTAGCAACCTGACAAAGGGTGGTCATAGAAACTTATCTTAACATATAATGAGCCGCTATTATAGCTCATTGATAATGTGCAAGATTTTTGTCACGACCTAATTTATGAGTAATGATGGCACCTACTTTATCCCTCCAGTAGGTAAATCAAGCCATTGTCTTGAGTTATAAGCAATGGGCAAATTTGGTGGAAAAAGGGGCAAAGAACCTAGAAATTTGCAAAAAAAGACTTAGAACAACAATTGAAATAATATTAATAGGCTAAAAGATAGATAAGATAGAAATAATATCCTACGACTAAATAAGATAGAAATAACATCCCACAACCTAGTAGTGTTGGTATAAGTGATGTTACGGCATTTGACGGAACATTTTGCATCTTTTTCTTGGGAAAATTGTGTGTTTTCAAGAAACAAAATTTGTATTTAATAGTGGATTTGAGTGATTTCAGGTCAAGGAGTAAGTTGAAGGAGAAAACTAAGGAAAATAACAGAAAAGAGTCACTGACGGTCAAAATGGTGGACCGTCAGTCATGCAACAGACCACCGGGGACACCATCAGAGCTAAACAGAAAGTTCCAAGTGGAAGATCCATGCGATGGTCGAAGTGATGGACCCGTCAAGCTTGTGGCAAACGCCTAACCTGGTTGTCAGGCTTAAACAGAATGTAGGATTTCAGAGTCTTAGCGACGGACCATCAAACTATCGATGGTCATCCAAGGTAGTCATCAGGATTAAAAAAAACCTGACACCCTGGGACACTCAGCGACGGTCCAGGTGTTGGACCGTCTGACTTCTGATGGACCGTCAGTTGGACCGTCAACTAGGACGCGACATTTTCTGAATTTAAATTTTAAGTCTACTAAACCTATGAGCATATAAATACCTAGTTAGGGTTTTATTGAGGGATATGTTAAATCTTAGATATTGTTACCTTAGTTTTCCATCTTTGAAACTCTCTGTAACATAGTAATTTGTGAATCAAGCTAAACTTGTGGATCTAATCATTCCACTTCTATTGAAGATTCAAGGACTAATTTTTGTAACTTTTGTAAGTGAATTCTGAATTTATTTATGAATAATACAATGATTCTTTCTCTTTCTTCTATGGAGATGAGTGGCGAAGCTCCTATAACTAGGGTTATGGGAGCTTTGATGTGAACAACTGTTATGGGTTGTGATTCCAATTGAGTTTCTATAGGTAATTGATATTGCATAAACCCTTCTTCACTTTACTGACTTTTCTTGGTTGCAAACTTGAAAGGTGAACCCAAGAACATCACTTGTTCAAATAGAATAGTGCTTGTTGGGAAAAGAAAGGGTTTACATAGAATCTAGAGGCCTAAACCTCTAGATTAATGGAAATGCCTTAGCAGGATTGACCTACATGAGAAAATGGTTCAATGATCAATATATTATTTAAGTTTGAAAGAATTGAAGGATAAACGATCCATTGATGTTGAGAAACTAATGTGTAAACAATAGAATTCAGCTACTCTTGAAATTGAAGTTATTTATTTGAACTCAAGAGTGATTTACAACCCCAACTGCTTAAGCATTTTGGTAACCATAACTTTAGTTTATTTAATACCATTGAATTACGACTTGTAGAAAGAATTACTAGTTGTAACAACTCTGTTATAATTATTTAGAATACAATTCTAAAACTAAAACCTCTTTTATTCAGGAACCTTTGATCAATAGTCTAATAACATTCACAATAATAAGTGAAGACAGTATTTCCTGTGGGAGTCAACACCTAACCTAGTTGGGTTCTATGTTTGACAAATACCTCTTACTTTTTCATAAGAGAGGTGTAATTTGCGCATATCAAATTTTGGCGCCATTGTCGGGGAATACAGTTGTCAATTAAGTTTGTGTTTGTTAATTGACCTTTGGTCAAGTTTCCTAAATTTTACTTTTGTTTGTTGTTTTTGTTATGTGCAGGGTAACTTTTATATATGCCAAGTACAAGAATATCGGGTCCACCGTTGTTACTAATACATATGAAACCTTTGGTAATTAGCAAAATAGCGGAGCCCCAAGATACTGAAAGACTAGTTGCTCTGGCTAGAGCTTAACTTAATCAGCAGAGTGATGGCCAACCAGCGTATCATCTTAATCCTGATGATGATGATTTAGGGATGATAATTTGTTAGATCCTATAACCCAAGGCATTCATAGAATGTGGCTACACCATTGAATCAGAATGTAAATAGGAATAGTCCCTTTAGGGCGAGGCAGGATCGACAACCGGTATAGTTTGATCTAAATAAAGAAGAAGATGGAATGGATGGAGCAGGTACAACTGGAGCTATTATTCCTACACCTCTAGGACCTAGAGCTAAATTAAATATTATCAATACAATAATTTAACTCCTTCAGCTAAAGGGGTTGTTGGGTGGTCTTCCGAGAGATGATCCTAACATGCATTTGGTGAACTTTGTCACCATTTGCAAATCTTTTGATAACCCGGGAGTGGTATAGAATGCTATTTGACTATGGTTATTTTTATTGTCTCTATCTGGAGAGGTGACACTATGGCTCAATGGACTAAATCTTGACTCTATAACCAACTAGAGGCAATTGAAAGAGGCTTTTATAAAAAAGTTCTTTCCACCTTCCAGGAGGGTACAATTATGGGATGAGATCAGTAACTTCCAGCAGCTTCCCACTAAAGCGCTTCATGAGACCTCGGAGAGGTTTAAAAAAAAGCTGATCCAGTGCTCGAAACATAATATGATGGATATTCATTTGATGGAGACTCTTAGGGCTCTAAACTCTATTCGAAGCCAGTTGTGGAGAATGTTGCAGGAGGGTCATTTATTGATCTCACTTTTCCAGAGGCTTCGAATATGCTTGATTGGATGACCAAAAAAAGTAGAGCTTGGCACACCAAGGATTTTATGGTAGCAAGCCCTACTGTGTCTGGTGGTATGACTACAGAGCAACGCAAGAAGGAGGAGAAACGTGACCAAGACATGGCTCACTTGAAGACACAGATGGATTTGATGACTAAGCATCTATTGCCTAGAAAAATAGAGAAGGTGAAATCTATTGCATCTCAAGGTAGAGCTAACTCTAATTCGGAAGATGAGGAAAACTATCTAAATAATCAGGGGGTTTCTGAGGCAATAGCTAAGGAAATCATGGTCGAAAATATTACGACAAGGATGGTTACAAGGATAAGGATTAAGGAAACTAGAAGAGCAGGAATGATAGAAGTGGACTATATGTACCTCTCAGAAGCAAAGATAACGCTGCAACTAGCTCTATTAAGATGTCCATAGAGGACATGATGGAGTATATATTAAAGAGAGTTGAGAGTACCAACTCTAGGGTGACTACTATGAAGAGTGATTTGTCTTCTATGAGTCAGTTGGTAAACTCACACTCTACTTCTATCAAAAAGTTATAGAACTAAATAAGCCAACTATCAAAAACATTGAATCAAAGGAAGAGCAGAACTTTTCCAAGCGATAAAGTTTAGAATCCTTAAAATGATGGCTATTGCATGAAAATTACCACACAGAGTGGTAAGGTATTATCAGGCCCTTCTATGGGAAAAGCTCTTAATAAAGAGGTGATCGAAGAAGATGTTGAGCTTGAAGAAGGTAATCCAGTGGAATCTAAGAACCTGGATGGTATTGATATCCTTTCTAATCATCAGCAGGTTGATAAGTTAGGAAAAAGGAAAAGCAAGGAAAAGAAAGCAGTGGTGACTACTCTCCCAAAATCACCGTCTTTCTTTCCTTATAGATTGAAGAAGAAGGCCTATAATACAAAGTTTTAGTAAATTTATGGAAATATTAAAGCAACTGACAATGAATGTGCCTTTGGTGGAGGAACTTGAACGGATGCCAGGGTATACTAAATTTATGAAAGATCTTGTGATGAAGAAGAGAGCAGTAAGCTAGGAACCGGTGGATAAATCCATCATTGTCGCACTATTTCTACAAGGTCCTTGGTGCAGAAGAAGGCAGAACCAGAAGCATTCACCATACGTTGTACAATTGGGTCTCTGGATTTTGCTAAGGCCTTATGTGATCTGAGAGCTAGCATAAATCTGATACCGCTAGCTTTTCATAAGAAGTTGGGGTTAAGAGATCCCACACCCATAAACATACAACTTGTAATATCGTATAGGTCAGTAAAACGAGCTGTTATTATCCTGTATAATGTGCTAGTGAAGGTGGATAGCTTTATATTTCCTGTGGATTTTGTAATTCTAGACTGTGAGGTGGACTTTGAGGTTCCCATAATCTTAGTTTGACCTTTTCTCGCAACAAAAAATATGCTTATTAATTTGCAAGATAATTAGCTCTTATTTAGGCTGAATGGTGAAGTATTGTGATTTGATGAGTGCACATCAAGAAGCTTGATCTGGATCTTAAAAATTGCCCAAAACCACCAGCTAAGCCGTCTATTGAGGAGCCACTAGTGTTGGAGTTAAAATAATTATCAGGTTATTTCTGATATGTATTTATAGGCAGTGGAAAAACTTTACCTCTCATCACTGTGTCTAATTTAGGTAAGCAGCAGGTGAAGGCACTTACTTTTGTGCTTCGGAGGTACAAAAGGGCGATAGGATGGGCTATCACAGATATTATCGGCATCTCTCTAGGTATTTATACTCATAAAATTCAATTGGAAGAGGATTGTACACCAATAATTAAGCATCAACGCCGTCTTAGACTACCTATACAAGAGTTGATTAAGAAGGAAATCATTAAATGGCTTGATATAGGAGTTGTATACCCTATTTCGGATAGCAAGTGGGTAAGCCCCGCACAATGTGTGACTAAGAAAGAGGGTGTGAGAGTTGTAGAGAAAGAGAATAATGAGTTGATACAAATCAGACCTATCACTGGGTGGAGAGTTTGCATGGATTACCAAAAACTCAACTCATAGACATTGAAGGACCACTTCCCAATGCCTTTCATGGATCAAATGCTTGATTAGTTGGCGGGAAGAGGTTGGTATTGTTTCTTGGATAGTTATTCTAGTTATAACCAGATTTTTATAGCCCCATAGGATCAGGAGAAAATGATATTCACCTGTTCGTATGGTACTTTTGCATTCAAGCGGATGCCATTTGGATTGTGTTATGCACCTGCTACCTTTCAAATATGCATAATGTCTATTTTCTCAGATATTGTTGAAGACACCTTGGAGGTGTTTATGGATGATTTTTTTGTGGTAGAAGATTCATTTGAGTTGTGTTTAGTGAATCTGAGTAAGGCCTTGCAGCGGTGTGAGGAATTCAATCTTGTACTTAATTAGGAGAAATGCCACTTTATGGTAAAGGAGGGCATTGTTCTAGGACACAAAATTTTTGCAAAAGGAATTGAGTTCGATCGAGCTAAAGTCAAGGTTATTAAAAATCTTTCACCTCCCATTTTAGTAAATGGCGTGCATAGTTTTCTTGGTCACACAGGCTTTTATCGGAGGTTTATAAAAGACTTCTCAAAAATTACAAAACAACTTTGCAAACTTTTGGATAAAGAGGTTAAGTTGAACTTTAATGATGATTACATGAAGGCATTTGAATGCCTCAAAGAAAATCTTATTGACGCACCTATTATTGTTGCACCAGATTGGTCAAATTGTTTGATATTATGTGTGATGCAAGCGGCATTGAACTTAGAGCTGTACTTGGGCAGGAGAAGGATAAGTTGTTTCATCCCATTTACTATGCAAGAAAATCACTAAACAGGGCCCAAAAGAACTACACTACACTGAAAAGGAACTTTTTGTAGTAGTTTATGCTTACGAGAAGTTCTGAGCTTATTTTCTAGGAACCAAGCTAGTGGTCCACACTAACCATATAGCCTGGAGATATTTAATGGAGAAGAAGGATGCAAAGACAAGGTTGATTAGATGGGTGCTGCTGCTTCAAGAATTTGAATTCAAAGTCAAATATAGGAAGGCTTGCGAAAACCAAGTTGTAAACCATCTGTCTAGGTTGGAAGGGAAGTAAGTAGTTAGAGATGAATTTGAAATCAATAATGCATTTCTAGAAGAGGAGATCTTGGCTGCGGTTATGGAGAAAATACCTAGGTAGGCTGACTTTGCAAACTATGTGGTGAGCAAGGTGATTTAGGAGAATCTTTCTTTTAATCAAAGAAAGAAGTTTCTCCATCACATGACACATTACTTCTGGGATGAGCCATATTTGTTTGGATACTATGCTGACAATATCATAAGGAGATTTGTTCCAGAAGTAGATATGTTGAGTATCTTAGAAGCATGTCATGCTTTCCCGGTTGGAGGTCACCATGCCGATGACCGTACTACTAGAAAGGTACTACAAAGGGGTTACTATTGGCCAAATTTGTTCAAAGATGCTTATGAGTTCATGAAAAGATGTGACAAATGTCAAAGGCAGGGGTCAATCTCCAAGCGCCATGAAATGCCTTTGACAAAAATGATAGACGTAGAATTATTTGATATGGGGCATCAACTTCATGGGGAATTTTGTGAAATCATATAGGATGAAATATATTCTAGTTGCTGTTGACTATGTCTAGAAATGGGTCTAAGCCATTGTTTTGGCCGACAACGAAGGGAAGAGACTAGTTGCATTCCTTAAAAAGAATATTTTATCTCAATTTGGGGTGCCACCCACCATTATAAGCGATGGTGGATCTCACTTTTGCAATCGTATGTTTCGGGCTGGCTTAGCAAAGTATGGTGTTAAGCAACAGAAGGTAGCGAATCCTTACCACCCACAAACTATTGGGCAAGTGGAGATTTCGAATAGAGAGATCAAAGCCATACTTGATAAAACAGTGAATGCTAGCAGAAAGGATTGGTCTAGGAATCTTGATGGAGCGTTATGGCCATATAGAACAACTTTCAAGACACCAATTGGCATGTCACCATACTAGTTAGTTTATGGCAAGGAATCACTTACAAGTTGAATTGGAGCATAAGTCACTGTGGGAACTTAGGAGGATAAATTTGAACTGGAATGAGGCAGCGCAGTTGAGATTGGGGTAGTTGAATGAGATGGATGAGTTCTGTATCAGGTCGTATGAAAGAGTTGATCTTTGAAGGGAGAAGATAAAGAAGTACCATAATCAGAGAATTACAAAAACAGATTTTCAAAAAGGTGATTGGGTGCTTCTCTTCAACTCCAGACTAAAGTTGTTCCCAAGTAAGCTTAAATCAAAATGATCGGGTCCATTCCAAGTTAATCAAGTCTATTCGTCTATAGTAGTTGAACTTGCAAACGAAGATGGAAGTGTCTTCAAAGTGAATGGGCAATGACTTAATTTGTATATCGGTGCAATGGACTCAATAAAATGTATAGCTACTATCTATCTCGATGAAGTTTGAGTATCAAGATAACTGTGTCATGCCATGATATTAAATTAGGCACTAGTGGGAGGCAACCCACCAAGTGTTGTTATAATAGTAATCAAAGTTTATTTGTTATTTTTGTGTAATCTGATGTGTTTGTGGAGTGTGCAGGACTGAAATTGCTGAAATAGAAGAGTTTTTACAATTGATGGGTGGTTGACGTGATAACTGATGGACCGTAAAGTTACCGATGGGTCGCCACTCTTAACGTCAAATCCAAGGTGAAAAGTTGAACATTCTGGATAAGGCTTGATGGTTGAGTTGGCGGACCGTCAAAAAATTAACGAACCATCGAAAGAACCATTAGGTGAAATTCTAAGTTTTTGGAATGGATTGACGAACCACTTGATGGACTGTCGCATCATTGATGGACCGTCGGAGTTACCGTCCCAATAAATCAGAGTGTCCTAGCTTCTGGTAAGCTTCAACAGTTTACCTGGCAGACCATCGAGGGTCTGACGGACTGTCGGTCAGCCATCACATTAACCCTATTTTCGGGTCAGGTTGAGTTAAGTTGGAAGCTTATTTAAATTTCCCATATTCGACCCATATGCTTTTAAAGAGATAAAATAGGGAGGTTACATATGTTGTAACCTCTTCAAATTATACAAATACATGACTCCCTCTAGATTCAAAGTATCTGAAGGTAGTTACTCCCTCTAGGACTCTCCATCTTATTTCTTCTCCCCTATTTAAACAAGTCCCTTCACCCCATTTCTTCTCATCACAACAAAAGAAGAAATCACAGGGTAAAGTATTACATTGTTTTTTTCGGAAATACAATCAACTAGAGTAAAACTTTTGCATTATCATGGTACGATTTTAAACCATTTTCTTGCTTCTCCAAAGTGCAAAACATACTTGAAATAGTTGTTGTATATAAAATTTCATCTTGTTTCCTTCTGTGTTTTAAATTATTGATATTTTGAGTTCTGAACTTTGGTATACGATCGTTTGGGTGAAGTCTGAGTAACCCACGTGTTTAGAGTAGAAAAATGTGTGCAAAAACATGAAATTATTGTTGTTACTATGCTAAAAATTGAATAAGGTGTACAGTTGTTCAACAAAATGCCAAAAGGAAGTCTGAAATTGAAAATGGGGACTGAAGGTCACCTTGGCGAATCGTCAGGTTGACGTCACAAATGCCCAAAGGAAGTTGCTCATTGGATAAGCCGCGACAGCTAACCTGGCAGCCCATTAGTAACTCGACCGTCGCAAGGCCCTAAAATTCAGATCTCACTGGATAAGGCCTGACCGCCCAACCGGCGGACCGTCGCATGATCGACGACCCATCAATTTAACCGTCAAGCCAATTTTTGTTACTGTTTTTGTAGATTTTATTTTTGTAATTGATTCCTTACTCCTTTTTTTGGCATCATGGCATGAAAACTCCAATTGACTTGAGGTGGTGGTCGGGCAAGAGGATGAGGCAAACTTTCTAGGAACGAGGAGGCACCAGCCTTCAACACTCGTCAAAGAGATCAAACACTTCCTACACTCTCCCAGTCTGAAGAGAAGAGTGACAGAAACACCAGTAGTAATAGCTCGAGCCCCAACGAGGCAAGGGTAGTCACATCTCGCCCCAACCCAGTTGTGGCCGAAACTGAGGCTACCAATGTAGAGGCATAAACTGAAGCAGCCGATGTGGAGACTAAGACTGAGAATGCCAACTTGATCAGGCGTAAGGATCCTCAAATCAGAGAGGCTGTCAGATGGAAACTATATGGGGCAAGGGAAAAATTTTATGATGGGTTAGCACCAATAGCAAGTAGGCCAATCAAAAGGCCTTTTGCTGAGGAGTATCAGATTGTAATGATGGAGTTACATGAATATCCCGAGTTAGAGCATCATTTTAATAAGTCCAAATTAACATGGATGAGCAATCCCCCCGAATTATATTAGCCGAATCTGGTGAGGTTGTTCTTAGCTAACTATTTGGTTTTAGCAGAAAAGGATGTTCCAAAGGGCTCAAAGATTTAAGATCTGCCAAATAGGGAGTCAGTGCCAGTCCGAGGAGTTACCATTGACATATCAACCCAAACTATCAAAAGGATGCTGTTTGGACCAGACTATGAAGCCCCACATACTATTCCAAAATTCAAGTACCAACTGTGTAATGCATCTACCTAAAGATCCTGTTTGGGTGGAGTGTTGGTTGATGAGGGTACTCTTTCCTGGGAAACAAACCTACGTGACCGCATAGTAAAGTCTTCCCTTAGATTCAGAACTAAATTTTAGTGGGCTATGGTTCGATTAATACTTATGACAATTGGAGGTGATGCTAATCTGCATATTCACCGGACTATACTTTTTGTTGTATTGATTTCAGGACTGAAGATTGATTTTGGTCAGATCATTACCGATGAACTATTTGTGAGAGCACATAAAGTAGCCATTGCTCTACTATTTCCTTGCTTAATCATGGAATTATGTAGGCAGGCAGTTGTGCCTCTTATTAGTGGGGTGGATAATGAGGTCAGTGCGACACATAGGCAGGACATTGAGAAGTCCAAATATGACTCGAAGTTTGAAATGAGGGTCATTAAACCTCTAGCCTATCAAACTTAGTCAGTACCAGCCCCAGATATTTCAGAGATTCCAACAGGTATGTCATTGCCGATTACCACTTATGTACTACCTGATTATGTGCCATCAAGTGCGTCTGTAGGGTCAAAATCTGCACTACCAATGGGTGCGGTAGAATTTTGAAAAATATAGGTTAACGCATGAAAACTTCTCCAAGTCTGTGAAATAACAAAAGAAATTCAAGAAGCATCTTGACACTTGGGCGGCAGAATTCAAGCCTTTTGTTGATAGAATTGTAGTTAAGGTAATTCATCCATTCCAAGACATTTAGATGAGGATGGATCACATGGAATGGAGAATTAACAAAAGACTAGATTCGCTGTCCATTCTAGACTTGGTAACGTTCATGGCAGAATTTAAGAAATCACAAGATGACATCAAAGTGTTGAAGAACAGGCAACCACAACAGCCCACTTTTGATCCAGCTTTGGTAATGAGCGATGAAGATGGGAGAATTGTTGACCTGATGGTAAGACCAATGAAAGCTAAGGGAAAGCAACAGGTAGATGAACGTTCCAAATGAAAAGCTAAAAAGAGAAAAAGGAGAGAGGCTATGATGACGGAGGAGCGAGAGCATCATAATATGAAGAAAGCCAAGAAAGGTTCTAGAAAAGATGAAGATACAAGAAAGAAGAGAGTCGAAGAATAAACAGCTATAGTATCTACCAGTTTCTCCCCAATTAGGGGGCAAACATCAGACCCAGTCCGAGATGTGGTACCTTTGATTTTGAAGAGAGATTTTTTGAGTACCCCCACCACCATGGGGGTCAACATTTCTTCAGGTGAGGATATAGGTGTAACGCCCCAATTCCCATGAACCAGAAAGCCACACGGTGCTCGTGACTCCGGGGAACCACAAGCTAACCCTTCACAGATATTCGTATTTGTTCACTGCGTAATATTAATACGATAAATGCAAAAACTAGCTAAATCTGGCCATAAGGTTTAAGCATCTAAATATGCAGTACTGGAAACTAAATATCAATATATCTGTCTGAAAAGCCTCTACACTGTCTGAACTGTGGAGTTGAAGGGACAATTCCCCAACTAACTTCGTCTACTAAACTCACCAAAACACTGAAATAGAATATCCTCGGATGATGAGGACTCACTAATGCACCCACTACTATAAGATCTGACAGCTAAAAATACTCTGAATCTCGCTCTTCTAAACCTATGGTGGGGAAAGAACCATAGCACGAATGCGTCAGTACAAAGAATGTACCGAGTATGCAAGGACAGGGTAAGGTAAAATATAAGGCTTATGCATAAACATAAGAATCTGAATAATATGTAATCGTTGGAATAAACATATATAGAAACTCTACAGTTAACATTTTTGAAACATGTCTGATCAACAATACATACATGGATGCATAAAGTAAAACTGAAATCATCATGACATCGAATGTTACCTTTTGAACGCTGACACCCGAAAATAATAATACTGACAATAAGATACTATCTAAAGCTATGAGAGCTAACATCTGTACCTATCCATACTGAGAAATCGGATAACTGATATTACTGATATTTGATATTCAAACTCACCAACTCTGAAATACTGAACAACTGAATCTGAGATCAACCCTCATCTAGCAGAAAGTCTCTAGACCACTGAACAACTGAATTTGAGATCAATCCTCACCTAGCAGAAAGTCTCTATACTCAACTATAATGATAATGGGTAAATAAGTTCGAGAGTAATCCTCATATCGTAGGAAGTCTCTCTACTCAATGATAATGATAGCAATACTGGAGACCTGTATCTGACAGCCTAAACTTCTGCATGTTAACTGAGTTCTTTTCTGATACTATTACTGAAATTGTGGGAGTAATCATTTAATCGACATGCCCCACTTACCACAAGTGGGATCCAACCTGTACCCCAGATGGAAGGGTGTAAATACCGTGCCACTAATAAAGACAACTGCATAGGACCCTCTACTATCAGGACCTCAAACGAGAACGGTGGGACTCTCTACTCGCAGGACAACCACCTGATCTAACCCTCTACTCGCAGGATAGATGTCTCAACCTATGCTGGAGACGTAGTTCTAGAGCATAAGGATTGCTACCTGGAATCAAACCCTCTACAATCAGGAATGTTCCCATCCTTAGCTCGCACGGTGCTGAATCCTACACCCCATGAAAGACATTTAATCGATTCTTATCTATACTCAACTGAACTGAATCTGTTTTCACATTATGATACTTTAATAATATGATAGAGTTCGCTTGATTCCATTCTCTAACGGAGTATTTCTAATTGCCATTGACTTTTAAGATAAGATTACTATCTTACACAATGTACAGAGGTCTGTAAAAGAGTGAATTTATAGGTAAGATTTGAGAGCTTCATGGCCAAATTATTCGATAAAGAATGATTTCCGAGATTACTGAGTTTTCCCTAAGTTTTGAAACCAACCGAGAGTTCATTGTTCATAGCTCGACTAAGATTACCATGAAACTGACTTGGCTCTAGACGAACAGACTATTTCGGGGATACGTACTCCCAGCACACAATAGCATAAAGTAACACAATATAGATAACTCATACACAACATGCCCATAGGCCATCATACGCAACACATAATTGAGGACTTCATACTTAGCAAATTAAATGGCCTCATTTCTCCATATAAGCATCCAATCAAACAAGTAGGGAGCATGTTTTGGGTCCACAACAAATACTATGCACAAACATCATAGTTACCTCAATAATTCATCATGGACTTCCATCATACACCCACAACGCTCCACAAATTCAAGGAAATCAACTATCCATAGGAACAAAGAACGAATTTATTTTTTAAGACCTAATGAACCACAATGCATAGTTTCCTATTCTCTTAAATATTTTGTCAAACATATGGTAGACATAAGTTAAGCATATGGATATGGCATGAAATCATAATTTGGATAACAAACATGTCAAATACTT
>JAPEIP010000009.1:111884816-111899749 GCA_026120095.1 Capsicum chinense
CATCAGAGAAAGTTCTATCTGAAAGACTTTGGCTTCACTACTTCTGTTACCTTAAGAGTAAGGTAAATCTGACATAAGTAGATCATTACAAGAGTCTACATAACTCTCTTGGAAAATCTTGCTATAGCATGATCTGGGTCATGAAAGAACAGAAACTCTTCTAAACATCCCATAGCCTCTCGTACATGAATGTTGCATACAATACCCTCTTGTACAAGACTCTACTAGATGCGGCTTTTCAGACTCCCTAGGACACTGTTGAACCTTAGGCTCTAATACCAAGTTTGTAATGTCCCGATTCTCATGAACTGGAATGCCACACGGTGCTCGTGACCCCGAGGGACCATAAGATATCCCTTCACTAATATCCATATCTGTTCACTGCATAATATAATACGATAAATGTAGAAACTGCTAAATTTGGCCATAAGGTTCAAACATCTAAATATACACTACTGAAAACTAAATATCAATACATCTATTCGAAAAGCCTCTACACTGTCTGAACTATGGAGTGGAAGGGACAATTCCTGAAATAACTCCATCTATTAAAATCACCAAAACACTGAAATAGAATATCCTCGAATGATGAGGACTCACTACTGCACTCACTACTATGAGATTTGACAGCTAAAATACTCTGAATCTTGCTCTTCTGAACCTATGGTGGGGAAAGCACCATAGCGCGAATACGTCAGTACAAAGAATGTACCAAGTATGCAAGGATAAGGTAAGGTAAAATCTAAGGCTTATGCATAAACATAAAAATCCGAATAATATGTATTCACTGGAATAAACATATATTGAAACTCTGAAGTTACTAATTTTGAAACATGTCTGATCAACAATACACATATGGATGCATAAAGTACAACTAAAATCATCATGACACCGAATGTTACCTTTTGAACGTTGACACCCAAAAATAATAATACTGACAATAAGATACTGAGTATCTGAAGCTACTAGAGCTGACATCTATACTTATACATGCTAAGAAATTGGATAACTGATATGTAATGATATTTGATATTCAAATTCACCAACTCTGGAACACTGAACAACTAAATTTGAGATCAACTCTCATCTAGCAGGAAGTCTCTAGAACACTGAACAACTGAATCTGAGATCAACCCTCATCTAGCAGGAAGTCTCTATACTCAATTATATTGATAATGGGTAAATAAGTTTGAGAGCAACCCTCATCTCGCAGGAAGTCTCTCTACTCAATGATAATGATAGCAATACTGGGAGGCCTGTATCTGACAGCCTCAACTTCTGCACAATAACTGAGTTCTTTTCTGAGATTATTACTAAAACTGTGGGAGTGATCATTTAACCGACATGCCCTACTTACCACAAGTAGGATCTGACCTGTACCCTAGCTGAAAGGGTGTCAATACCGTGCCACCAGTATAGATAACTGCATAGGACCCTCTACTATTAGGACTTCAAATGAGAATGGTGGGACCCTCTACTCGCAGGAAAACCACCTCATCTAACCCTCTACTCCCAGGATAGATGTCTCGACCTACGCTAGCGACGTAGTTCTAGAGCATAAGGATTTCTACCAGGAATCAAACCCTCTACTCGCAGGAATGTTCCCATCCTGAGCTCGCTTAGTGCTAAATCCTACTCCCAATTGAAAGACATTTAACCGATTCTTAACTGTACTCAATTGAACTGAATCTATTCTCACATTATGATACTTTATCAATATGATAGAGTTCGCTGAATTCCGTTCTCTGACGGAGTATTTCTAATTGCCACTTTCTTTTAAGATTAGCTTACTATCTCACAAAATATACAGAGGTCTGTAACGTAGTAAATTATAGGATTTCAGAGCTTCGTGGTCCGATTATTCGATAAAGAATCATTTTCAAGATTACTAAGTTTTCCCCAAGTTTTGAAACTAACTGCGAGTTCATAGTTCATCACTTCATTAAGATTACTGTGAAATAGACTCGGCTTTAGACCAGCTGACTATTTTGGGCATACGTACCCCTGGCACACATTAGCATAAAGTAACACAAGATAGATAACTCATACACAGCATGCCCATAGGCCATCATACACAATACTTAATCGAGGACTGCACACTTAGTAAATCAAATGGCCTCATTTCTCCATATAAGCATCCAACTGAACACATGGGGAGCATGCTTTGGGTTCACAGCAAATACTATGCACAAACATCATAGTTACCCAAATAATTTATCATGGCATTCCATCATACACCCACAACGCACCACAAATTCAAGGAAATCAACTATCCATAGGAACAAAGCATGAATTTATATTTTAAGACCCAATGAACAACAATGCATGGTTTCCTATTCTCTTAAATATTTTGTCAAACATATGGTAGACATAAGTTAAGCATATGGATATGGCATGAAATTATAATTTGAATAACAAACATGTCAAATACTTAAATTCTTCTTCACATAGGCATTTTATCAATCATCTTACATACACCATTTAGGGCATAGGTTTAATGCTCAATTTCATGTACCACAACACCATCATCCTTCAACTTCAACATCCACATTTCTCAATTCAAAATCCAACTCACATTTAGAAAATATTTGACATATCAATTAATAGTAGGGATAATAATTCCTAATAACAATTATCAAGTCATAACAAGGAAATAATAGAATAATAGTATAAATCAAGGCTTAACAATTTAAATCATCATATATTCATAATCAGTTAATTTTGGACCTATTATGTTATAAAAACAAAATCTCTAGTCTCTTAGGTATTTTCACAAACACCTTACATGCACTTCTTAGGCATAGGTGGATTCATTAAGATTATAAGTATTCAATCACCCATTTCATATATTTATACATCACACACCACCATAGTTTCCACAAACATACAAAGATCCCTTCTTGGATATCATCAACTTCAATAAAATAATCGCCAACCATCACACAAATACTACACACATATACTTCAACCAACATACATAATCATCCCATACATATATCTCAACCATCATGTGAATACTACACACATACACAATGAAAATTTAGAAAGTATAATCATATATATATATATATATGTACACATTTATCTTGAGCATTTGAAAAAAGATTTGTGGGCTCTATGGACGAAAGGAGCCCATAGATAAACACTTGCATACCTTAGATTTCCTAGCCGAAGAGATTGATGGAAGCAATTTGCGAAGCGAAGCCTTGAATTGATTTTCCCCTAATTGGAACACTAACCCTAACTCCTCTTCTTTTCTCCCTCTCTCTCTTTCTCTATATATATGCATATATTTTGAGAGAGAGATATAAGAGAAAATAAATGACAATTCTCAGCTCAAAGGGGGTATATATAGAGGTTTACCATAATAGCAAATGACCAAAATACCTTTAAAAATTAGTTAATGTCAACTCTGTCCTTCAGTGACCTATCTAAGAGGCTAAAGTAAATTGGCCATAACTTTTTACTCTGATGTCCAAATTAGATGAAACCCATTTAATTGGAAATAAGACTCTTAGGGATTTCCATTTTTATATAGCATCTCACACGGTTCATTATGTATAAGGAGTTATGATCATTTGAAGTTGACCAAAAAAATCGCTTGGCTGCAGTATTTTTTTCCTACGCATTTTACTGTTCACAGTTCGATCGGAATAGTCGTAGTTTAATCGGAATGGCCATAACTCATCGCTCAAGTGTCCATTTTGGGTGATCCACATATTGTTGGAGAGCTTATTCGATACTCTACAAAATGGTGGGTTAAAATCCAAGAAATGACACACATAAAAATTATATATCATTCTCAAAGATAGGATCTCGACACATTTACACACAAAATTTTAACAAAATTTTTTTTCGAGGTATTACAATAGGTTCCTCAACACACTTCACAGATGCCCTAGACTAATTAGAGGCAGTATAAGTATACCCACTCCTTTTTACTTTTATTTAATGCTTTGAGGACAATGCATATATTTTTATGGGTGTGGTGTACTTATACCATGGGGGGTTGTGTTGCCGATATTATTTTCCTTCTATGTGCTATCTAGGAAAACGATATGTCTACGATTAAATTTAAGTTTGCATATTTTTCTTTTCTGGGATTAACTTTAGGTTTGCATCTTTCCTTTCTTAAGTCCTGTTCTGTTATTAATAATGATCCATTAAATAAAAGTTCCATTTATGTTAGCACCTTGTTGTGAATATGGACGATGAATGATGTTGGCATTAATCTATGACTATGACTGTATGCCTGTTTACTTTTGTCTTCTAGTATATGTGATCAACTGTTAGTGAATCTATAGTTGGCAGTAACTTGTAACATATGCATGACATGTGATATAAATCTTAAGAAAAGTAGAATGAGTTTGACTTAGTTGTCTGTGTGTTGGAGTATTTATAGTAGTTCTTACATAGTGTAGTACCTAGAACTTGCTTGGTTCAATTGATCGTGTGTTGTAGTTGAGGAAATAAGAAATGATATCAGGCCGCCTGTTACTTTTAGTCCACTTAGCTAAAATAATTAACCCCACCAAAAAGAATTTTCCATTTTTGAACCCTTCTTTTGTTAATTTTTGTTCATCACCAATCACTCTAGTTAACCCTCATTAAGTTGTTAACACCTAGCTCTGGCCCTGGCCCAATAATGAGTATTGTGAACCTAAACATAAGCAAAACACCTAAGTTGAGGGTGGCTTTGGTCAAGTTGTTAGCTGACCAAGAAAAAGTTGGTTTAGAGAATTGTCTAGAGTATCCGACCCTAGTCTACTCAAGACACTGTGCACCTTGACTAATTACATCAAATAAGTTGAGGGTGGCTAATGCTTGTGTGTATAAAAAAATAGGGTAGGGGGTGCTATGGTTAAGTGTAAATGAATGAGAAAAGGGTGAGTGGGATAGTTCAGAAATGACATTGATAGGTAGAACTTAAGGGTAAAGATAGTTAAATCCTAGTGTTAAGTCACTATGTTTGTAACTTCTTTGATGAGTGTGAGAATTATGATTTGTATCCACGAAATATAATGAGTGGTGGATTTCCTTGGTTGTGAGGGCAACCTAAGTTACACTTAATTTGGCTGATCTCTATAGATTCTTACATCCATGTTGTATATATGCGCAGATTTTAAAATAATACCGATTATGGATCCTGATATATTGAGCCATATAATTAGGATGACAAGTGAGTGGTTGTGTGAAACCTGGTTCACTAAGTTGAATACCTGTCATTGTATTTATTGTTGATATTTGTAATTTGCTATTGAGTTGCTTGAGGACAAGTAATTATCTTTAGTTGAGGATGTTGATGTTCCTGCTTTAGAAGGAACATTTTACATCTTTTTCTCAGGAAAATTGTGTGTTTTCAAGCAACTAAAGTTGTATTTAATAGTGGATTTGAGTGATTTCAGGTTAAGGAATTAGCTGAAGGAGAAAACTCAAGAAAATAGCAGAAAAGAGTCACTAACTTTCAAAATGGCAGACCGCCAGTTATGCGATGAACCACCAGCAACACCGTCAAAGCTAAATATAAGGTTCCAAGTGGAAGATCCATGCGACGGTCCAAGTGGAGGATCGTCAAGCTTATGGTGGACCGCCAACCTAGCCATCAGGCTTAAATAGAATGCAGGATCTTGGAGTCTTAGCGATGGACTATGCGACAGACCATCAGACTATCGACAGTTTTCCAAGGTAGCCATTATGATTAAATAGAACCTGGCACCCTAGGACTCTTAGCGACGGTCTAGGTGGCGGACCGTCAGACTTTCGACGGACCGTCAGTTTGGACCGTCAACTTGGACGCAGCATTTTCTGAGTTTAAATTTAAATCTTCTAAACCTGGGAGCATATAAATACCCATTTAGGGTTTTATTGAGGGATATTCTGAATCTTAGATATTGTTACCTTAGTTTTCCATCTTTGAAACTCTCTGTAACGTAGAAATTTGTGAATCAAGATGAACTTGTGGATCTAATAATTCCATTTCTATTGAAGATTCAAGGACTAATTTTTATAACTTTTGTAACTGAATTATGAATTTATTTATGAATAATACAAAGATTCTTTCTCTTTCTTCTATGAAAATTAGTGGATAAGCTCCCATACTAGGGTTATGGGAGCCTTGATGTGAACAACTGATATGGGTTGTGATTCCAATTGAGTTTCTGTAGGTAATTGATATTGCATAAACCCTTCTTCACTTTAATGACTTTTCTTGGTTGCAAACTTGAAAAGTGAACCAATAACATCACTTGTTCAAATAGAAAAGTGCTTGTTGGGAAAAGAAAAGGTTTATATAGAATCTAGAGGCTTAAACTTTTAGATTAATGGAAAATACCTTAGCACGATTGACCTACATGAGAAAATGGTTGAATGATCAATATATTCTTTATGTTTGAAAGAATTACAGGATAAACAATCCATTAAGGTTGAGAAACTAATGGGTAAAGAATAGAATTCAACTACTCTTGAAATTGAAGTTATTGACTGGAACTCAAGAGTGATTTACAATGCTTAATCATTTTGGTAACCATGACTCTAGTTTGTTTAATACCATCGAATTACGACTTGCAGAAAGAATTATTAGTTAGAAAAACTTTGTTACAATTATTTAGAATACAATTTATAAACTAAAACCCCATTTATTCAGAAAACTTTGATCAATAGTTTGATATCAATCAAAATACTTAGTGAACACAGTATTCCCTGTGGGATTTGACACGAAACCTTATAGGGTTCTATATTTGACAGCGATCGCTTACTCTCTCGTAAGAGAGGTGTAATTTGTGTGTATCAATAAGAACCACTAGCAAAAGGAAATATCAGTACTATAATAGTTAATATACATTAATCTCAAATAATGAAAGACTAGATAAATGTAGAAGAAAGAGAAATGGGATACTACAACTTTAAGAGCTCACCCTGCCTTTGACCTCTAAATAACACGATTATCACATCATCGATGGCCATTAGAACTTAGATCCAGAACAAAAAGGTGTAGACATGTAGTACGAGTACCAAAGCCACAAGTACTTAATAGACATCACCAGTTGACAGAGCTAAACCATAATATAAGTACAATAATGATGCAAGATAAATAAGCTAAGTCAAGGTAAAATAGCAAACTTGGAATAAAGCTCCAACACTATAAATAAATAACTAAAATAGAGATAGTATGAAAGAAATTGTAAATAACACTACGAGACTAGCCCCTATAAGTCAGTATATGTGGAAAAGTAAATAACCCAACACGGTCCCTCATAAGACCAGAGGGTACAATCAAGAAAGTAAATAACAAGAATTCCATAAGTTTACCGAATATCAAGCGTTAACCGTGAATCCACTTGTGCCACAACATACCAAAAATTATATCTCAATGCTGGAGTTAAACTAAAACTCATCTCATCATCATTTTCCAGGCTTGAACCAGAACTCAATATCAATAAATCACCGAACTTGAAGTAGAACTCATATCTACTCACAAACAAAAAACTAGCATAAGCATCAAGAATCTAGTCTCTTTAAATTCTATGTGATTTGAGGATATTATATGCCTATTAAGTCTATAAGGAACTAACAAGAGTCTTTGCCTTAGATGGGTCAGAGGGGCCCATTTCTAAACTATAAAATTTGTTCTAAGGAAAAATCTTTCCCAGATAAGGCTAAGGTATCTAAATTTTCTTTTAGATGTCAAATAAGCAACAATTTGCCCTACAATAGAAATTCTACCATAAATATGAGTTATTAAGTTGATTACGCCTAATTTATGGTTCTGAAAAAGTTTAAACAGTCTAAACAATACTAATTATACAAATTATACCTCCTAGACCTAATTCCCATCCCATATCTAGAATAATGTCATAAATATACTAGGAATTAGCTCAATCTAGGAGGACGCTAAACCTAGCATACCTGGACACCGAAGAAAGCATGAAAAAATCCACTTAATCTTCAATTTCCCTTTCCGATAATCTTCTGCAAGATTTTATGCTTTCAAAATCATAATATACTCATCAAAATAAGAACAATGATACCCATATCATACTTTAATGTTTTGGAAAAAAATTACATAAAAATCCCACGTAAGGCCCACTTGTAAAATTACACTTTCAAAACTAACAACACACCCATCTATGCCGAAGGAACATTTACCCTAAAGAATGGGTAAATTTCTAGCTCAAATGGTGATACAATCAACCCACCAATATTCTAAAGATTTTGGGAACTAACAGAGAAATTTATCATGGAATCAACAAAAACTTACCAAGAATTCAAAGAAGAAATAAGTAATCAAAGCTTACAAACTTTGGAAAATCACCTACTAATGTCTATCCTAAATTTCCACACATTTTGAGTTTTTCACCCATAAACTTGAATAAAAATATGAGAAAGTTATAAAAATTGGGATATTTCAAGGATGCCCAAGTGCTGCTTATGTGGACACTAGATTTCTTAGTCATCACTTATGTAGACAAGTTCCACTTTTGTAATACCTTTCTCGCCTGCACATGTCGCATAAGCAAGCTCGGTGTCGCTTAAGCAACACTCACTTATGCAATGAGGGACTAGCTTATGAGACCATAAAATGACATCCTGGTTGCTTAAGTAACTGGCTTATCACAATTGCAGGATCTAGTTAAGCGACCAAAATGGTGCTTAAACGAATGCACCAAGTTAGTGGTGCAACAGCTGAGGACTTAGAAAATTCCAAGCCTCCACCAACCCCTCGATATTTATCTAGAATCCCATATATACAAACAAACTATGCTACCCTATCAAATTCAATGTTCTAGACTCAATGGAGTAATAAATTTCCATTCGAGGTCTATTTAATAAGAAGTGGGTCACAAGCCCAAGTGCTATTTTTCTTAATTTTTTGTCAATAGCCTAGAATAAGTTTGGAAGCCTTGGGACCCAAACCAAGAATCCACCTACCCTAAAATCAATATTTTAAAGATGTTGGAACTGTTAGAATTGGCATGTGAGGTCGTTTTTCCAATGTTTTTGCCCGATAGCCATATCTAACCAGCGAAGACTCAAAATAAGAAATTGACTCAAAAAACAAAAACAATGATCACCTCCATTAATTCATAAATAACTTGGGGTAGCTATTTGAAAGCTTGTTTGGGTTGTCTTGTGGAATTTGTCCAAGGTACGGTTGGTGGGTACAATTGAGTAAATCACTCGTACCCGTAGGTATGAGTTAGGGAGGTGTGACCCGTAGGTATGAGTTAGGGAGGTGTGAGTCATATAGAAACCAGTAGGTAGGGTATTGGAAAACTAAATAGAGAAATTAAATGGAAATGCTAAAAATGACATGGAAAGTCATTATTATATCCACTACTAAAAGAACTTTCATTTGCAAAAGTAAAGGATTAGAATGTACCTAAACCCTCAAATAGGTAAGGATGTTGTGTCTGTATCTCGCTCTTGATCTACCAAAATCAGTCTTACCTACTGGGCGGTGTCTCCACTAAACCTTAACTACTGGAATCTCTCTAATGCACAACCGCCTAACATTGCTGGATAATATGAGTGTTAGTTCCTCCACGAGCATCAACTACTTATCCTAGTGAACTAAGTCCTATCTTAGAAGATAAGATGCATTTGGAATGTACCACCACAATATAAAAATATTAAAAACTAAATGGACAACAACAAAATTAGGGGGTAAGGTTAATTCATATGTTACCTCTCCAACTACGCGAAGGATCTCAAAAGGTCCAATATATATTAGACTAAATTGGCCCTTTCTTCTGAATCTTATCACACCATTCAGCAGCAATACTTAAAGAAATACTCAATCTCTAGCTCCACATCTCAAGGAATGAATTCTATAATCCATATATTCTTTCTTTCTACTCTGAGCTTCCCTTAACCTATTCTAAATCACCTTGAATCTATCTAATGATTACTAAAGCAAGTCAGTACCATAAAATCTAATCTTAGAGGTCGCAAACCAACAATCAGAGAATGATATCACCTACCATTCAAGGCCTCGAAGGGTGCTATCTCAACACTTAAATAGTAGCTATTGTTATACGAGAACTATGCCAAAGATAGGTGTTGCTCCTTGAGATTCAAAATCCATAAAACAAACTTGGAGCATATCCTTAAGAACTAGAATAATCCGCTATAACTTCCCAGTGGTCTAAGGATGGAAGGTTGTGCTAAGATACACCTAAGTACTGATGAGTGCTGAATTTTCCACTCATTTTCACCTAACATTCGTGCACACTACTATGATTTGAAAATATAAATGAGATAAAATTTTTATTCTAATGCACTAATTTCCACATTTTGCAGGCATATAGGTGATGAGAAGGAAAGATGTGAATTTGAGCTAAAAAGGATAAAAAAGAGAAGAGAAGTTCAACTAGAAGACCTAGATCAGAGTTTGATCTCAGCTATCGCAATCGCGGTATGAGGGCCGCAATCGCAGTTGGTCAAATCAAGTTAAAGGATCGTAATTCCATTGATATGATCCTTGAAAGTAGAACGTATGTGGACTCTTGGAATCCTTATAATCCTTAAAAGAGGGATATGGGTGACAAATAAATAGTGGACAATTTTAAATGTGATTTGCCATCACTTCATTATCTTAGAAATAAGGGTGAGTATAGAGTTGGTCATATTTTGGGCATCTTCCTAGAAATAGGGATGCCCAATTGAGGTATTAGGTGTTTTTATTTGGAACACTCGTGAGGTACCCAAAAGGGTTAAAGAGTGAGATTTTCGAGGTCTTGTTAACAAACTACCCTTAAGGACCTTCAACCTAGCTTACTACATCGTCAATAACTAAATTTTGCACCAAATCATCATGCACACCTGAATTGACTGCCTTAAGTACATATAATCCCAAGGTCCTTCTTATATTGAATTCTCAATTGCAAGTATCACCATTAGTTTGTAGTTTGAGTAGACTTCGATAGAAATACATTCAAAACACTCTCCCCTAATTTTAAATCCAATATTCCATTTTGTTTTCACTACTTGTATATTTCTAGATGCCATTGACACCTATAAGTCTTGAATATTAATATTTGTCCTTGTGGATTCGACCTCAATGCAAGTTGAGCTATTGACAATGACTGTCCTCTATCAATTTGAACGGTATAGGTGAGAATTATCAAAATAACACTATTTTCTGGGAATGAAATCTATTTTCCACTTATACGGTGTTGATTGTATCTTTGGGTATACCCATGGTGATTTTGATTTACGTTACTTATTGTTTTTGGTTCTTCGTAGGTAATTTTTACTTTCTCCGATTGATCATCAGTCAAGACGGAATTAGTGAAAATCCATCGAATGATTATATCAAAGCTATGGGTTATCTTGGTGATGAAAAACATACCAGTACAATTTGTATCCTCATATCAGGGGAACCGTGTGTTCTATATCACAAGCGTCATGGACCAATTACTTCAAATGAAGGGTTTATTTGGGGGGAAAACACATAAAGACACCAACTTCCATTTTAAGAATTTTGTAGAAGTTTGTGCACCCTTTGATATTGCATAAATATCATAAGAATCTATCTAGCTATGACTTTTCCCATTCTCTCTAACGGGTGAGACAGTATTGTGGGGGTTTGATACCTTCCAGCCGGTTCAATTACTTCATGAAAAGAACTTACCATGGAATTTTTTGATCGGTATTACCCAACGTCCAAAATGTTATAATTTTGTAATGAAATCATGAGCTTCCACCAATTTCTTGGAGAGCTTTGGTATGAAGCGTGGTGAAGATTTAAGAAAAAGCTCTTTAAATTCCCAAATCATTAGATTCCCAAGAAGATGATTCTCCAAGTCTTTTATAGGGCATTGGACCCAACCAATAAAGCCATAGTGGACAATGTGCCCGATGGATCATTATTTAAATCATCATACAGGGTTGCATAAAAAGTATTAGATTAAGTGACTATCTTGGTTAGGGGTTGGCATATAAAGGATGCCGCAGTGGCCGCGGGGGTTCCTTTATCATCCTTAATGTGTCAAGATCAAAGCTATCAAGAGGAGGAATGAGAGAAAAGAATGATCAAGGTACTATCACACCTTGAACTTCTCACTAAACATATGTTGGGGAACTCTATTGAAAGAGTGCATGTCATAGAAGCAAAAAATACTAAGGAATTTGAAAAGGAGAAAGGTTAGATACTAGATGATGGGAGGCAATGGTGGTCGAGTTATCCAAAGGGTTTCCAAGTTTTCTCCCAACGGCAACATGGGTATCAAGGTCAAAAAAATGAAAGCCAACACATTTATAAATATAAGAGAGAGGGATGCATTAAAGAAGCTAGTTTGAAGCTAATATTGATCGGAGTTGAGGGGACCAAAAAAATGGTAATAGAAATCAGGAATGATTTTCTAATCTACATAAAATGGTTGTGTATCATTCAATTTCTATCAAACAATTAGAGAAAAATTTGAATTAAATATTAAACTTTGAATTTTTCCCTTTTTTGTTGAATCATTGAGGAAATGGGGGGAGGGAGTGTGATTTGTGGAATGTGAACAATTCAACCATTTTTTGTCTTTGCATCCTAAAATATAACTTCATTTGGCTTTACCTTATCATCTTTAGGCTTCTTTCTTTTCACAATTTTTTGCTTATCAAATTCTTGCTCGCTGATTTTATCATCAAGCTCTAAACACTCATGGAAAGACAAAATAAAGAAATGCCTTGTGGCATGATAACAAGTGTTATTGACACGCGATGTAGGAAAAGTCTTAGCATGGGTTTAGAGCTTGATGATAAAATCAGCGAGCAAGAATTTGATAAGCAAACAATTGTGAAAAGAATGAAGGCTAAAGAGGATAAGGTAAAGCCAAATGAAGTTATATTTTAGGATGCAAAGACAAAAAAAGGTTGAATTGTTCACATTCCACAAATTACACTCCCTCCCCCATTTCCTCAATGATTCAACAAAAAAGGGAAAAATTCAAAGTTTAAGAAATTTCTTGATAAATTTAGCAACAGTTCCATCAATATACCTTTTATAGAGGCATTGTAAGAGATATCGGGGTATGCTAAGTTTATGAAAGAGTTAGTGTCCAAGAAATGATTTGTGTAGGAGTAGTGTAAGACCCTGCAAAATCCCAAGCTTAACTCAGTCTTTTAAGCTTTCTAAGGGGTCCCAGACTTAGAAAATTCTAGCTAAGTATTCAGACTTAGTATTATTTTGGCCTTCGTAAGTTGGCAACTCTATTTCATGACTCTTATGACCTTAAAGTATTATTTTTATATTGATTCATGATCAAGAATATCAATAGGTGTTCTCGGATGAGTTTCACATTTTTTGAACCTGGTTTAATCCATATTTGGGAATCCAAAATAGTACTTCGATGCGATATCAATGCGGCGCATTGGCCATCACGTCAATCAATATTTTCCTTGGCTCCCAATGGAAATTTCTAGTGAACTAACATAGACTCAATGCAGATCATTGGCTATCACGTTGATGCCAATGACGTGGTGCGTTGGTCTGCCCGTGATAGTTCGGTTTTTAGTAATTAAAAAGTCGTGTCCTCAGGGGTATTACAATTTTTCCCACATATATTTAGCCCTAAAACATGAGATTCAGCCTATATGAGCAAAATACACTTACTTCCTTGACTAGGAATTCCGAACCCCGAAGCCTTCATGTAGTTGAAACTGATGCTTCAGATATAGGGTATGGGGGTATCTCAAAACAAAAGGTTGATGATAGCTCTCCTGAACAATTAGTCAGGTTCACATCTGGAATATGGAACCTTGCACAAAAGAATTACAGCACTGTTAAAAAAGAAATTTTACCTATAGTGCTATGTATCACAAAATTTCAAGACGATCTTGTCAATAAAGAATTTTTACTACGCGTTGATTGTAAATCAGCCAAAGAGATTTTATAGAAGGATGTAAAAAATCTAGTTTCAAAATAGATATTTTCTAGATGGCAAGCTCTTCTATCTAGCTTTGATTTTCAAATAGAATTTATTAAAGGAGAAAATAATTCCCTTCCCGAATTCCTAACAAGAGAATTTTTATAGGGCCATAATGAGACCCACAACGCTGGGAAAAATCTCAGTCAACAAAAACCAACCAGATCAAACCAAAATGGCTAGACCATTTTATTTGCCACCAGCATCATCAACCCCGTTGAGGCCATCAGTCCCCCAGAGGCCTGAACTGAAATCAGAGCTGCATTCACTGTCCCACAACAAGTATGCAGCTTTGGCAGAATTTCCCAAGCTTCCTCCACCAATGCCAACCAGATTGGTAGATCTTAAAACCAACAAACCCTTTGATAAAGGATCATCTTTGAGCTCATCGGTACAGTCAAAGCAAAGCTATGCCATGAAGTCTCCAGAAACCTTTGCACCAGCAGTAAATCCCGCGATAGCCAAAGCAACACCAACTCCTCCTATCAAAGAAGAATTCAAATTCATTACCACTCAGGTAATGCCCATTATTGCTTTGGCTAAGGAATATGAAGGCTATCCTCTGGAACAGCTTATTAAACCTGTCTACAACGACAAAAATTATGTGGATACAGAAAGTCCACTTAAAACCAGAAGATATTATGAAGCCATCTTGGTAGATATAGATTCTATCGAGGTTGAGCATTCAATGAACGAAAGGAATCCTGAATATATCGATTATTCTAGGTTTACCATTAAGAGGGTATTAACCCCATTTAACTAGTTTGCAGACCACCTGCATACCCCTATAGCCTTATCTATGCCACATAGGCCCCAAACTTACAATTGGTACGACTACAAGCCTGCTTGGTTCAATTTTCTCTATGTTAGACTAGGACACACTTGGTTTGTTAAATACTGTCCTGCTATGGTAGAAGCCATTATACCACGATGGTTTTACGAATGGTGGGTATACTTCGGAGGGATTAAAGAAATCCTTCCTCAACAATTCCTTAACCGCTTTACAGAGTTTTGTTC
>JAPEIP010000009.1:111929930-111941602 GCA_026120095.1 Capsicum chinense
GCCAGGGTTGGTTATGTGTGCTAGGTGTAGATGAATTGAGGCACCAAATTCTTATAGAGGTCCAGGGGCCACTAAGATGTACCGTGATTTATGGGAGATCTATTGATTGAGTGGGATGAAGAGAGATATTGCAGAGTTTATGGCTAGGTGCTCAACATGTAAGCATGTTAAGATCGAGCACCAAAAACCATGTGGGTCCATGCAGGAGTTTAGTATTCCCACCTGGAAATGGCAAAAAGTGAACATAGACTTTGTGACGGGTTTGCCTCGTACTCATTACCAATATGGTTTAGTTTAGGTCATTATAGATAGGATGACCAAATCAGCTCATTTCCTACTAGTCCCTACCTCTTATTCAGTTGAGGATTATGCCAAACTTTATATCAGGGAATTGGTCAGATTGCATGGTGTTCCACTGTCCATTATCTCAGATAGAGGTACCTAGTTTACCTTTCATTTCTGGAAGGCTTTTTAAAAAGGTCTTGGCACCCGAGTTCATCTTAGTCAACCTTTTACCCTCATACAGATAGTTAATAAAAAAGTACTATTCAAACTTTAGAAGATATGCTATGAGCGTGTGCGATAGACTTCAAAGGTAGTTGGGTTGACCACTTGCCTTTGATTGAATTTGCATATAACAACCGCTATCATTCTAGCATTCAGATGTCTCTTTTTGAATCACTCTATAGGATGAGATGTAGATCTCTCATTGGATGGTTTGAAGTAGGTGAGGCCATAGTGGTACGTCCTAACTTGGTATTTGATACCTTAGAGAAAGTTTAGGTGATTAGGGAAAGGGTTAAGACAACTCAAAGCCGGCAAAAATCATACATAGATGTACGCAGAAAGGATATCGAGTTTGAGATTGGTGATTTTGTGTATTTGAAAATCTCTCCTATGAAATGAGTGAAGAGGTTTATCAAGAAGGGGAAACTCAGTCCTTGATATGTCGGTCCTTACCAAAACCTCAACTATTTGAGAAAGATAACTTACAAGCTTGAGTTGCCTTCAGACTTAGCTTCAGTGCATCCAGTGTTCCATGTCTCCTTTCTAAAAAAATACATAGGTGACCCAGCAGTCGTAGTCCCTATAAGGGCATAAATATACATAAAAACCTCTCTTATGAAGAGATCCCAGTCAAAATCTTTGATTATCAGATTCGCAGACTGAGGAACAAAGAAGTTTCTCTAGTTGAAGTTTTTTGGCGAAATCAGTCCATTGAGGGAGCTACTTGGGAAGAAGAGGTGGACATGCGAATGAAGTATCCTCACCTCTTTTCTGCAAATTCAGACTCAGCTTTAGGTAATATTTTTCCCTTGAATTTACACAGTCTTATGTTCAGATAGAGCTACCAACTTGGTATCAATTAACATTGCATACACAATCATGCATCAACAAATCAGTTCAGTCATGTACTCATACATCAGGTATGGATGTTCAGTAGATAAACTCAGCTAATCGTAATCCCAATCATTCATTTATGAATTATGTTCTACTATACACGCATGCATTAGATATACATGTTCAGTATGTTAATTCAGTATATCAGTAATTTCAGTCATGAAATCATGCTTCAGTTGAGCATATCCAGTGTCTAAATCCAGTCTATCAATATTCTCAGTTTAATCAATCTCATTCGAGAATGAATTTTCCCAAGGGAGAGATATTGTAAGACCCCACAAAATTCTAAGCTTAACTCAGTCTTTTTAGCTTGCTAAGGGGTCCCAAACATAGAAAATTCTAGCTAAGTATTCAAAATTAGTATTATTTTGGCTTTCGTAAGTTGGAAACTCTATTTCAACACCCTTTTGACCTTAAAGTATCGATCTTTAGATTGATTTATGATCAGGACTATCAGTAGGTGTTCCCAGATGAGTTTTGCATTTTTCAGACCTCGTTTGAACCACATTTGGGAATAAAAAATAGTGCATCAATGTGATCTCAGAGCAGCGCGTCAGCCATTGCGGAGATCAATATTCTCTTTGGCTTCCAGTGGCAATTTCCATTGAACCAAAACTAACTCGATGTAGCGCGTTGGCCATCGCATCAATGCCAATGACACAGTGCATTGGTCTGCGCATCAATAGTCCAGTTTTCAGTAATAAAAAAGCTGAATCCTCAGAGATATTATGGTTATTTTCCTACCCCTATTTAGCCCTAAAATAGAAGATTCAGCCAATATTGAGAAAAATACACTTACTTTCTCTTAAATTTCTCAAGAACCCTAGGTGATTTAATTTCAAGGCGAAGACTCATGATTTCCACCATTTTCTTTAGGAATTTAGCAACCGAGGTATATCAATTGTTCATCCAAGGGTTCCTTCCACTCTTGGAGTTTAAGAAACTCTTTTAAACTTCAATTAGCTTGATTTCATGCTTTCCATGATTTAGATTCAAGTTTATTCATGATTATAATATTGATTGGGTTTCTAATCCATGACTAAGTCCAAGATTTATGTGCAAAATAGTTATTATGTATGTAGTATCATGTGGATTCATGTTGAACTCTTAAAATTGTGAACTTGATGTTGAAATTGTGATGCTCATGTGTTGATTATTACTATGTACATATTCAGTGCCTTCCAAGGGTTTGATGAGTTGTTCATGTAAATGTTATAGTGAGATTATATCATGTTAGCATGTATACTAGTTCATGCCATTTAGGTGTTTGATAAAATACCTCTATAGATGCATTATGAATCAAGTGTGCATTTTTATGCTAAGCATGGTCATATGATGCTTTATTTTCATGCTATCGATTCCTGGGGTTATTTAATACCCAACAATTTAGCTATTTACCTAGAGCTAATTTCAGTTACAAAATAGTCTCAGTCATCTCAGGATCAGTAGTACTCTCAGTCAGTTATAGGACTCAAGAAAACTCAATAGACTCAGTATTAGTCCAGTCTAGTTCGGTATTTAGTTCAAACCTCCGTAAACTCAGTCAACTAACAGAATTCAGTAGTATTCCATCAGTTAATGGAAACTCAGTAAACTCAGTAATAGTTTAGTCAGGCCTAGTATAAACTAGAAACTCAGTTCAGTGTCTATTCAGTTGGAAGTAGAATTCAGCATCGAGCGAACCCAAGGATGGGGGTATTCCTTCCATCAGAAGGTTTGAACCGTACTAGCAATCCCTGTATTATCAAACTGCATATCCAGCATAGGTTGAGAATTCTTCCTACTAGATATTATGAAGGTTGATACATCTCATTCGAGTTTTTCTGCCAGTGAGGGTTAACGAAAGATCTTCCTGCCAGAGAGGGTTAACTCACAGCTCGTCCTTAACCGTTGCACGGTATTGACACCCTTTCAATGGGGATTACAGATTGGACCCTAATCTATTTAGAAAAGGGCATGTTGGTTAGATAATTACCTCCCACAGTATAAGTTTTAGATTCAGTCTCAGTACATAACTCACTTTAATTTTACAAATTCAAGACTGTCAGACATAGTCACTCAACTCAGTATAGAACTTAGTATAGTTTCACAGAATCAGGACTTTCAAAAACAATCATTCAATTATCAGTAGTACAGTATTAGTAAACTCAGATATTAGTTAATCAGTATTCCTATCCAGTGTTGTCATGATCTCAGTTATAGTATATGTATTCATGCATGTACTCTCATTCAATTTTATTCATGTCATTCAGCCAGTATTGTTTATGCATATGAACCCATACATTTTAGCCTACCTCACTTAGTATACCAGTATATTCAAAGTACTGTTGCATACTTTTCTCTTGTGCTATGATATCTTATATCGTAGGTTCAGATGCATGGGCTCTCGAGCACCCTTAGTTGTTCTGATTTTTAGCAGTCAGAGTTAGTGGTAAGTTTTCATAGTTTGAGGACATGATGATTTTTTCAGTAGTTCAGATTATTTTAGTAGATCAGAGTTAGTTGGGGGCTTGTCCCATCAACTCTATATTTCAAACAATTTTGAGGATTTTTTAGACTAGAGTATTTTCAGACAGTTGTATTAGATTTGGTATTTATTGTACCGTATTCATTATAAGGAGTCAGTAGAAATCAATCATTATTGTAGTTCAATCATGTTGAGCCCCATGGCTAAGAAGAAAAAACATCCCATTTCTTTCATAGTCCCATGCAACATTGGGATGTTTAAATTTGCTAGGGCCTTATATGAAGTGTAAATTTAATATTGTATGCCATATTTCACAAGCTAGGATTGGGAAAGCCACAACACACCACAATGATATTGCTAATGGCCGATAAAACCTATTAGAAACCTATGGGAGTGCTTTATGATGTACTAATGAAAGTCTACCAGTTCATCTTCCCATCTAAATTTGTAATTATTGTGCCTTAGGTGATGAACCTATTATCTTTGGAAGTCCATTCTTGGCTACCGAGAAAGCTTTGGAAGATATCGATGCGGCAGATGAAGTTTTTCCTCAATGATGATGAAATTTATTTCTACATATACAAGTCCATGAAATAACCAATGGTCTTTTAAGTAGTTTTGGTAATCGATTCATCGATAGTGAGGTGATAAACTATGTCGATGTGAGTTTGATGGATGACACATTGGTTAGGGTTTTATGGAAATTTAAAAAAGATGAGGTTGAAGCATTCAATGAAGTGGTTTCATCCTTGACGGGTCTTGGGTCTTACACTAAGAACTTGAAAAAGTTAGACCTTGATCTCAAAAACAACAAGAGTCCACCCGCAAAGCCCTCCATTCTTGAGCCACCTCAAATTGAATTGAAGCCATTACTACCCCATCTTAAATTTTTTTTCTTGGGAGTTGTGTACACCTTTTCCATTATCATTTCAAGTGATCTCAAACCCTGTCAAGTGGAGGCCTTAAAGTTGGTTGTAAAAAAGTTTATTCGATCCATTGGGTGGACAATTGCGAATATCATTGGTATAGACCCCAATATTTTTTCCCACCGGAATAAACTAGAGAAAATCTATGGACTGATTGTGAAACATCAAATGAGGATAAATCAACCCATGCAAGAAGTAGTGAAGAAGGAAATTATAAAATGGTTTGATGCGGGAGTCACCTATCCAATCTCTAATAGCACATGGGTAAGCCAAGTGTGTTATATTCCAAAAAAGTGGCATTACGGTGGTTATGGATGAGAAAAATGATCTTGTCCTTATTCCATCAGTTATGGGGTAGATGGTATGCATGGACTACTGTAAGTTAAACTCGTGGATCGATAAGGACTATTTTTTGATGACCTTCATGGAACAAATGCTTGATAGGTTGGCTAGGCGAAGGTGGTGTTTTTTCTTAGTTGGATATTCGGGATACAATTAGATTTTTATCACCCGAATGATTGAGAAAAAACCACATTCACTTTCCCCTATGGTACTTAAATACCTAGGTGTTGAACCATTGAAAAACAACTTCATTTTTGTGTCTCTGAGTTAGGTACAATTAGGAGCTTGAGTCATACCCATGGATATGACTTGTACCAACCTTGCCCTCCTTATCTCATACCTTGGGCATTCTATGAGGGTGACAGACTATCCACTATACGACATAGCCTTCCCTTGGTCATAATTAATGAATACGACTCGTATACAACTCAATTGTATATTGTAAAGTTTCAACTTGCGTGGACTATTTTCTATATGAATAAAGCTTATAGTTAAGAAATAACCTTTGGATATGACTCAAGGGTTTCAACTCATACCCTAGATAGTGTAGGAGGCCTAGTAGGAGCCTAGTGTACAAGTCAGGGTACTACTCGTACCCTAGGGTAGGAATACTTAATGAGTCGTATGAGCGAGTCGGACCCCTGAACAGGATCATTTTCCAGCTTTTAACTAAGGGCCTTGTGGTCATTTTCTATTCCTAAAACCCTAAATACTCTCACTATATAAGTGTGTGTAGCCTCCTAAACATCCATTTTTGATGGATCAAACACCTTAAATATTCTCCTAAGCTTATCTTTAAAGAATTAGAGGGTAGGGTTTCAAAAGTGGTCTTTAAGAGGCAAAGGGTCGTCAATACTCTTGGTGATTTATCTTGTTCAAGGCATGTACCCCTTCTCCTTGATTAATAACTCTAAAAAAATGTATTTCACACTTGGATTAGTAAGTGTACATAGTGGTATTGAATCAAATGAAAGGGGTTTTGTTACCTAGTAATGAATAACGATGATTCTTGCTTCTACTTGTGTTTATAGATGTTATTGGTGGTAGAATTCGTATATGGGTTCTTTTTGTATGTGGTTTAACATGATGGTGTTGAGTAACCCTAATCTTGATAATTTCTACCAAGAAAATATCCTTTACGAAGGTATGCACATAAGGTGTTAGTGAAAATGTCTAAGTGAATTATCTAGTCATATAGTGGTGATGTATTAAACTAGGGCAATGGAAAAATGAGAATGAATGATTTAAACATAATATGTTAAAGGTATTATGAGCCATGTATTTTGAATTGATGGCCTTGTTGGTTAACGACCAATAAGGGGTTAAGGTCCCTAAACATGAAAAAGGAACTTGAATTATGTGTTAATCTAAGATGTGGTAAGAATGTGATGTATGTTTGCTAATGAAATGTGAATATAATGTGAGGGTCTTGATGACCATGAAATGTATGGAATGATAAAATAACTTAAGAAATGGGCCTATTGAAATATTTGAGAAGTGAAGGCTCCCATGAGGACCATGTGGTCATGTAAAGTGTTAAATTGGCTAAATAGGTTAAAGTCCTTAAATCTTGTATTGAATGCATGGTGATGTATTATCAAAGGGTTAGAGTCCCAATGTCAACTATGATGGCTTGAGGTTAGAGTCTCTTGCCCAATGAAATAGCTTAAGGTTAGAGTCTGTTTCCTTATGATATGAATTGAGGTTAGAGTCCCTTGCCTTATAAAATAGATTGAGGTTAGAGTCCCTTTCCTTATGAAATGACTTGAGATTAGAGTCCCTTTCCATATGAAATGACTTGAGATTAGAGTCCCTTGCCTTATGGAATGTCTTAAGGTTAGAGTCCCTTGCCTTATGAAATCACTTATGGTTAAAGTCCTTGCATAATGAGACCTCATAAGGTCAAATTACCTCTCCAAATGAATTGGATTGGGGTTAGAGTCCCCTATCAAATAGGGCATGAGGTTAGAGTCCCTTGCCTAATGTGTGAGCATGTGGTTAGAGTCCCATGCTTAATTGAATATGCGATCATACAGTTAGAGTACCTTACTTCAATAGATATGTATGTAGTTAGAGTACTTTACTTGATGAGTGTGTATAAGTTAAAGTCCTTGGTCTAAATGATATGTGAATATGGTTGAATGGCCTATGTTTAATGAGAACTGTTGAAGTCAAAGTGTGGCGGGTTTGAGTCCTCCATTTAATGCATAATGAATGAATGCTTTGAGAATAGTCTTAAGCCTTGAGTACTTATTTGGCATGTGATATATCTATATGTACGAATAAGGTAATTGAATAAGATATATTGACTTGTTGTTAAATGATGATTTTATTTTATCCTTATTCTTGAGCTACATGATAGTGTTCCAACCACTAATCATCTCTGGATGTTATGTCCCCACGCGATAATGGGGCTGAAGCATTATCTTCTTTACATATGCAATGATTAGGTGATTGAAGAAGTTCGTGCATTAACTTTGGAGTGGTGAGATTCCTTTCTTTGGAAGGGATTTATCCATGGTCTCCTATATTTAGACTTAGTCATTTGACTTGGTTTGGCTATTATCACGGGCTTGTCCCAACATATACATTTCTAAACTTTGATTTCTATAGAGGTATTGTGAATGACTGTGGACTTAGGTATATTGGTTAGCTGATGAGCCTAATGAAGTGATTAGACATGTATAAGTTATGATTAGTAGTATGCTTTCTGCTATCTCATTATATAGTCGAGATTTACCTCACCTATGTGATTAATATTTTGATTGTTATTGGTTATTAGGTTACCTTTGGTTCATGTGGTCTTGAGGTTCCCATACGACATGGCCTGGTTTTGGGTCGTGTCAGGTACCTTTGCCTTCAATCCACTGCTATTTGGTTTGTACAATGCATTGATAAATTTCAGCGCTACATGCTATCAACTTTTGCAGATATGGTTTATGATTCAATCAAAGTCTTCATGGATGATTTCTCGATGGTGGGAAACTCATTTGAGGTATGTCTTGAACATCTAAGCAAGGTACATGAAAGATGTATACAAACCAACCTTGTCCTAAATTGGGAGAAATGTCATTTTATGGTCAAGGAGGGTATTGTGTTGGGCCACAAAATCACAGGACAGGGAATAAAAGTCGATCAAGCTAAGGTGGAGGTAATTTCCTAATTTCCTTTGCCCATGTCCATCAAGAGGGTTTGGAGTTTCCTTAGGCATGCCAATTTTTATCGATGGTTCATTAAGGATTTCTGCAAGAAAACTTACCCCATGTTGATGAGTGGTGATTTTACTACTAATTCACACACATCATTCGTGCACATTACCTTGTTTTGAATGAATAAAAGAGAAAAAATTGTGATTAAATGAACTAATATCCACACTTTCCAAGTATAGAGTTGATAAGATCAAAAGATATAGATTGGAGATGAAAATAATCAAAAGAGAGCAAGAAAGTGCAGTTGAAGACTTAGAGCGGGAACTAGCCTCAGTTACTGCAGTTTTGGTTTTGGTAACCACGGTCGCGACAGTGAAGAAGAAGTCAAGCAACTACTGTGGTGGAAGATAAATGCGGTCGCATAGACACTGTTGCAGCAAGACCCGCACAATCGTAGCTTAGTAGAAGAATGTAGCCCAAAGTAAAATCTGGAAATGCATGTGGCTGATCCCAACTTTTGGCAAAGACTCAAACCCGAAGTCATGGAGAACATTCCGTCTTCCCTAATAGTTAGGTTTTGATTCTTGAGTTCATAGCCTTCATTTTTGGAGATTTGTGGGAGTCCAAAGTTTGAGGTAACATTCACTTAAGCTTGAATAAATCATTTCAATGGAAATTATAGGTATATCTTTGCTTATTTATCTTATGCGTTGCAAGATCTCCCTCTTGGGGTTATGCGTGAATAGGGATTAAAGAGTGTGTGGTTTGTTGTTGTTACCTTCTATTTGGTAGTTAATATTGATGGCTTTTATCATTGCTTGACCAATTTGGTTGGGATTTCTTGGTGGAAGGCATAAATACTCATATGGGATTGATGGGTGAAAACTCCAAACTCTAGAAAGTTCAAAGCCATCTTGAAAAAATGGGCTTTGGGTGAACTTTAGGAATTCATATCATCCTTGTAAGAGGGATGTCGAGACCAAAACAATTTTAGAAAATTATGTGTGTAATTTTCTAATCTATCACTATCTTAGACATAAGGGTGATTGTGAAGTTGACTATTACATGGGTATTATCCTGGAAGTAGGGATTCCTAAATTGAGGTTTGGTTACCAATTATTGAACACACCATTAGGTATTTGAAAAATCAATGGGTGAAAGTCTATGTTTTGTTGAAAGACGAGCATCAAAACCTATAACCAATACTATCCACACTCGATCTACTTAAAAAAAGTTGATTATTAGCATCCACATGTCACTGTCCTTAGTAATACATAATCCTAAGATCCATGCCTAATTGATAAACTCTAATTATTTGTAACCCCAAATTTATACCAGAAAAACCCAAAAAGAAACATTAGTGTAGATACTTATCTCTCCCATTTTTATCTTCTTGTAACATTAGTTTGAATTTAACATGAATCTATTATTTTGAATTACCTTGGTTGCCACTCACATTGCTCCTCATGGATTCGGCACCGACTCTAAAGTTGGGTAAATATATTGACGACGATCTCCTTGCACTTAAATTGATGCGCAAGTTGAGCATTATCAAAAATACTGTCATTGCCGAGGAACAATTTGGCGTATTAAGTTGGTTTGAAATTTTAGCTTACTTACTTGTAAATATTTGTTGGTGATCTTCTTTTGTAGGTATATTTTTATTTTATTTTATTTTACTCCATGGCATCTTCCTAAAATTAGATGTGAAGTTGGGTAAAATATTGAAGTCTTCAAAATGGGGAGATTGAAACTTGCTTGACATTTCTTCACATCTAAGAAAGCTTCATCTTGAAAGATTTGAATCTTTTGTCCCTCTTCCACTCATTTCATATTGAATAAAATTTGGGATGACGATTTAAATCTTCTAAGTGGAAAAATAAAAGGAAGTGATGAAGGCATCATTCCACAACGTTAAACTAAGCGCTCAATGGTAGGAAACCCAATATGCCATGAAAAGTGGCACATATCCTTTTTATTTATGCATGATAGAGTACATATTTGTTTTGTGTTTGTGCATGTGCATGTGCATGAATAATCCATGAAATATTGGTGCCAAGAGGAATTTTTATTGAATTTGAAAAAGGAACTTGTTAAATTAGCACGATTGAGGAGGATGCATGGCTGCAATCGCGTAGCTAGGACCGCGATTGCGATCAAATTAGTTTAAATGACCATCCGAATGCCCATTACCCACACACATTCTCTGTCTATTCGTCTCGAATAATCTCAAATATTTGGCATTGCATTATGCCTCCAAGTGTCATCTCAATTAATTTGTATCTTTAACTTGGTAAGTTGTCTGAAGGTCTATGATTTTTATATTAATTGCATGCATAGACCTTGTACTTTAGAGAAAGGCATGAAATAATGTTTTCATTACTAAATGCATGTTAGTTCATGATTATTGTTGTGGTTAGCGTTGTAGTTGGTACACACTCATGGGGAGGTCTTAAGTACCCAGATTTAGTCTTAAAACAGTTGAAACAAACATGAACACCATGTGTTCGATTCAATGCCCCAATGAGTGCAATGCTAATTCCTTTGAGTTTGGGGCTATGATCACATATTCTAGGCTTAAATTCTATGATTATACTATTGATAAGCCTAGCAGGAACAAAAATATAGGGGTAAAATGTGTATTTATACTGAAGTGCAGAAACTGTCAAATCTGGTCTCAGGTACTGCGATCATGGTCCTGATGACCGCGGTCGCGACACCATGATTGTGGTGAATGTTCTCCAATCACCATACCTGAGGGTAGTTTTTGAAGAAACTAAAATTTCTACACATCCATTCCCGCCCCTAAAATCTTCTATATCATTAACACATGAGCTTACCCATTTGATTTAGCATTTTTTCATATGATAATGGTAATGTTGGCCTAAGTTATATTGCTTACAGGTTCTAAGCCTTAAAGATGGCAGATTTTCACAACACTAGATTCATGGCCGCACAATGCCAAAACCTGTACTATGCAGACTTGCCAAGAGATAAGTTTCTCCCTGAAAGTGGTATCAACTTTGATAAAGCGGAGGAAAAGTTCCTAAGTTTTCACGTCAGACTTAATCAAATCGGGTGGATGTGTTTTTCCTTGGACCCTTCTGTTGCTAATGAGCAATGGGTATGTGAATTCTATGATAACCTAAGTGTAGCTTCTTTTACAAACTCAGTAATGACTATTAGGGAAAGGCAAGTGAACTTCAAGACAGAGCATATCATGAGGTATATGGGCTCCCAAATGCTTACTTAGAGCAGTTTCATGTAAAGTAATGTAAGCCAGGGACCTGGGTGGTAGATATTTTATATACTGGCAAAGACGTTCCTTGAGGAACCAACAAGAGAGAGATTTTAATGAATGATTTCACAGTTGAGGCTAGGCTTTGG
>JAPEIP010000009.1:111955618-111973138 GCA_026120095.1 Capsicum chinense
TGTGGCAGTTAGTAATTAACATCAATTAAGTAAGTCAAATATGGGTAGGCTTAATTATAGATTTTGATACTAGTCTTTCAATAAAACACCAAATTTTCATCCATTGATTCTTTTGAATACCTTATAGGTGTGTTCAATAATTTATAATCACCACCTTAATCTAGGCATCCCTATTTTGTCAGGACCTGAACTAGGGCCTGGCCGTGATGGACATCCCAAACCACGAAGGCCCAAACGTCCTACTCTATCAAGTAGTCATGCAAAATATTCATATTATAAAAGAAAATACGGAATTTTGATCTAATATGGAAACATGGTCACACTCTGGATTAAGTTTAAAAATAAGGAATGAAACTCGAAATCAACTAAACAACATCTGGAACAGTCTGCGAAATCTCTACTACTTGAAAATCTAACAACTATCTGAATATTGGGACAAGGCCCCAGTAGACCAAAACTATAATAGATGACATAATATGAAAGGACAGGACTTCTGGAATAGAGAAGGCTCACCATTACACAATCTGATCTGCCATTGAATTATCTATTGCTTATCTGGACCCCTAGACTGAGCCTCAAAACCTGAAAGGTAGGAAAGAGAAGGGGGTCAATACAGATGTACTGGTACGTAGAGAAAATCCAAAATAATCATTTATGTTCAACATATATGAGAGCAATTTAAAGCAGTTCATAAGCATATCATATAGTAAGAAATCACGTGGGTATTTTAAAAGACTCTGTGAAAACATCTGAAATTTGTAACACTCTTTGTCTTACTTCTATGCTAGGTGGTGTACCCTACAATCTGTAAACCCATGGGCTATATGGGATCTCCCTTTAACTCAGCAGCCAAGCCCCCAACCCAAGTGTGCTGCAAGGGTCGAAGTCTCTGAATCTACTATGCCACACGACCGTCGCCAATGTACAATAATAATCTATTCGTATCGACAAATATAGTTTCAGGGAAAGAGTTACTTGAACTCATGCCTTCTTCGGGTAACCACCTAACCCTCTTTATGCCCATTTTTAGTTCTTTAAATATGCATGCTCTAAAAACATACTCTGAAATCCTTAACTTTTTCATGGGATATAGACATATATCGTATCGTCATACCATTAACTTATACATCACATTCTCTGAGCCATTTATTGCAATTTATATCTCTATTTTCAAATCATGAAATTCAAGACCACCATATCAATAATTCTTTCAAGAAACTCATGTAAAACCATGCAGTTAATTCTCTTCATCAATGATTCAGTAAACAAAGGTGGTCATGTTAAAAGTCTCAATCTCATGCAATTCTTTCTCTTTAAAATCATATATTTATATGAAGAAACACCCTCTCAACAATTAAAAATCATATTCAAGTACATGACCATTGAGTAAACATCTTTCAAATAATAAAACATGCATTTCAACTCTTTTCCAACCAAACCTTAAGCTTTAATCCAATACAAGAGAGGGAGTTCATAATTTATGCTCTAAAACAATTTTAAATCTCAAATCCCATACATATACGTGTACATGTAAAACAATTTAGGGAATAGGATACAAGGTCAAAACAATAGTCACATTAAAATATTTAGAGTACGTAATTTAGAACATAGATTCCAAAACCCCTTTGAAATTCATGCATAAAAATCTTAAAATCATGCTCTCTAATGGTTTAAGCCCATGTAGTTTTTAGGATAAACCCCACGTACCTTAAATTATAAGTTCTGAGTAATGGAAACTAGATCTTAATTGATGAAACCCGGATCTTGATTTATTTCTTAGAGATCTTGAACTTAAGGCTTAATTTTCTTGAGTTTCTTATTCTTGGAGGAAATCCTAATTTGATCTTATTTTGAGAGTGAAGAGGAAGTTTTTGATGTTGTAAAACTGATAGTGATTGATTAATAATACTTAAGGGGTGATTTAATTTATGTGAAAGGTTTTTGGAGTGAGGGAAAGACCAAAATACCTCTAAGAAACCCAAAAAAATGCATAATTGCATTTGTTGATGACTAGGGTTGATTGGCCGTCACTCAGGTGATAAGTCGTCACCCAGGTCGTCACTTTTGTGCTGGTTTTCACCATTCACTGCCTTAGGATGAAGACCAAGTCTGACGAACCTTCAGAAAGCTGATAAGTCGTTAACGTCATCGTCACGTTTTGGCAGACGCACACTTCAAAGTACATTGAGCATAACTTTCTACTCCTTTATCGAATTAAAGCGAAACTAGTAGCGTTCGAAAGAGGAATCAAAGAACTTTCATTTGATATATCGTAGGCCACCAAGTTCTTCATATACAAAGATTTATGGTCGATTAAAGTTGATCCAAGTTTTGGCGCTCGCTAAAACTTGAACGATAGGAAAGCTTTCATCTAGTCCTTGAGTTAAGAGACCTCTATGATCTCGACTCATGCTAAAATAGGTTCCCACACTACATAATTGATTAACATGCCAAATTTTCTTAGAATTTATGGCTTATAGAACATCTACACATAGGAAAGATGGTTTTTATTCTAACCTGAAATGCGGGGTGTTACATTTTCTCCCCCTTGGGATAATTCGTCCTCGAATGATGGGTAGGAATGTTTAAGTATTAAAGGTATAGAATAATGTGGACATGATATGTCTTCTAAAAAAAGATATAGCCGAGATGAAACAGTTAAACTTCTATCATAAAACTGAATTCTGAGCTGACTTGACTTTACTTGCTTTAAGGAGCTCATTCATGTTGGAAGTTTAGGATACCCTTTTACGTGTTCATGATCCAATCATATATATTGAATTGAGAAGTGATAACTTAGGAAAGTACGAATCGTGAGGCTACAAGATTTAGACTTTACCAGGGATTTACACTGTCTAAGCTAAAATACTTGGAAAAAAATTGAGATTATGCTCTGAACTCTTATGAACTGAGTCATGACTAAATAGCTAAATCTGAAACATAATGCTTGGGCTGAACTGGATTCACAATTTACATGGATGTAATAGATTATCTCTTCAACACTCTTTCGAAAGAAGTTCCAGTAGCATTACGGAGCAAAGAATCATAGGCATGATTTACACAAGACATCTAACTAAGGAATCACAACCTTGGCACTACTCTATTGCATGGAATATAGACATTTAACTCATAAGCTAGGATAGAATTTCCAGGCCTTAGGCAATGCAACTTCCTACTTTCAAGCTTAGCACACTTCTAGAATACTCCCTTAACTATAATATCCCATTCAAATACCATATACATTCGATTCAAACTATAATTCTTATATGGGCATTGACAACTCCTTCTACTAATGTCTAAAGTAGCCTAAATCCCTTCACCGTGATCGAGCCTAACTCTAAATTACAAAATACATCTTGACACACCACGGTACTAGTCTAAACCATATGATTCAACCTTCTATATCTTTTTAAAGTTCACACCCTAAGCATTACGTGCCTTACCACTTCAATGACTTATTTGAACTCTTACTATGGATCCACTAGCGCATATTGTGTCCCTCCACTTAAATCCCAACCTGTCATTAAAGTCTATCTTTATAACCACATATGTACTTCAAGGCAAACACCTATAAAGACATACTTCACACATTATCTAAACCACTACTAATATAACTCCGACGCGCTACCCTAAGAACATACCCACACAAATTTTCACTAACCATCACATGTATCAAAGACTTGCCCCCAAATATTACTTCACCCTTATGGTCTTATCCAAAATAAGCATACAATGATCTTTTATCAACAAGAAATAATTACTCATAATCACTATCTTTACATAAGGAGGAGTCACTAAAAGGTTAGAACATAAGACCTTGAAGCATGGAAGGATATTGTACAAGACTCGACACTTAAATAAGGTGTGAGGAACAACAAATCAACATCAGGGATTCATCAAAGTGACACCTTGCTATAAGCTGAATCTCGCCAATAATTTGGCATGTAGCATAAGTTATGGGAACTGAGCACACTATAAAGCATGAGAACATCAGTCATGAGCTACATGACCTCAATTTGGAGTTCATAACTTAAGAAATGTGATTCCAACTACTGAATGAACTGGAATTCCTCATTTAGGAACTGGAAGAGCACGTAATTTTCTATTATATACATGAACATAAACTATGATCATGGAACTGAAATGTAAGGCATGAGTAGGTATTGGGATAATTGAAAAATACAGAAATAAGAATGGGTTGAGCCTCACCCTCACTTTCTGATGTTCTATATCATACTGGCATTTCTACTAGAATCTGAGAGCCTGACTTGGTTACTCTCTCTATCATCTCCCCTTTAGCTTTAATCCATTACCTTAAGTTTGAGAGATTCCTTACTAGACTCTAATTGAACTATACTTACTGCACTCTAGTGTCTGGAAAATGACCATACATGCATATCATAGAACTTAACCCGACTGACTACACCTGAAATTGGAAAACCCACTGTTAATACTACCTTCTGAGATGCACTCTATCTTTCTATAGCCACCAATAGTCATCATATAATACTTGAACACTTACTAACTTCAAATCTTCATGAATATCCCCATAGTGGAAGTGCACACCCTCTGGTGCTTCTATTCTTATTCCTATTAGTTCAACCTTCAAAACTCAAACTTAGATTCTAACACTTAACATGGATATCACCAATCCTTTGATGAACCATACTTCTTCTATCATAGCCTACCAATATTGCGACCTAAACTTATATCTCTCTACCACGAGGATCAAGATCATATCTAAAGTCTCAACACTATAAGTCAAAAACTCTTTAACTTGGCCATTTAGAACACCTTGTACAATCTAACTAGTCTTTCTCCACCTAGCAACTCAACAGTATTACTAGCCACACACAACATGTAATATCCTTACAAAAAAATACCGCATCCTCATATCACCTTGGGCATACTTCTACCTTATACATACAACATCATACTTCATTACGAATCAAATAAACTAATCTATTACATACACCGTTTAAGCCTATTAGATTACTTCCATATAACTAGTATCATTAATTAAGGAATCATCACATCCACCTTCATGCCCATCAACTGGTCAAACTTAATGTCTAATGCTAAACATGATCTACAACCAAACCTTACACATAATTCTCACTTGGAAACCATGAAATAAACATCAAGAAATACTAGTACAGTAGAACTTCATAACAACAATAATCGATCATGAACTTACGGTTTTCCTTATCAAAACTTATTAGCACGTACTATTTCAACACATCAAGCCTACCAATTTATTCCCACAAAACATACATCATTAATCTCATACCGCTATTCTTACCACCAAATTTTACATTTAAATTAAAGCCTATAGTTTCGCATCAATCATCTACCACTAATGAAAAATGCAAAATGATATACTACACCATTAAATTTAGAAATTCTACTCAAATACTTTATTTTATCTAGATACTACACATAACCAAAACACCTTTATGACATTACTACTATATCTCCAAATCTACTACATACCTTCTCACAAGTAGTATAAGCTTACAACTACCAAAGAAAAGAAGGTTAAGGGGGCAAAGTCACATAATAGACATGATCAACCTTAACCCTATATTATACTTCAATACAATCTTATCTACACAAAAGTCACCCTCACTCTGACTTCTAACCTTATGAATTCATATCATCAACTTCTTGATATAATCTCACCACCAATAGGTCATGACATCAAAACTTTAACTTATACTACTACTCGAGTGGAGATACAGTTCCAACAAACACAAGAACAACAAGATGAACAACAAGTTCCTAGTGAAGCAAAATAGGTCTCATACGGCTTCACTAGACTTTGATTTTTCTATTTTGAACAAGAAAATGGAATGAATAACAAAGCAACTATGTTAGTGAATCAAAAGAGCCCCATACGGCTTCACTAGACTTTTTGTTTCAACAACACATTGATATAAAGATTGCAAGAGATAGAAACTTGACACACAATATTTAATGACCCAAGAATACACATCTTACTCTTGTCTTAACTGAATGCCTCTTAAGAACGAGGACATAATTTTAAACTTAAGGGACTTATGACACATCAGGGAGCTCCTCTCAATCCCGTTGTGTGGCTTCTAAAATTTCTGTTAGTAAATCTGATAGCATTATCTGAGAACACCATAGTAAGGAAAAGAAGTAGGATAACTTTTTTTTCGTATGGGCGACACCATAGCACAAATTAGAGTATGAACGAGGAACATCCTGACTCTATAGAATAAAATAGAACATTAAAAAAGAGAGACATTCATAAATTCCTTGTAGCCTCCTACTTATAAGTGTGGTGCGCTACACACCTACAAGCAAGACTCTACCCGACGCGATTTTGTAGATACCCTGGGACCATGAACTGTGCTCTCATACCAAGTTTTTCACAACTTGAACTAGGACCTAGCCATGATGGACATCCTGAATCATGAAGGTACGGATGTCCTACTCTATCTGGTAGTCATGCAAAACATTCATATAATAAAGAAAAATGCGGAATTTTGATCTAGTACAAAAACATAGTCATATTCTGGATTAAGTTTAACAATAAGGAATGAAATCCAAAATCAACTAAACAACATCTTGAACAGTCTACGAGATCTCTACTACATGAAAATTTTAAAAAAATCTAAAAACTGGGACAAGGCCCTCAATAGACCAAAACTATAATAGATGTCATAATCTGAAAGGACAGGCCTTCTGGAATAGAGAAAGCTTATCACTGAATAATCTAATCTACTGTTTGAATTATCTACTATTTATTTGGACCCCAAGACTGAGCGACAGAACCTGAGAGGTAGGGAACGGGGTTAATATAGATGTACTGGTACACAGAGCAAATCTAAAATAATCATTTATATTCAACATATATGAGAGTTATTTAAAGTAGTTCATAAACATATCATATAGTAAGAAATCACATGAGTATTTTAAAAAACTCTATGAAAACATCTGAAATCTGTGACACTCTTTGTCTTACTTTTACTCTAGTTGTTGTACCATACAATCTGTAATCCTACGGGCTATATGGGATCTGCCTTTAAATCGGCAGCCAAGCCCCCAACCTAAGTGTGCTGCAAGGGTCAGAGTCTCTGAATCTACTACACCACATGGCCATCACCAGCGTACAATAATAATTTACCCATTGAGTTACATGCCACCTTCTCTAAGCCAGTTATAGCAATTTATATCTTTAATTTCAAATCATGAAATTTAGGATCACCATATCAACAATTCTTTTAAAAAACTCATGTAAAATCATGCAGTTAATTCTCTTCATCAATAATTTAGTAAACAAAGGTGGTCATATTAAAAGTCTTTATCTCATGCAATTCTTTCTCTTTAACATCATATATTTATATGAAGAAACACCCTATCAATAATTTGAAATCATATTCAAGTTCAAGGACATTGAGAAAATATCTTTCAAATAATAAAACATGCATTTCAACTCTTTTCCAACAAAACCATAAGCTTTAATCCGATACAAGAGAGGTAGTTCATAATTTATGCACTCAAACAATCTTAAATCTCAAATCCCATACATATACGTATACATGTAAATCAATTTAGGGGATAGGACCATAAGGTCAAAACAATTGTAATATTAAAACATTCGGAGTGCGTAATTTAGAACATAGATTCCAAAACCCCTTTAAAATTTAGGCATAAAAATCTTAAAATCATTCCCTAATGGTTTTAAGCCCATGTAATTTTTAGGATAAACCCCACGTACCTTAAATTATAAGATCTGAATGATGTAACCTAGATCTTGATAGATGAAACCCCGATATTGATTTGTTTCTTAGATATCTTAAACTTAAGGCTTGATTTTCTTGAATTTTTTATTCTTGGAGAAAACCCTTATTTGATCTTATTTTGAGAGTGAAGAGGAGGTTTTTGATGTTGTAAACCTTGTAATGATTGATTAATAACACTTAAGGGGTGATTTAATTCATGTGAAAGGTTTTAGGAGTGAGGAAAGGACCAAAATACCCCTAAGAAACGCAAAAGAAATTGCACAATTACATCAATTGACGATTAGGGTTGATAGGCCGTTACTCAGGTTATAAGTCATCACCCAGGTCACCACTTTTGGGCTATTTTTCACCATTCACTGACTTAGGCTGACGACCAGGTCTGATGGGCCGTCACACATCTAATAAGCCATCATCCTCATTGTCACATTTTGGTAGACAGAGACTTTAAAGTAATATGAGTATAACTTTCCCCTGCGGTATCAAATTAAAGTTAAACTAGAGGCATTAAAAAGAGGACTAAAAGAAATTTCATTTGATATATAGTAGGCCACCCAGTTTGTCATATACAAGGAGTTATGGTTGATTGAAGTTGATCCAAGTTTTGAAACTCACTAAAACTTGAATGATAGGAAAGCTTTCAACTAGTCCTTGAGTTAAGGGACCTCTATGATATCGACTCATGCTCAAATAGGTTCCCATACTTCTTAATTAATTAACATGCAAAATTTGCATAGAATTTATGGCTTTTGGAACATCTACGCATAGGAAAGATGGTTTTTGTTCTAGCCCGAAATGCAGGGTGTTATATATTTCTAGGATGATACCTATGGCATAGTTAACTTTACATTCACCCTTCTATTTAAGATAGTGAAAATTTAGTGAACTACACACATAATTTTCTATCAGGTATTTGGTCTCCACATCCAGCTTTCGAGGATGATAAGATTCCTAAAGTTCACCTAAAACCTTTCTTTTGAAGATGGACTTGCACTTTCTAGATCTTAAATCTTTCACTCATCAAACCCATGTGGGCATTTAGGGCTTTCACCCATCAAATCCAAACAAAAATAGCATAGCAATGATAAAAACCATAAACATAAACTACCAAATAGATGCTAACAATAACAACCCACACATACTTAAATCCCTATTCACACACAACCACAAGAGGAAGATTTAGCTACACATAAGATAAATAAGGATAGGTATAACCATAATCTCCACTGAAATAAATTGCTGAAGATTTAGGTGAATGTTACTTCAAACTTTGCTATCCCATAATATCAACAATGGTAGTGAAAAAATCTTCCACTTAGAAAGTATCCAACGTATTTTTCACCCAAAATATATACAATACTTTCTTCTCTAAAAATAGAGGCTATGAAGTCTAGAGTTAAAACCTAAAAAAGTAGGGAAGATGCAATTGTTCCAATCAAGGGTTTGGGTTATTTTATTTAATTTGGGATCAACATGTGTAATTATAAGACTTTTGCTTGACTTTTGCTTGACTGCCGCAATTGCGGTAGATAGATTGTGACCGCGGTACCTGAAACTCTTCAGCTCTAAGTCTTTAGCTATATTTTTTGTGCTCCCTTTTGATCATTTTATGCTCCAATCCACATCTTTTGATCTCCTCAACTTTACTCCTGCAAAGAGTGGATATTAGTACATCTAACCATAAATTTGTCTTGTTTATTCATTCGAAACAAGGTAATGTGCACAAATAATGAGTGGTAAAATCATCACTCATCACTCCGAATTTGTATTATTTTTTTTATATGTTGCTGGATATTTCATTTTTATGCTATTTTGGGATGACATTCTAGATATTATTTCATCTTTGTTTCGGGATGTTACATATTTGGGAACTCTGATGGTGCCTACATTTTATAGATTATTACGTGGTTTTTAGTCTTAGTTTCTCTTTTACTTTAACTATATTTTGATGTGGTGATACATGACTAGTTTTGCGCTATGATAGATTGAGTGATGACATTCTTAAGGGTAAAGCATTATGTTTTAATTTAGATACAGGGGAAGTTTGAGTACCCGTAGCACTAATGTCATGAGTTCAACGGAAGTCTGAGTACCTGTGACATTGTACATTGTAAATTAGGGATCACATTGTACACCATTAGCGAAGTCTGAGTAGCCATATAGTTGATTTGCCCATTTTGAGCAAAAATTTGAGGCTAAGGATTTGGTTGTTCCATGATCTAACAAATTTAAATGGTGCTAATGACAAACAAACAACTCCTCCATCCAAAAGTTTGTAAAAATCAAGGGCATGGACGTGAGAAATTTTTTAACAAAAATTTTTCTCTTTTTATAGCTTCGTAAAGTTTTGACTAATGAATAGAAATGGATACTCCAAATTTGTCTCTAATGGGAGGGATATTTGAGCTCCCTTGGTGAATTTTGCATGCCATTAGTGGTGATCTATTTGCAATCATCTCTTGTATATTAGTGTTGTCTACAACTTGCCCTGTCAGTCTTTCAAAGCTAATGTCGATTGTATTTGGTTGGAGAAATGATCTTAGGCCATCTTTTGGCACTGGAAACCCACGTTATCCTAAAAATCCTATCCGTGGATTAATGTAATCCCTAGTCACCCTGAGATCTCCAACCATTTACTTTTACTATAGTGGGGATTGAAAATAAGGGCAAGCCTATGGTATGACACTTGTTGGATAGAGATTTCTTTTATGAGGGAAAGAGTTTTCGCACTTAAAATTCCTTGTTGCATATTTGATATCCTGGTGTATGGAATTTTATTTCTTGTGAGGTTGGCATATGAAACACATTGAGATGGGTGATTTCATCACCTTTGGAGCAATGAGGCAAATAGAGTATAACTAAGTTTTGGTCAGAAAGTGAGGCAATGGAGGTGGGTTGTTCTTTCTTGATTTCTCTTTTAAGTCTTTTATATCCTTTGATAGTGTATCTTATGATGAGGGGAGTAGTGTAAAATAGCTTAGCCTATGTGCAATGATCTACTTATGATAGTGATTAAAGTTGAAGTCATTATGATCTTTAAGGCAAGAAGTTTGGGAATACATAATTATGTCTCATGGTAAGAGGTAGTGTTGCTTGAGTACTAGAAAAATCTTTAAGTTGGGGGTGTGTGCAAGCTCTTTGATAAGGAGGCCAAATTCAAATTTGATGAGGCATGTTTGAAATTTTTTAATTTCCTAAATGAATTGCTTATCTCAGCCCCTATTAGTGTGTCCGCGGATTGGTCATATCTATTTGAAGTGATGTATGATGCTAGCATACTTGTATTAGGAACGGTGTTGGTTCAACACAAGTAAAAGCTATTTCATCCCATTTACTATACGAGCAAGACCCTAAATAGTGCTCAACATAGCTACACTATTATTGAGCAAGAATTGTTGGCGGTTGTATATGCTTTTGAGAAATTTTGTACCTACTTATTAGGCATGAAGGCGGTAGTTCACACAGATCATGATGCCATAAAATACCTCATGGATATGAAGGAATATAAACCATGCCTAATTAGATAGATCTTGCTTTTGCAAGAATTTTATTTTAAAGTATAGGATAGAAAAGGGTGCAAAAACCAAGTGGCCAATCATCTTTCATGGCTTAAAGGTAATTATGCAAAGCATGGAAATATTGAGATTGACGATGCTTTACCGATTAATTATTCATGTCAATCTTGAGGAAAAGCACACTATGGTATGCTGATTATGCTAATTATTTGGATAGTGGTATACTTCCAGGGGGCCTTAGCTATCATCAAAGAAGCGGTTGTTGTTTGTGTGAAGAGATATTTTTTGAATGAACCATTCCTATTTTGGGAGTGTGCAGATGGCATGATTAGTAGGCATGTTATGGAAGTTGAAGTAAAGGACATCCTCAAAGCTTTCCTTTTCTCACCTTGCGGTATTCACTATGTAGGAATCTAAACCACCACCAAAATTCTTCGATGTAGGTATTATTTGCCTACCATACATAGAGATGCCATTGAGTGGGTGAAATAATTTAACCAATGCCAAATTCAAGGTGGCATCTCGAGAAGACATGAAATACCTCTTAAACTAAATCTTGAGATTGAACTCTTCGATATATGGGGAATTAATTTTATGGGCCCTTTTGTGAGCTCATTTGGAAACAAATGCATATTAGTGGCGTATGATTATGTTTCCAATTGTGTAGAAGCCATGTCACTTCAAAATAATGATAGAAAAAGAGTTATTTTCTTCTTGAAAAAATTCATCTTCACACGATTCAGAATGCCATGAGCCATCATTAGGGACAGAGGCTCACATTATTGCAATCACGTTTTTAGGGCCCTTATTGCATGTATGGGGTAAAGCATAAGGTTTCTACCCCATATGACCCCAAATAAGTTTCCAAGTGGAATTCTTAAATCGGGAAATTAAATCCATACTCGAGAAAACTATAAATATAGGTCAGACTAATTAGGCAAGGCAGTTTGGGCTTATAGAATGACTTACAAAACCTAAATTGGTATGTCTCCCTATCAATTAGTATCTTGAAAAGCGTGTCACTTACCCATCAAGCTCGAGCATAAAGTGTTGTAGGCTTTAAAGTGATTGAACACGAATCAGGAAGCAGCCTCAAAGACGAGGGTCACAAACTTCATGAGTTGGAGGATTTCTAACTCAAGGCCTATGAGATCTCCACATTTCATAAGGAGAAAATGAAAAAGTGGGATGATGACAAAATTCTAAGATAAGAATTTCATGTTGATGAGAGTGTACTCCTTTATAATTCTTGTTTGAAACTCTTTAGGGGAAAACTTCATTCTAAATGGTCGGGATCCTTTGTGATTTCTAATGTTTACCAAGTTGTGCCATGGAATTAAAAGATCATGTAAAAAAAGGTTTGTAGTAAATTGTCAAAGGGTAAAGAACTACCATGTGAAGGGTCCCGGGCTGCCCAAGGTAGAGTTTATACACTTCAAAGACGCTATATGGTGAAAAAGAAAAGTCATGTTGCAACGTTAAATGAGGCGCTTGATGGTCGGCAACCTATCCTTAACTAAATTTATTTTGTTTTTTGATGTTTTGTAGACGTTTTGACATGTTTTAGCTGTCCAAAAAAATAGGGGGAAAATAGAGATAAAATGGTAGCAAAAATAAGGGAAACTCAGTCTTAGTTACCATGATTGCAGTTACCGAGTTGCTATCTCAGCTTCTCAAGGGACCTTCATGCTACTTTTTAAGGGAGTCCCTCTTGGACCTTGTACTTATTTTAGGCACTGCAATGAGGACACTTTAACTCTTTACGTTGGGGGTGTGGGTGCCACCGATATGGTCAGATTCCGTAGTTTAAAAGTCTTTCCCTAAATCATAGAGATTGTCGCGTTTCTTATGGTGATATTGGATGAGCCTTTCCTTTTTATAGATTGAGTGACAAAACTCTTAAAGAAAAATCATCGTGATTGAATTTTGAACCATAGATACATAGGAAGTTTGAGTATACATAGCATTTTTTATTTGGGATCACACTTATTCCTATGGTGAAGTCTTAGTAGCCGTATGGTTTACCTGCATGAAAGTCATAATGTGAGACACCAGCTTGGTCTGATTCCATAAATAACAACTTGTACGTGGTGTAAATGCAAAGCAACCAACCCCTTCCGTTCAAAAATTTTCCAAAAATCAAGGGCACGAACGTGAGTGACTTTGTAACAAGACTTTACCTCTTTTTGTGACTCTAAAGTTTTGCATTGTAATAATTGGTTGATACTCCCTTTTGTTTTTAGTAAGAACAGAAATTGAGCCCCTTTGAGGTATTTGTATGCCATGTGTGGTGAGCGTATTGGTCTAAATCTCATTCACATTTGTACTATCTAGAACTTTCCCCTTTTGTCTCTCAAGGCTAATTTTGATTATACTTTGTTGGTGAAATAATCCTAGGCCATCTTTTTGAACTAGGAACCCACTCTAAGCCTAAAAAGCCTACCCATGCATAGAATAGGACCCTTAGTTCCCGAATTCGATTATTCAAACCTTTCTTAGGTAACCACATTACAAACCTTATACCATTCAAAAATTTGTCGCTCTCTTGAACCCAACCCTCCTTGAACATAAAAAAGAAAATTGAGGCTAAATGCCTAAGTCGGCGTGGTATGTTTGAAAGTGTTGACTTTGGGCCATGGTAGTGTAAGTGGGTGTCTTTGATCCAAGAAATGAAAAAGTGAAAAAGAAAGGAATGATAAAAATAAAAATAAGGCATTGATTGAAAAATGAATGGGAAAAATAATGATGCCCTAAAAAAGTTACGGAAATCAAGGCTCCTAAATTAGGCATGTGTAAAGTGTGAAAAAAAAAAAAGTGGTCCATGGTCACAAGTGAGTTGAAATAGTGTGACGTGGATGTTCAAAGAGGGTTAAGCCACTTTTTTACTAAATTTTATCCTACCCTCCCTGAACCTATGTTACACGCTCAAAAACCACTTCGAGATCTCCAATCAAGTGTATTCATTGTAGTGGCGATTAAAAATAGGGGCAAGCTTATGGCTTGGTACTTTTTAGCATCGAGAGTCTTTGAGAGAGAGAGAGTTTTTCACTAAAATATCTTTTTGTATACTTGGTAAATTGGTGTGTGGGATATCCTTCTTGTGAGGAGCCATGTGAACAACTTGAGGTGGGTGACATTGTCATCTTTCGAATAATGAGGCAAAAAGGAGTATAGTGTAGTCGAGGTTAATAAAGAGTCACTTTTAGATTATTGGTGATTGTTTTTTCCTCTTTAAAGTTCTTTGCATTGTTGTATTTGTCTTTCATGATGAGGGGTGTCATGAGAATAGCTTTGCACATGTTTGATGAGCCATTTATGGTAACAATCAAGTTTGGGGTCATTTTGATCATTGGGTTGTATAAATTGGGCATGAATGTGAATGTCTCTTGGCAAGATGTAGTCTTGATTGATGACAAGCAACGGTTTAAGTTAGAGATGTTGATGAGTGGTGAATTTACCACTTATTTACATTCAACATTCGTGTGCACTTTTATGATTTAAAATATGAATGAGATAAAATATTTGTTATAATATACTAATTTCCATATTTTGTAGGGATACAGGTGATGAGAAGGAAAAATGTGTAGCTGGAGAAGAGAAGTATAGCGGGAAGACCTGGAGAAGAGTTTGATCTAAAAAGGATAAAAAAAGAGAAGAGACGTGTAGCTAGAAGAAGACCTAGAGAAAAGTTTGACCTCAGCTACCGCGATCGCGGTATGAGGGCCGTGATTGCGGTCGGTCAAGTCAAGTCAAAGGAACATAATCATATTATATAAAGGCGATTGCGGTACCGTGATCGTGGGTAAGGCGCTGTGACCGTGGCAACACAGGATATTACCCAAGGGCAACTTTGTAAATTGGCACAGTTGAACCCTTTTTCCTTAAGATTTATTAAAAATTAGAAATTGAAAATTGAAGACTTGGTGAACCCTAGAAATTGGGGAAACTTTTATGGTTGAATTCCAAGTAGAGTTTTGTGAAATTGAAATGTAAATGTAAGATCTTATTGTTGTCTATTGACATGGATGACATTAATGAACCTTTTGGTATATTTCTTCTCTTTAGCTTTATGAGTAGTTAATTCACTTGCCTTGGGATTATGTTAAATTAAGATGTAATTATGTCTGGGTTGTGATGTATTTGTGTGACTTCTAGTTTGTTAATGATGGGTTTAACTATTGGTTGGGTTAATTAGTTGGGATTTATGGGTGAAAACCCCAATTGCCCTAAATGGATTTATGGGTGAAAGCCTCAAATTCTTAGAAGCATATATCATCCTTGAAAGAGGGATGCATGTAAACTCTTTGAACCCTTATCATCTTTGAAAGAGAGATATGGGTGACAAAGAAATAATGGACAATTATAAATATGGTTTTCTATCTCTTCACTATCTTAGAAATGAGGGTGAGTAGAGAATTGGTTACATTTTGGGCATCTTCCAAGAAATGGGATGCCCAATTGAGGTATTAGGTGATTTCATTTGGCACACTCATGAGGTACCCAAATGGGTCCAAGAGTGAGGTTCTTAAGGTCTTGTTGACAAACTACCCTCAAGGACCTTCAAACTAGCCTACTACATCGTCAATAACTAAAATTTTCACCAAATGATCATGCACCCATGCATAGCTTGCCCTTAAGTAGACAAAATCCCAAGGTCCTTCTTATATTGAATTCTCAATTGAAAGTGTCACCGTTAGTTGGTAGTTCGAGTAAACTTCGATAGAAACACATTCCAAATAACCCCCTTCCCCCTCAAAAAAAAAATTTAAATCAAGTTTTTTATTTTGCTTTCACTATGAGTATATTTGTAGATGTCATTGGCACTCATATGTCTTGAAGATTAATTTCTCTCCTTGTGGATTTGACCTTAATGCAAGTTGAGTAATTGACAACAACCATCCTCCACCAATTTGAATGGTATAGGTGACCATTATCAAGTACCCAACTCCTCCTAAAAAGCTCTCCAAAATCTAGAATTAAACACCAAATACCAATCTGAAACGATAGATATAGACACGCTATGCAAATAGACTATCTCCCAAACAGAGATACAGGCTAACCTCTCGACACTAAAGGTTATCTAAATAGGAATGAAATATTCTAATTTGGAGAACCTATACATAATGACCCAAATACCATCAGAAACATGGGAAGTGCAAGGCAAACTACTAACAAAGTCCATGGCAATCCACTCCTATTTCCACTTGGGAATGGTCCACCTCTGAATCAACCCACCAGGTCTCTGATGCTCGACCTTCACTTGCTGAGAATATAGGCAATAAGCTACCAAGTTTGTCACATCTATCATCATATCACTCACCAATAGTACTGCCTCAAGTCTCTATACATGATAGTTGTACCTGAGTGATTTGAATATCTAAATTTGTGAGCCTCACAAAAAATTGACTAAATCAAGTCCACAACTCTAAAAACACAAGTGCGGCATTCAAACCTCAATACATCTAAAAGTCTATGGTAGCCCTGTTGGACTCACCACTTAACTCCTAATTGTTGATGATGCAGTCTTATATCCATAAACTAACATCTCTAAATCTGCTCAAACAAGGCAGACCTCACCTCAACACTAGCAAGAATCCTCCTAGGATCTGAAATATCATGTCGCACTATCAAGTTGTCTAAGGAATAGATGTCCTACGCTAACGGCCTTTGAGAAACTGAGATAGAAGTCAAACTACCCATACATATAAGTTAAACTACCTATACTCATTGCCTTTTTGCTAAAAGTGCCTGCTATCATTTTGTCTTGCCTGGATGATGTGAAAAAAGAGATGTCATAATCTTTAAGAAACTCCATTTATCTACACTACCTAGAATTTAGCTCTCCCTGGGTCAATAAAGGTTAAAGATTAATATGATCCATAAAAATCTCACAACGCACGACATAACTATAATTCCTCAAAATCTTAAACACAAAAACTACCATTGCTAACTCAAAATCATGAGTGTGGTAGCTGCGCTCGGGCACCTTCGTTTTCCTTGATGCTTAAGAAATAACTAAACCCTATTACATCAACACACAACCCAAACCAACACCAAAAGTATCACAACACATGGTGAATCCCTCACCCTTAATAGGAAGAGCCAAAATAAGAGATCAATTAAGAAATTCATTGAGCTTCCCAAAGCTTGACTCATACTCCTCAGACCACAAAAAATAAACCTCCTTCTGAGTCAATCTGGTCATCATCACTGCAATAGTAGCAAAACACTGAATG
>JAPEIP010000009.1:111973238-111990405 GCA_026120095.1 Capsicum chinense
AAATAACTAAACCCTATTACATCAACACACAACCCAAACCAACACCAAAAGTATCACAACACATGGTGAATCCCTCACCCTTAATAGGAAGAGCCAAAATAAGAGATCAATTAAGAAATTCATTGAGCTTCCCAAAGCTTGACTCATACTCCTCAGACCACAAAAAATAAACCTCCTTCTGAGTCAATCTGGTCATCATCACTGCAATAGTAGCAAAACACTGAATGAACTGACTATAGTAATTGGCTAACCTAATACAGCTACAAACCTCAGTTGGAGATATAGTCCTGAACCAATCGCGAATAGACTAAATCTTTGCTAAGTCTACTATAATCCCATCCTTAGACACCATATATCTATGAAATGTCACCGAATTAAGCCAAAACTCACACTTAGAGAATTTGGCTAAAAGTCTATGATCTCTCAATGTCTGAAGCATAATTCTCAAATGTTGCATATGCTCCTCTCTACTTCCCAAATACACAAAGATGTCATCAATGAACACTATTATAGAGAAATGTAAATAAGGACTGAGCCCGTGGTTCATAAAGCCCATAAATGTGTCTGTGGCATTGGTCAACCCAAAAGAAATCACCAAAAGCTCATAAAAACTGTAACAGGTCATAAAGGTTCTCTTTGCAATATCCTAAGCCCTAAACCTCAAATAATGGTAACCGAACCTCAAGTCAGTCTTAGATAATATCTCTTCTCCTTAAAGCTGGTCAAGAAAATATCAATATGAGGCGTAGGATAAATATTCTTTATAGTCACTTAATTAAACCTCATGTAATTAATACACATATACAGGAACCATCATTCTTCTATACGAACAAGATAAGAGCTACCCAAGGCGACATACTCTATTAATGAAACCCTTACTAAGAAGATCTCAAAGCTAAATATTCAGATTCTTAATATCAATAGAAGTAATATGGAAAAAATAGGTCGAGTGTCTTGGTCAAAATCATTAACAAATTAAATATCACGCTCAGGAGGAAGACCAGGTAGATCGGTAGGAAAAATATTCTGAAACTGATGAACTATAAGAACAAAGTCATGAGATAGACTTTAAACACTAATATCATGAATATAAGAAAGATAAGACTCCCAACCTCTAAAAATAAGTCTCCAATCCTGAATATTAGAAATAATCCTCATCATATCGAGGTTTAAATCTCCCTACCACACGACCGAAGGTCCGTTGGGCATGGCTAAAGTAACGGTCTTTGAAAAGTACTCCAAGACCGCATGATAGTGGGCTAGGCAGTCCATGCCCAGAATGACATAAAAATCCACCATGTCTAACACAATATGATAGCATAGGTATTAAACTCCCAAATAATTACAACACATGATCTCTAAACCTGATCCACAATTAATGATCACCCACGAGAGTAGACACACATAATGGAACAAATAAAGAATCCTAAGATAGCTCAAACTATGGGCCATAATAAGAAGACACATAAAAATAAGTGGATCCCAGATCAAATAAATTAAAAGTTGACTGATGGCACACCAAAATCGTACCTGTAATGACAAAATCAAAAGACAACCTCGAGTCTAGAATTCATGGCATACAACTAAACACGCCCACTTCTTGGCTAGGCTCTTAACTGATCTTATTTCCTGCATACTTGGGGACCTCTACAAGCACCCTGGGAACTACCTTGATGACTATTCACATCGCTTCTAGCTGGCACATAATTTTCCTAGTCAATGGAACTCTTTGAGCTGAAGGAATTATCACACTACAATTAGGGCACTCTTCTAAGAAATTGCTAAAGGACTAAAACCATAGCATACCCTAGGCACTGCACTAAAACTATAAGATCTAGCTATCTCCATATAACTACCATGGCTAGAATGACTATAAGACGAACCCCTCAAAAATTGAGCACTACTCTGGCCAGAATAATAATAAAAACTATACTGACCTCTATAGGTAATCTATAGTGTGGAATGAATAGGCCTACTAAACTGACCCTTATGCTTATACGGGTAACATGGAGGGTACCTACCCTGAGAACTACTGTCTTAGAACTATGAGCCACTACAGCTTCCACTAAAACTACCTTGATATCACATCCTCTTATACATGCCACCTTAGGCCTTGTAATGCATCTATAAACTGAGAATGATTGGAAACCTCAGCAAAAAACACCTACACACAACAATAAAACTTTGTGTAGAAATATGGAGAAAGAGTCTTAATCCTGAAACAAAAAATCAAACCCTCTTATACTTAGTAGTTATAATACCTCATACTCTACAATATTCATGGATCCCTTCTCCAACTTTGAGAATTTATCACTCAAATGATATCATAGACTATGAGGTATATACTTCTCCAAGAAGACCTCAGGGAACCAAGTCTAAGTCAATATGGGAGATCCACGTGTCCTAAAATTTAAATAACCTCCCCATAAATATTGAGCTTCAAAATCTAATTGAAAAGTAATGTAATACATACCACGAGTCATAGCTAGGCCAAAACTATGATGCCTATCCTCGTAAGCAATCAAAAACTCATAAGCATCCTCTCCCAATGTACCAAAAATCAAGGTAGGGCCAATCTCAAGAATCTATCTAGCATCTTCTGCTCCTCAACAGGCATACCAGGATAGGAAATCACCAGCTAAGTAACTACTTATTGAGAAATGACCAACGTATAAGGAACTACAACTATGGCATTCGAAGCCACAGGCTGCGCCCCCGCCTCAGTATAATTTTTATCAACAGACTGTGCACCATCGGATAGTACACCACCAACTAATTCCAAAAGTTGAACCAATGAATCCCTAAGAACTAAAAAAGAAATAGGCTCCAATAGATCTTGGGTTGGTTCTTGGCCTACTGCTAACTGGGGCAAAGAATCTTTAACTCGGAAATAGGATCACAACTGGTGATAGCCCTCTATACTTGTCCTAGGCTGGGGCTACATCCATAGGATGTTGATCTCTTAATTGTCCATGAACAACAACAATATCCATAGGCTAAAACTCAGGATCCTAGTCTTATATAGCGTAACACATGTCCTAGACATCTACAAAATATCAAAACCAAAGAAGTCTTTAGAAACCAACTCAAACACATAGAATGAAATGGGTGAAAGAAGTGAATAACACCTAAGAATGTCCTATAGCCTCTAAAAAATTAGAAATGAACATCATTATTTTGATCCATGAGACTCTTTTAGACACTTCCTATTGTACCAACAATACTGGCAAACCTAGCGCTCTTATACCAATTTTGTCACAAATTAATTTATAAGTCATGATGGCATCTAATTTACCTCACTAGTAGGTAATTCGAACCATAGATTAAAGCTATTAGCAATTGTTAAGCCCAAGTGCATACGTAAGTGTACGTGGTCCATCCAAGTAATATAGTTGCCTTATGAAAAGCAATGTATCTATCCTATAGGGACTAGTGTTAAGAAAAATCCAATTATAGTTTAGTTATTAAGATCAAACCAATGCAAATGTAACAACAAGAGTTTGAAAGTTATAACTAAATGTAAACTTAAACAATGTGGAAAATTAAAGGGTCTTGAACAACAATGGGGAGAAACCAAGGGCCAAGGAACTATGAACAATCACACTAAGATATATAACTTCATTGCATAGGTTAATTATCTAGGCTGTCAGTCTAAAGTATTGATTTTATGAGTATGACCTTTCGACCCTCTCAGAACTATCTAACTTAGCCCTACTACTACATCATTAAGTGGGGATGTAAGAACTAAGTTAAATGCATTCATATTTCATCCCGTAATTGAACCAGATAGGGAACTTAGGTATATTAATATCCTAAATTAAAATTACAACATCATTCAGTTGAGATATTATGATCCTATTCCATCTACCCTACAGTTCTATTCTATCATTCCTCCTTCTAGGCTTACGATAGAATTTAGCATTATTCTAAGGGTTGCAAATCCTTAAAATAGTTACCACAAGGATAAATAAAGAACCAACAATAGTAAATAACCAAAACCAATTCAATTCATAACAAAAGTAATCATGTTCTTGGACTTAACCCTGAAAAGGGCTTTTAGCCACTCATGGACATATTGCATAATCACAATAGATGAATCCATGTTATAATCCAAAATAAAATTGAAGTAAAGTGTTAAAAACCCTAATTTCAGCCTCCTTAATCATGTGTTAAGCCCAAAGGTTGTCCGAGGTGAATACCAAAGAAAAGGAGTGTCCTATACTAGTTCAACATTGGCCGATTTTGATTAGCCTCTGTGCCACACCCCTATTGCGGTGGATAGGCAGTGTACACTACTGATATCAGACATAAATACTAGAATAAGCTTCCTAGAATGCAACCAAGGGCGTTTCATACCCTTATCATGCCATCTAGGCAGCATGGCATGCCAATGAGTCCCAAAATTCTAAATTTGATCAAGCTTAGTCCAATACAGTTTTCCTTCAATTCCAAGATTTGATGAATTTTTGTATTGATTTACAGCTTGTATATCAACTATATATCATATAGATCAACTCAAAAAGAATCCTACAACATCAAACACCACCAATTAGATCTCAAAACAACATAAAATCTAACACGATGAACTAAAAAGGGATACAACTCAAACTAAGAGTACTAGTTTTCACGTTTGAACTTTAACTTAGTGTTTTGACTAAAAACTCATTGTGAACACACCCTAAACACTATAAACACATAATTCAACATTTATATGCTCATTAATCCGAATATTAACACAATAAACACAAAAGAAGTCCTCAAAACTAGCTAATTAAGTGTGGATAATAACATTTAGGTGCATAAATCCACCTAAGATCATCGCCCGACACTTAAAGCTTGTCCTCAAACAACTCCTTACCTTAAGCATCATATCTAAGGGAGAATCCAACACTACTAAAATAAAGATACTCAAGCTATAACAACTAGCATAGATTGCAAGTTTTACCGTAAGAATGTTATATACACTTGAAAACTCATGAACATTTCTTTAAAAAATCTTAGCCTCTAAGATTGACTCAACAAGTTGGAAAAATCATGCCTATTAATCAATCACAAAGATCATATAAGTCACCCAACTATCATTAAACATGTGTCCTCACCAGAAGAGAGTTGCCCATAATTAATTACATAGATGCAACTTATCACAAGAATGGGAATATTAATCGCATAGGCTCACTCTCACAAGGAATTAACAAGTTAAACAAGATGAACCATAGGCTTGCTCTTAGTAAAGTACTCCACTAATGTCAGAATATTAAGTATTAGGATGAAATAGGTTTTTTTTGGGTTATGGTATAGGCTAAGTGATAGGTAGAAACTATTTTGGCCATAAATAGTAACTATATTTCTTAATCACTTTAATGCATCACATCATTAATTAAACTCTTCTCTAACAACAAAAAATTTTCACCACCTATACCTTCACAAATCTCTTATGTTTTTTCCCATATCATTAAGTTAGTTCCCATATACATAATAGGGAGTACTCTCTGTCAAAATAAGATTAGATTTCTACAAAATGCTCTTTCTTTTCACAAAATCACTCCCACCCACAACACATCACTTTTTCAACAACAATAGCTAATATTTTGGGGATTTATGTTCACCTTTTTCTTCTTTAATTTTTCACTCCTTAACCTCATTCAGTTTTCAAAAAAAGCAATCAGGAGTTTTTGATTAAATTATGGTCAATCAAAGAAGGGAATAGTATACATACAAGGCTACCAAAGAATATAAAGGAACAACGGTTCTAACTAAGATTATGCAAAAGGGTAAATAAAAGAGAGTGAAATATGTCTATCAAAGAAATGCCTATATCATATCCTAAACCTATACTCTTTATTTTTCCTTGCACATACACCAGGCAAGTTCTAGACATCAAAATGCAATAAGGAATACAAAAAACCTCATTCACACATGGCACATGCTTAACTCAAGTGGGATCATTATATACTCTCAACTAAGCAATCACATGAATTAATATTTACCCAACAACATACAAGAGTCATAAACGAGAGCCTAGGTGACTCAAAATGTAATGACCCAATTTGTTGAACCGAAATGCTACACGGTACTCATGAACCCAAAGGACCACAAGCAAACCCATGACTAATATTTGTACCTGTATACTACATAAGATAACATAATAATGCAGAAACATGTACTGAAAGGCCATATGGTTTGATCATAAACATAACTGAATAACGTAACATCTGTGTGGGGTAATAGAATACCCAAAACAAAACTGAAGTCTAAAATATGATAGTTTGTATCTAGTCTACATTTAGTCTGAAAACCTCTACTATCTGAAGAATTTGAATAAGAAGTTGATGGGACATATCCCTAACTAACTCTAACTAATAAGCTAATCAATGAGATACTAGAAAATCAATATGTCCTCGAAGGATAAGGACTCACTTCTACTATGACTGCTAAATCTGGAATCTACTACTGATCTGGAACTCGTATCTCTGAACCTATGGTGTAACATAAAAAGAAAGCACCATTATGTAAATACGTCAGTACATATGTACCAAGTATACATGCGAGGCAGGCTATATAAAATGGTTCACATGCATGAATAATGCTAACTTACTATCTAACATGAACGTGAGAATACATGCATAAATACGTAACTATAACTAGTAATGTGATTTTATGATTTTTGAGTCTGTATACTAGTAACGTGATATGCTAGTAACATATATGACTGATAACATAAAGGACTATATCTAAATAATGCTGATAAAATAGGTGACTATATCTGACAGTCCTGAATCTAATAGAACTATCTGAGTTCTGTACTATGTCTGAGTTGACTGTATCTGACAGTCTTAAAATCCAAAGAACTATCTGAGTTCTATTACTGAGATTGATTGACTGTATCTGATAGTCCTTTTTCTATAGCATGAAACTGTGGGAAGTAGTATCTAATTGACATGCCCCAAAAGTTCTATAATAGCTAAACTGGGGTCCAATCTATGCCCTTATTGGAAAGGTGTCAATATCATTCCACTAGTAAGGAAAACATGTGTAAAAACCTCTTATAACAGGTAACTCTAGTGAGAATGGTGGGAACCCTCACATAACAGGTTAACACACCTCATCTACCCTCATATAGAAGGCTATGAAGTATCAACCTATGCTGGCTACATAGTTCTAGAATATAGAGATTGGTTCTAGGAATCACACCCTCATATAACAGGTGAGTTTGAATTCTTGGGTTCACTCGGTGCTAATTCCTACTCCCATCTGAATAGCACTGAACATGATTTATTGAACTGAACTGAGCAAGGACTGAGTTACTGAATTTAGCTGACAAAATATCACTGATATTTGACAACTGATCGAGTCATGAGATCATGGAGATTCTTCCTGAGTCATAAGACAATCTGAAGTCTAAGAGTTAATAGCTTGATTGAGAGTATCATAAAAACATGACATGGATCTAGGTACACAACTAATATTTTGGGTACAACTACCCCCAGGACTCGATAGAAGGAAACTGACACAACATGATTTATTTGAAGACTTCACTATCATCATAATACATACCACCTTCATAAGAGCATTTCATCAGACATGTAATAGGCATGATCTTGTACATACATGGGGATGTCATGATATCATGCTAGTTAGACAATATTCCTTCATCAAGGCATTTAATCAAATATATGACAGGCATAGTACATGTAAACATCATTATTCAATTCTAATTTTATCATTCAAGGTTTTAAATATTAGGGTTTCATGAATGTATAATTAAACCCACATCTAAACTATCAACAATCATGGAGTATAATCCAATCTCATATCTATCAAATATGAACATGAGCAGCCAAAACATGAAAACATATAGAAAATCCATAACTTGAGTTTAGAAAAGGAATTCTTGGACTTCATGGATGAAAGGATTCCATGAATGAACACTATACATACCTTAGTTCATGATTTCGTGAAGATTGATGGTGAAACCTTCTTGAAATTGGACCTTCTATGAAAACCCTACCTTGAGTTCTTTGGAGTATTTCAGAAAAATATCAATATTTTGGATGAATATGGTCTAAATCCCGTGTTTGGAATCTTATATATGGGAAAAAATTAACCCTTTTAACCCTGGACACGTCATTAAATTTTTAATAAAATTTTCCAAATTGGGCCCTTGGCGCGACACGAAATTATCGCACCGTGTCCCTGGAAATTGACAAATAGGAAATTGCATGGTGGCGCAATGTGGAGCTATCACATTGTCACCTTGTCTACGACCTGGAGGTTTAACATGATGTGCCAGTATTACGGAGCAACACTAGAAATTGACAATTTCCATTTGAGCTATCTCCGCGACATGCTAAAGGCTCAGGTCAAACATAGTCTCACTAAAAAGGCTCTAACTCTTCGCCCAGGTGTTGGATTTGGGTGAATTATAAATCGACAGAAAGCTTATTCAATTTACCACGTGATAGAAAGTAAAAATTATGGAAGTACCACGTGTATAAGAATGAATCCTTATTTCAAATAAAATTCTAATATTCTTGAGATGATTTTCAAGCTAAGAAAAAGCACGGGTATTACAATATCTCCCCCTTGAGAACATTCATCCTCTAATGAGATTGACCGATAGGGAAAATAATAAGCTGAACATGAATAACTGTAACATAATCTCATGATGGACCTAATTGACAAGCTGAACATAACATACTGAACATGAATATCTGATACATGCGTAACTGATTCATAAATGCATAACTAAAAGTTCTGAAGAACGAAGTTTTCTCACAATGAGAATGCATGTCTGATGCATAACTATATAATTGATCTGATACAAGAATGCATGATTGAATATACGCTGGTACTTGATACAAAGATTATCATGGTATACTAAGTTAGTGATGAACACTAATCATGAAACTGAGTAAGCTTAAGAAGAACTATTACCTTGAGCTTGATTTGAGTGGGCAGGGAAGAAGTGAGGATACTTGGTATGCATATTTACTTCTGTTTCCCTAGTAGTTCTCTTGATGGACTAATTTTTCCAAAGAACTTTAACCAAAGGTACTTCTTTGTTCCTCAATATACGAGTCTAATAGTCGAAGATTTCAACTGCAATCTCTTCATAAGAAAGGCAGTTCTGAACATCTATTCTCTGAATAGGGACTACGACTGATAGGTCACCTATACTCTTCTTGAGCAAAGAGACATGGAAGACTGGATGAACTAAGGCTAGATCTGAAGGCAATTCGAGCTCATAAGCTACCTTGCCGAATCGACTGAGCTTCTTGAAGAGACCTATATATCGAGGACTAAGCTTTCCCTTCTTGCTAAATCTCTTCACTCCCTTCATAGGAGAGATCTTGAGGTAGACATAGTTACCAATCTCAAATTCGAGATCCTTTCTACAAACTTTTGCATAAGACTTCTGTCGGCTCTGAGCAGCCTATAGTCTTTCTCTAATTAACTGAACTTTCTCTAAGGCGTCGAATACTAAGTCAGGACCTATGACTGAGGCCTCACTAACTTTGAACCAAATGATTGGATATCTATATCTCCTACCATAGAGATCTTCAAATGGAGCTATCTGAATATTAGAATGATAGCTATTGTTGTATGTAATTTAAATCAAAGGCAAGTGGTCATCCTAACTACCCTTAAAATCAATTACACACGCCCTTAGCTTATCTTCCAAAGTCTGAATGGTCCTTTCTACTTGACGATCTGTCTGAGGATGAAAGGCTGTACTGAGATGAACTTGGGTACCAAGACCCTTTTGGAATGCTTTCTAAAAATAAGAGGTGAACTGGGTACCTCTGTATGAGATAATTGATAATGAAATATCGTACAATCTGACCAACTCTTTGATGTAGAGTTTGGCATAATCCTCAGCTGAATAAGAGGTATGAACCAGAAAGAAATGAGATGATTTGGTTATTCTATCTACAATGACCTAGACTAAATCATGCTAATGATGAGTTCAAGGCTAACCCATCACGAAGTCCAGGTTCACAACTTCCCACTTCTAAGTAGGAATACTGAACTCCTGCATAGGACCACTAGGCTTCTGATGCTCTATCTTAACTTGCTGACATGTAGAGAACTTAGACATAAACTCTGAAACATCTCTTTTCATCCCACTCCACTAATAGATTTCCCACAAATCGCGGTACATCTTAGTGGCCCCTAGATGAATAAAGTAACGCACACTATGCGCTTCTGCAAGAATTTACTGCCTTATGTCATCTATAACTGGAACACATAGACAACCCTGACAAAGGAGGATGTCATCTCCCCTTTGGGAGAAAACCTCAACTTTTTGATTTTTGACTGACTCTTTCACCTTGACTAGGCTGGGATCTCTATCTTGTTTTTCTCTCACCATGGAAACTATAGATGATTCTAAACTACTCTAAACACAAATGCCATCCTCTGAGGAATCGACTAAGAAAATGCATAGTCTGGAAAGCTGGTGGACTTCCTGGACTAACTTCTTCTTACTATCATCAACATGAGAAATACTACCTATGGACAGTCTGCTGAGAGTATTAGCCACTACATTGACCTTGCCTAGATGATAAAAGAAACTCATGTCATAATCTTTTAAGAGCTCTAACCACCTTCTCTGACGAAGATTGAGATCTTTCTGAGAAATGAAACACTAAAGGATTTTATGATCTATGAAGAAATCTACATGAACACCATATAAATATTGCCTCCAAATCTGCAAAGCAAATACTATGACTGCTAATTCAAGATCATGAGTAGGATAATTCTTCTCATAGGGTTTAAGCTGTATGGAGGTGTAGGCTATGACCTTACCATGCTGTATGTGTACACAACCTAAACCCACTCTAGATGTATCACAATAAGCTACAAAACCATCTGAACCATCTGGAAGAGCTAGAACTAGAGCTGAGGTGAGTCGAGTCTTTAATTCCTGAAAACTCATCTCGTAAGGATCTGTCCACTAAAACTTGACTTTTTTCTAAGTCAATCTAGACATAGGGGATGAAATGGATAAAAATCCCTCAACAAACCGTCTGTAATAGCTAGCCAAACCTAAGAAACTCCTGATATCTGATGGAGAAATAGAGAGAGGCTAGTTTCTTATCGCTTTGGTCTTTTGAGGATCTACTCTAGTGCTATCAGCGAAAATAATATGGCCAAGGAATGCTACTAATTTTAGCCAAAATTTGCACTTACTAAAATTGGCAAATAACTGATGATTTCTGAGAGTCTGGAGTACTATTCTAAGATGGTCTGCATGATCATTCTCAGTGCGGGAATAGACCAGAATATCATTTATGAAGACTATGATGAACATGTCAAGTACTGCCTAAACACACGGTTCATCAAGTCCATAAAAGCGGTTGGAGAATTGGAAAGACCAAATGAAATGACTAGAAATTTAAAGTGACAATACCGAGTATGAAAAGTTGTCTTCGGGATGTTACATTCTTTAACTCTGAGTTGTTGATAGCCGTATCTGAGGTATATCTTAGAGAAATAACTAGCACCCTGAAGTTGGTCAAATAAGTCATCGATTCTAGGAAGAGGATACTTGTTCTTGATCGTGACTTTATTGAGTTGACGGTAATCAATGCACATTATTAGAGAACCCTCTTTTTTACGCATAAATAAGATTGGTGTTCCCCACGGGGAAATAATGGGTCTGATGAATCCCTTATCTAAGAGATCCTTCAACTATTCTTTCAGTTCCTTGAGTTCTGCTGGTGCCATTCTGTATGGTGGAATAGATAGGTTGAGTGTCTGAAAAAAGATCACTACCAAAGTATATTCCCTTTCAGGTGGAATTCATAAAAGATCTTTGAGAAAGACATCTGAATATTCATTCCTTACTGGGACTGATTCGAGACTGGAGCATTGGAATTGGAATCTCTAACATGAACTAGATAATAAACACATCCCTTAGATATCATTTTCCTTGCCTGAATGTAGGAAATAAGTTAATCCCTGAAAGCGGATACACTACCCTTCCACTCTAGGATGGGTTCTTTTAGGTACTAAAACTGAACTATTCTATTTTTGCAGTCAACTGTGGCATAGCAGGAATGAATCCAATCCATGCCGAGAATGACATCAAAATCAGTCATCTCTATTTTGACTAAGTCTGCTGAAGTGACTTTTTGAAATATCATAATTTGGCAGTTTCTGTATACCTATCGGGCTCTGATGGTTTTACCTACTGGGGTAGAGACTGAAAAGGGCTCTGCTAGAGTTTCAAGACTGATTCCAAAATCCACTACTATATAAAGAGTAACAAAAGACAAGGAAACTCCTGGATCTAGTAAAGCGTAAATATGCACATGAAAGATCTGTAATGTACCAGTAACTACATCAGTAGGACTTTTCTGATATTATCGAGTTTGAAGAGCATAGAGACGATTTGGACATTGCCCACTAGTAGCAATGGAAGTGGAACCCTGCTTATTTAAGCGACCAGACTGAGCTGAGGAGCGATTCTATTGACCCTAAGGACCTAGCTGAAAATATTCTCTAACACTATAACCTAGTTTTCCATAATCGAAAAAAATACAACTACCCGCTCTATCTTTATTACCCTCTCTAAACTTAGGAACTGGAGCACCGACTGTAGAGGGAGCTGGAAATGATGACTTAGGATGAAACTATGAACAGTTTCCTCCTTCTGATTTAGGCTGACTAGAATTGAAGCTACCTGTCCTACCTTTCTTATTTTGTTTTTCCCTCTGCTTAATTTTCTACTCTTCTATCTGCTGAGCATGGTCATAAGTCTAGTTAAGGTCATGTCACTATTCAACATGGTAGATCTGCACTCATTAACCACGTTGTCGTTCACCTCTGAAGTGAACTTAATCTTCTTGGATCTACTATCTGCAACCACATGAGGGGCATACCTGGCTAATTGAGTAAACTTAAAAGAATACTCTTTCACTGTCATATTACCCTGCTTAAGGTTGATGAACTGTAGCACCTTGGCTTCTCTAAGATCTTGGGGAAGTAATTTGTCTAAGAATGCAGTGACAAAATCCTCCCACTCTATAGGACCTATATTATCTGATCTTTCAGACTTCAACTATTTGAACCAAGCATGAGCCACATCATGCAACTGGTATGTAGCTAGCTCAGCACTCTCAACAGTAGTCACCCCCATGGCGTCTTTTTCTTTTTGAACTTGATCAATGAATTACTAAGGATCTTCATCTACCTTAGAACCAAGGAAGGTTGGAGGATTTATTCGGGTGAAGTCCTGAATCCTCGCTGAAGTTGAGTTGGCCACTAGGTTGGTCGGAACAACTGTTGGCCATTCATTATGAGTAGTGACTGATTGATCAAGAGTCTTAAATATGGTCCTGAACTCTACATGAGAAACATGATCGCCCAAAGGTTCTTTGGGCTGAGGGGCTGACTGATTTTTGTTTCTTCTTTTAGGAGGCATGTTCGGCAGAAAAAAAAAAGAAATGGATTAGACTGAGAGACTGACTTGTGATCACGCTCATAGGCATGACATGAATGTTGTAATAAGGGAAACTGTTCTTAAACATCTCATAGCCTCTTGCACATAAATGTGGCACACAACACACCCATGCACAAGACTCTACTAGATGCGGCTTTTAGACTTTCTAGGACTCTATTGAACCTGGCTCTGATACTAAGTTTGTAACAACCCAATTAGTTGAACTGGAATGCTACACGGTTCTCATGACCCCAAAGGACTACAAGCTAACCCATGACTGATATCTGTACTTGTATACTGCATAAGACAACATAATAATGTGGAAACAAACACTGAAAGTCCATAAGGTTTGATCATGAACATAACTAAATAATGTAATAACTGTGTTGGATTATAGAATACCCAAAACAAAACTGATGTCTAAAACACGATAGTCTGCCTGCAACTAGTCTGAAAGCCTCTATTGTCTAAAAAATCTGAATAAGGAGTTGATGGTATATGTCCCCATCTAACTCTAACAAATAAACTTATCAATGAGATACTAGAAAATTATTATGTCTTTGAAGGATGAGGACTCACTTATACTCTGACTGCTAAATCTGGAATCTACTGTTGATTTGGAACTCGTGTCGCTGAACATATGGTGTAAGATAAAAAGATATCGCCATAGCACGAATGCATCAGTTCATATGTATCGAGTATATATGTATGGTAGTCTATATGCAATGGTTCACATGAATTAACAATGCTAACTTACAATCTAACATGAATGTGAGAATACATGCATAAATATGTAACTGTAACTGACAATATAAGTTCGTGATTTTTGAGTCTATATACTGATAATGTAATATGCTAGTAACTGATATGACTGATAACATTAAGGACTATATCTAAATAATGCTGATAACATGGGTGACTGTATCTGACAGTCCAGAATCTAATGGAACTATCTTAGTTTCATACTGTATCTGAGTTTACTGTATCTGATAGTCTTAAAATCTGAAGAACAATCTAAGTTATATTACTGAGACTGATTGACTGTATCTGACAGTCCTGATTCTATAACATAAAAATATGGGAAGTAGTATCTAACCAACATTCCCCAAAAGTGCAATAATAGCTGAACTACGGTCCAATATATGCCCTGATTGGAAGGGTGTCAATACCGCACCACTGGTAGGGAGAACATATGAGAAACCCTCTTATAACAGGTAACTCTAGTGAGAACGGTGGGAACCCTCACATAACAGGTTAATCCACCTCATCTACCTTCATATAACAGGCTACAATGTCTCAACCTATGCTGGCTACATAGTTCTGGAATGCAAGGATTGCTTTTAGGAATCACACCCTCATATAACAGGTGAATTCCCATCCTTGGGTTTACTCAAAGCTAATTCCTACTCCCATCTGAATAGATACTGAACATGATTTATTGAACTAAATTCAGCATGGACTGAGTTACTTAATTTTTGTGGTTGATGGAATACCACTGATATCTGATAACTAACTAAGTCATGAGATTATGTAGATTTTTTCTGAGACATAAGACTATCTGAAGTCTAAGAGTTTATATCTTGACTGAGAGAATCATAAAAATATAACATGGATCTAGGCACACAACTAATATTTCAGGTACAAGTACACCCAGGACTCGATAGAATGAAACTGACATAGCATGATTTCTTTAAAGGCTTGGCTATCATCATAATACATACTACTTTCATATGAGCATTTCATCAAACATGTAATAGGCATGATCTTTTACATACATGGAGATTTCATGGTATCATGCTAGTTAGAAAATTTTCCTTCATCTAGGCATTTAATCAAATATATGACAGGCATGGTACATATAAACATCATTATTCAATTCTAATTTCATCATTCAAGGGTTTAAATCTTAGGTTTGCATGAATCTATGGCTATAGTAATTAAACCCATATAGTAACTATCAACAATCATGGAGTAGAATCCAATTTCATATCTATCAGACATGAACATGAGCATCCAAAACATGAAAACATATAGAAAATCCATAACTTGAGCTTAGAAAAGGAATTCTTGGACTTCGTGAATGAAAGGAGTCCATGAATGAACACTATGCATACCTTAGTTCATGATTTCATTAAGAATGAAGGTGAAACCTTCTTGAAATTGGACCTTCTATGAAAACCCTAGCTTGAGTGGAGAGTATTTGAGAAAAACATTAATATTTTAGATGAATAGGGGCTAAATCCCGTGTTTGAAAGCTTATATAGGAGAGGAAATTGACCCATTTAACCCTGGACACGTAATTTAATTTTCAGTAAAATTTCTTGAATTGGGCCCTTGGCTCAATACGGCATTATCACGCCATATTGCTGGGAATTAACAAATGAGAAATTGCATGGTGGCGCAACATGGAGCTATTATGTTGCCACCTTGTCTAGAAACTGGAAGTTTGGTGCGATGCGCCAGTATTGTAAAGCAACACTAAAATTGATAATTGCAATTTGAGCTATCTCTGTGATGTGCTGAAGGCTCAGGTCAAACTCTATCTCACTAAAAAGGACCTAACTCTTTGCTTGGGTGTCAGATTTGGGTGAATTATATATCGATGGAAAGCTTATTCAATTTCCCACATGATAGGAAGTGAAAATTATGGAAATACCTTATGTATAAGAATGAATTCTTCAAAGTTAGTTCTAACATCCTTAAGATGATTTTCAAGCTAAGAAAAAGCATGGGTATTACACAAAATTAGTCATTCAACACAATCAACATGCTTTCACAACCAAAATAACTTGTATCATGCAATCACACATGGCACCAAAAAGAATATCTCACTTACCTAATACAAAAATTTAAAATTTACTCGTAAAATAAAAAAGGATACTGGTTCAAATAGTGCCCCCATGGAAAAAGAATCGAAAAGAACAACCATAAGGTGGGTGAAGTATACACCTACTAGACTGACACTCACAAAAACACAAAAACAAAAAAAAATCTCTTTGTAATTTCAAATTTACCCAAAAACTTGAAAAAAACCTAAGAATACAAATCCTATAGCATCACTTCACCCAAAACCATGGGAATTTCCCCACCCCACACTTCAAAACTCACTTTTTCCCCAAAGTAAACTCAATAGTAAGGATAGAAATACTCCATGTGGCCTCTAAGCCTAGCTAATATAATTTTTACAGGTTAATGGGGTTAGGTGGACCCCATATCAAGTCATTGTCATACTTCTTAGCTCAAGTCTCTGCTACTCAGACTTTTCATCAACTTATGGACCAACAAGACAAAAGCTACATGAAGTAAAACTAACATACTAAAAATAAAATACCTACCTTTATGGGGTTAACTCCCAAGTAGAGCCTGATTATGGCACGACCTATATTACTACATCTAAACCATTTTCTTTTATCTTTTTCCTCCTACTCAGAGGCTATCTTCTTATTTATTTTTGATCTCTTAAGTGTAAACTCTCAAGGTCTGCCTTTTTAGGATCTTCTTTCAATTCTACCCTTTTGAGCATAAATGGGGGCTTAGTCAACTCTATACGAGAGTCTAAATAAGTCTTTTGTAGTATACTCTCCACCACCACACTCATCCACTTCCATGACGATTATTATGCATAAGTCTTTATAATATAGATTAAGCGGTTTGTAAATTTAAAGACCATATGTTGATCATCCAATCTCATTTTGAGAGTGCCCTCTGACACATCAATTA
>JAPEIP010000009.1:111990505-112001282 GCA_026120095.1 Capsicum chinense
CTATTATGTTGCCACCTTGTCTAGAAACTGGAAGTTTGGTGCGATGCGCCAGTATTGTAAAGCAACACTAAAATTGATAATTGCAATTTGAGCTATCTCTGTGATGTGCTGAAGGCTCAGGTCAAACTCTATCTCACTAAAAAGGACCTAACTCTTTGCTTGGGTGTCAGATTTGGGTGAATTATATATCGATGGAAAGCTTATTCAATTTCCCACATGATAGGAAGTGAAAATTATGGAAATACCTTATGTATAAGAATGAATTCTTCAAAGTTAGTTCTAACATCCTTAAGATGATTTTCAAGCTAAGAAAAAGCATGGGTATTACACAAAATTAGTCATTCAACACAATCAACATGCTTTCACAACCAAAATAACTTGTATCATGCAATCACACATGGCACCAAAAAGAATATCTCACTTACCTAATACAAAAATTTAAAATTTACTCGTAAAATAAAAAAGGATACTGGTTCAAATAGTGCCCCCATGGAAAAAGAATCGAAAAGAACAACCATAAGGTGGGTGAAGTATACACCTACTAGACTGACACTCACAAAAACACAAAAACAAAAAAAAATCTCTTTGTAATTTCAAATTTACCCAAAAACTTGAAAAAAACCTAAGAATACAAATCCTATAGCATCACTTCACCCAAAACCATGGGAATTTCCCCACCCCACACTTCAAAACTCACTTTTTCCCCAAAGTAAACTCAATAGTAAGGATAGAAATACTCCATGTGGCCTCTAAGCCTAGCTAATATAATTTTTACAGGTTAATGGGGTTAGGTGGACCCCATATCAAGTCATTGTCATACTTCTTAGCTCAAGTCTCTGCTACTCAGACTTTTCATCAACTTATGGACCAACAAGACAAAAGCTACATGAAGTAAAACTAACATACTAAAAATAAAATACCTACCTTTATGGGGTTAACTCCCAAGTAGAGCCTGATTATGGCACGACCTATATTACTACATCTAAACCATTTTCTTTTATCTTTTTCCTCCTACTCAGAGGCTATCTTCTTATTTATTTTTGATCTCTTAAGTGTAAACTCTCAAGGTCTGCCTTTTTAGGATCTTCTTTCAATTCTACCCTTTTGAGCATAAATGGGGGCTTAGTCAACTCTATACGAGAGTCTAAATAAGTCTTTTGTAGTATACTCTCCACCACCACACTCATCCACTTCCATGACGATTATTATGCATAAGTCTTTATAATATAGATTAAGCGGTTTGTAAATTTAAAGACCATATGTTGATCATCCAATCTCATTTTGAGAGTGCCCTCTGACACATCAATTAAATCTCTACCCATCTATAAAATGGATGTCCTAACATAATCAACACCCTTCATATGCATCATAGTAAAAGATAATAAATCAAGTAGGGAAATAGACTAACGAATTCTTAGCATTATCAACTTCAGCTTTCTTTTTCTCTACTTGTTGCAAAATTAACTCTGTATTAGCCTCTTATTTTTCCTAGAAGGCCTATTAATAAGATTTATACCACTCCTCAAGGTGATTGCCATAAATCTCTTTGGATTTTTATTATCACATAGCAATCCACCTTGGGGTTTGGTATTTTATGCCTTAGGCTACTGTCCCAACTGTATCTCTAACTTTTTATGTAAAATTTGTTGATTTTTAATCTCAACAATCATTTTTTCTTGCTTGGCCAGGATCTTATTCAATGTATCCTTTATATTATTGGCATGTATGTTGTATTGTTGAACTATTGATTATAATTATTGCCTTAGGAATTGTAGGGTTGAGTTTCCCACTTTTGGTTGTAGGCATTCGTATAGGTTGGCTTCTTTGTATTTCCCACAAAGTTGACAAACTGAAGGTTTGCCCAACATAAGTCTGCAGAATGACCATTGTTGGCATAAATCTCATGCCAAGATATTGTCTGATGGAATGTATTAACCTAAGCCTAAGATTGATTTACACCCAGCTTGGTAAATTGTCTCTTCATTTGATTCTAAATGACATCTAATTGGGCGGATAATGTTATGATACTATAAACATTGATCATGCCCATAGACTATCTTACTACACTTCTGGTTATGTCACCATACTAGTCAAATTTCCATTGTGAAATATGATTCAACAAGGTATAAAGCTCATCATAGGTGTTCTCCAATGCTTGATCACATATAGCTGAATCTAACAAAATTTTTGTATTATGGGTAAGTACTTCAACAAAGGTGTGAGCTAATACCTCATTAGAATGTTGGTGAGGTGGAAGTCTTGGAGAAGAGATTTAAAACTCTCCTAAGCATGATATAGGTTCTCATCCAGCTCTTCTTAAAGCCTAAATTCTCACTACGTAACTTTATTGTCTTGCTAAATGGGAAGAAATAGATGAGGAATTACTAGGACAAGTTATCCCATATAGAGATTGATCTGGGAGGCTCAGTATTTAACCAATTCTTGTGAAAAAAAGGGCATCTCGGTGAACTAAATCTATCTCTATGCACGGTGTCCAGGGAAGGGCCCCAACATTTAACCATGTAATACCTGTGCTTTTTCTTAGCTTGAAAATCATCTCAAAGAGGCTAGAACTTGCTTTGAAATAAGGATTCATTCTTATACACGTGGTACTTCTATAATTTTTACTTTCTATCATGTGGGAAATTGTATAAGATTTCCATCGATATATAATTCACCCAAATCCGACAACCGGGCAAAGAGTTTGAGCCTTTTTAGTGAGACTGTGTTTGACCTGAGCCTTCAGCGCGTCGCGGAGGTAGCTCAAATGACAACTTTCAAATTCCAGTGTTTCTCTGTGATACTGGCATATTGCGTCAAACTTCCAGGTCATATACAAGGTGGCAACGCGATAGCTCTACATCGCGCCACCATGCAATTTCCCATTTGTCAATTCGAGTAACACGACATGATAATGCCGCATCGCGCAAACGGCCCAACTCAGAAAATTTTACTTAAAATTTAATGACGTGTCCAAGTTTAAAGGGGTCAACTTCCTACCCCTATATAATCCCCTTAACACGTGATTCAGCCATTTTTCACCCAAAACATATTAGTTTCTCTTAAGTTTATCTCCAGAACAAACTGGGGTTTCTATTGGAGATTCAAATTCAGGAAGGTTTCACCATCAATCTTCACGAAATCATGATCTAAGGTATGCATAGTGTTCATTCATGGACGCCTTTTTTCCATGAAGTCCAAGAATCCTTTTTAACTACAAGTTATGGATTTTCTTCATGTTTTCATGCTTTGTATGTTCTCTTTCATATTGATAAATGAGAAATTTATTTCTATTCCATGATTTGATGATAAATTCTATGTGGGTTGATTAGTATAGATAAAGATGTACGAAATCTCATGACTAAAACCTTGTATGATGGAATTGGAATTGAAGCATGATGTTTAATTGTTGTATAATGTGCTTTACATGCACTATGCCTACAATATGTTAGATTAAATGCCTAGATGAAGGAAAATTGTCTAACTAGCATGATATCATGAAATCCCCATGCATGTACAAGTTTATGCCTATTACATGTTTCATGAAAGGCTCCTATGAATGTAGTATGTATTATGATGTTAGTCAAGTCTTCAAGTAAATCATGCTATGTCAGTTTTGTTCTATCGAGTCCTGGGGGTACTTGTACCCGAAATATTAGCTGTGTGCCTAGAGCCATGTCATGCTTTCACAATACTCACAGTCAAGCTATGAACTCTTAGACTTCAGATAGTTTTATGACTCAGGAAAAATCTCCATGATCTCATGAGCCAGTCAGTTGTCATATATTAGTAGTATTTCGTCATCTACAGAAATTTAGTAGCTCAGCCCATGCTTAATTCAGTTCAGTAAATCATGTTCAGTGTCCATTCAGATAGGAGTAAGAATTAACACAGATTGAACCCAAGGATGGGGACTCACCTGTTATATAAGGATGTGATTCCTAGAAGCAATCCTTGTGTTCCAAAACTATGTAGTTAGCATAGGCTGAGACATCATTGCCTACTATATGAAGGTAGATGAGGTGTATTAACCTGTTATGTGAGGGTTCCCACCATTATCTCTAGAGTTACCTATTATATAAGGGTTACTCACATGTTGTCCTTACTAGTGGCACGGTATTGACACCCTTCCAATCAGGGCATAGATTTGACCCCAGTTCTGCTATTATAGCACTTTTGGGGTATGTCAGTTAGATACTACTTCCCATAGTATCATTTTATAGAATCAAGACTATCAGATACAGTCAATCAATCTCTGTAATAAAACTCAGATAGTTCTTCAAATTTCAGGACTGTCAGATACAGTCAACTCAGATACAGTACAGAACTCAGATAGTTCTATTAGATTCAGGATTGTCAGCTATAGTTACCCACGTTATCAGTTATAATTAGATACAATCACCCATGTTATCAGTATTATTCAGATATAGTCCTTCATGTTATCAGTCATATCAGTTACTAGTATGTCACATTATCAGTATACAGGCTCAGAAATCACAAAATCATGTTATCAATTACAGTTACGTATTTATGCATGTATTCTCACATTCATGTTAGATAGTCAGTTAGCATTATTCATGCATGTGAACCATTTCATATATCCTATCTCACATGTATACTCGGGATATATATACTGACGCATTCACGGTTTGATTCTTTCTTTTTATGTTACATAATAGGTTCAAGGACACGAGTACCAGATCAATAGTAGATTCCAGATTCAGTAGTCAGAGTAGAAGTGAGCCCTCATCCTTTAAGGACATAATGATTTTCTAGTATCTCATTGATTATCTTATTAGTTGGAGTTAGTTGGGGACATTTCCCATCAACTCCTTATTCAGATTCTTCAGGCAGTAGAGGCTTTTTTTAGACTAGATGCAAACTAGCTACAGACTCATATTTTAGACTTCAGTTTTGTTTTGGGTATTCTATTACCCCATACTGATGTTATGTTATTCAGTTATGTTCATGATAGAATTTAATGGACTTTTAGTGTATGTTTTCATATTATTATGTTATTTTATGCAGTATACAAGTACAGATATCAGTTATGGGTTAATTTGTGGTCCTTCGTGGTCATGAGTACTGTATAGCATTCCTGTTCAGCAAATGGGGTTGTTACAAACCAATTCTTGTATTTCCTATAAAATTAGAAGGGAAACAGTGTTAGCCTCACATAGTCAGTGGATACCTCTATGGGCATGAGCGTGTAACTGATCTCCAGAAAATTATACAAGTGAACCTGTGGATCTCCGTATGAGAAGTTGGTTAACTGCCCACTGCTATGTAAAAGTTTTACTATGTTTTGTTTCAACTCAAATCTATCACCAGTAGTGGGTATTGTATAGCAGCGGTAACATTAGTCGCAAGTGGGATTGCAACTTTACAAACTGTCCTATGGGTTGGTGTTGAGACTCAGAAACACACGCAAATGTATGTGGTCGTACAAGTAATATATTTATTTAGACAATCAGATATCGTTCCCACGAGGACTAAGCAACTAGAAATTTATCCAACTTTTAGTTTTAGACAATAAGTAGTAAGTGTTGTAAAGTATCAAGTTGGTTTTGAAATTAAGAGTAAAAATGTAAATTATTAACTAAGAAATAAAAGTTTATGACTAGTGTGAAGCAAACAACTGTTGTAAACAGTAATGATAAGAATTCTAAGGCTGAGGCTTTTCGAACAATTATTCAAATCACTATTCATGTAGCATTCTAATTGGTTATTGGGTTGATGGTTCGCAAGGTTTAGGCTACAATCTTGGTATCCCAAGCTCAAATCATCTATCTATTGAATATTGTATCTATAACTCCCGCAGAGATACAACAATTATTCTAGATTTATAAAGTTATCTTCTTGCAATTGAACCAAACAAGGCTTCTAGGTATATTTCTATCCTAGATGCTAATTCACACCCCTTATTTTATAAAAGGGTAAGAACCTTGCTTCTAAATTTCTTCGTTCTATCCCACGATTCTTCTCCCGAAAGCATGTAGAAATATAAATTTATTCTAATGGTGGCCACTCATCAAAATAGTAAGATCATGAAATTAATAACAACCCAGATGATAATCCAAAAAGAAACTACTATAAAGAAAACAAAGAGTAATCATATTCTTGGCCTCAACCCCAGAACAAGGGTGTTTATCCACTCATGTTTAAATTAAACATTAAAAATAAGTAATTAATCCTAACCAAAATTAATAATCCGACTAAGTTATCTTCTTCAACACACGATGCGACGCGTTGACATCGCATTGTGTCACTGGAATTGTCCTCTCAAAATCTGACTAAGTCTCAAAACTTATGCATCGACGAGATGTGTTGACTTTGCATCATGCACTGGAAGTTGCTCATAAAATTTTGGGTAAGGAACAACTTTTACCTGTCAACGCGAAGCATCGAGATAGTATCATGTCACTGGAATATTTCTCCGTTTCTTCTCTTAATTCTCGCACTTCCTTAGTTCTTTTCTTTTATTCTTGCTTTCGTGCATCTACACATATTCTTGGACTTGATAAACATGGTCTTTAACAACTTTATGTTATGCATCCTATTTTCATCCGAATTCATGGAAAATTTACATTGTATCTCTAATGACATTGGTTAGCCATGAAATACAATTTAGCTCAAAACTTAATATAATTAACACAATTTTTATTCTCAAAATCAATTAAAAATATGGGTAAATAACGGTGTTTGAACATATAAATATGCCCAAGATCACCATCTCACACTTAAAAACATGTTCGTCCTCAAATAACTTCACACAACATAATCATCAAACCTTCTAATCACAACCTAAGAGTCATGCTAGCGTTAGGCACATGAACACTTTATTTTTACTTCATTATCCCAACAGTGACATTTAATTCATTAGCAAACTTAATAGAAGTACATAATCAAGCAATACAATAAGTAATCCAGACTTTCATCCTCATGCACCCTTACAACAAGAAAGTTTTCCCCTATCTCTTACAATTTTTCACTAAATATCATGAGGGGAATATAAAAATTCAATCACTCGCTCTCAACAAAGAATTCATACATAATAGGTGTGAACCATAGGCTTGCCCTTAGTTTAATACTGCACTAATAGTCGGATGTTGACATGTCGGATCAATTAGTCTTTCATGGTTGTAATGCAAGATAGTATTTCATGGTTGTAATGCACGCTAAGAAAAGGGCAGAAACTATTTGGGAAATAGTGACTAATCTCCCTAAACACTTTAATACATAACCATCTTCAATCAACATTTTATTTTATCAACCAAAATTTTTATTTCATTTTCTTTACACATCCATTGTTTCACCCCAATATTTTTAAGCACATTACCAACCCTACGATAGGAGTATTTTTATTTTACATCGTAATTAAATTCTTAGCTTTTCTTCATACCCCAATTCTTGTTACACACCCCTTTAGTAGCCACCCTCAACCTAAGCTATTTGCCTTGGTTAAGGTGCATAATGTCCTACACGGACCAGGGCTATACCATGTTTATTGTAACAAAAACCAGGCAATAATAACTGAAAATTTTACCACATATTTTTTTCTTACTCCTAACCGTCACAATTAAATACACAATGAACACTTTTTTCAAGCTTCACTTTCACCTTTTTCTTTGTTAAATTTCACATTCCCTTCTTATTCCATTATCTATATTAAAGTACTTAGGAATTATGGATCGAATTAAAGTCTATAAAAAAAAGAATTAGGCTACGGATAAGGCTACCAAAGAAATCAGGCTATAGGCTCAATGGGGATAACTAAGTTCATGCATAAGGACAAGTAAATAAAGTCTTTGCAATTCAATTAACAAAGAAATGCCTACACCACTTCCTACACCCAACACCCTTTATTTCCCTTTGTAAACACACTAGGCAAGTCCTAGTCATTCCTATCCATGTAGAATATAAGCAAATACTCACTCACTCAGTGCATGCTAAGAATCAAGTTGGATCCTTACAGTTTTTGATATTTCTCATTATCAAATTTAACATTAAGCCAATCAAATTGAACTATACTTGTTGGGATTTAACATCTAAAAACATCTCATTTTTTTATTTTGACACTATTGCATTTATAGTCACAAAATAAAACATCTTGTCCAACATACAACATTTCTCAAAAGTCGTAATCAGAGTCCTATCATTTTCTCAGCTTCTAAAGATGCACTTCCCTTAAGACGATCATCATCCATCTATCATAGGGGAAGGCAACTAACTATGATGTTACATAACAAAAATTTCCAAAAAAGGCACACATAATTACAATAATCTGAAAATTACCACAAATGATGAAAATAAAGCAAACACTTTAAACAAAATTTGCCAAAAAGAGCAATAATGTTATCTTACAAACCAAACAAAACATAAGAACATAAATAGAAATTATTCAACCAAAACCCAACAAAATTCTGAAATTAAAGATTAAAGATGAAGGAGACAAAGATGAAGGTCAAAGACCAACCACCCCACACTTAAATGTAGCGACTATCCCAGTGCTAGCAATAAGCGTAAGGCAGGATAGCGTCATACTCCCTACTTTGTCAAATGTCACCAAAGCTGATAAAAGCATAAAGAGCAAAAAAGTGTACAAGGCATTATCAAAGGTTTAAGCATCGGATTAAAGACCCTTTTGGAGACTTTTCAATTCTTATTCATACAAATGAGAGCTTATGAGAGCATGATGCCTTCAACCAAGGGAGTGTATTTGCTAAAACATGAAGAAAAGCTTTTAATAAACTCCAAGGCAGCCTTGAATACACTCTAAAGGCGCTTCAACTTAGGGATATTATGGTACTTTAAGAATCTCTTCCTATACTCCAAAGGAGCCCCCTTCGTTAAGGGTATTTAAGAAATTGTCTTGTAATAATATAAATAGACCCTTAGCTTCTATTTTTTATTAGACTTTTGATGATATTGAACATTGCTCTTAACTTGTAGTTTATAGTCTCTAGTTGGTAGATTGAATCCAAAGTTTAGACCTTAATACTTTTGGAGTTGATTTTTCACTTGTATTGGGTTATTTGGCAAAAAAGGTGTGGTTGAGGAAGTGTGAGTCCTTTGGGTCACCTAAGAGAGTGGTTTGAGCTTCCATTAGTGTGGTGTTATTAAATATTTGATACATCTTCTTTTGTTAGTCACATAGTGGAAGTAATGGTCTCTCTACTATGTTTATGTTTATGCAATTTTTTTTGTTCATGTCCTTCTAGTGTGTTGATTTTCCCTTTGCTTACTTGATGATTTGTTTATTCTAGTGTCAATTTTGTGTGTTTGGTAGTCTATAGGCTATCATTTTGTATAATTTGGTTTCTGATACCAGCATTATCAAAGGTTCAAGCTTCGGATTAATGACCTTTTTGGAGCTTTTGGAATCCTTGTTCATGCAAGTGGGAGCTTATGAAAGCATGATGCCTTCAACCAAGGGATTGTATTTGATAAAACATGAAGAAAATCTTTTAATACACTCTAAGGCAGACTTGAATACACTCTAAAGGAGCCTCAACTTAGGGATATTATGGTAATTTGAGACTCCCTTTCTACACTCCAAAGGAGCACCCTTCATTAAGAGTATGTTAGACATTGTCTTGTAATAGTATAAATAGACCCTTAGCTTTCATTTTTCACTATACTTTTGATGATATTGAACATTAATCTTAACTTGTAGTTTTTAGTCTTTAGTTTGTAGCTTGAATCCGAAATTTGGACCTTAATACATTTGGAGTTGGTTTTTCACTTGTATTGAGTTATTTGGCAAGAAAGGTGAGCTTGAGGAAGTGTGATTCATTTAGGTCATCTAAAAGAGTGGTTTGAGCTTTCATTAGTGAGATTTGATTGAATATTTGATGCGTCTTATTTTGTTAATCACATAGTGGAAGTAAGGGTCTCTCTACTATCTTTATGTTTATACAATTTGTCTTCTTCATCTCCTTCTAGTGTGTTGGTTTTCTATTTATTTACTTGCTGATTTTTGCATTCTGGTGTCCATTTTGTGTGTTTGGTATTCTATAGGCTATCATTTGGTATCAAATCCTTGGTTAGAATCATTCCAGCATCCCTAAATCATTGTTTTAGTGTTCTTATTTAGAAAATCTCAACTAAAATAGAGTCTAGAGTCAAGAAAATAATAATAAAAAAAGTGTTTCACGTTTTTGTACTTGGATAGAAGTTTAAATATTTGATCTACATGTTTTTGTGTTGTTTTGTTGGTTTCAAGTGCTAGATTCTTGTTCCTTAGAACCTAGGGAGTCTAGATCTAAGTTTTGAGCAAGATCCAATTGTGTTTGTGCATTCCACCATTGTTGAAAACATGTTTGAAGATTTTTGTGGGTGGATTTCGTGTGTCTTGTGGTATTTGTGATGTTTTGTATCTGGTTTGTTGATATTTAAGCTTGTCTTAGTAAAGGGAACCTAGATCCAAAAGAAAAATTGAATTTAGGTTCATTTGCCTTGTGGTGAAACTTTGGTCAACTCTTGAATATTCATGTTGTTCTTTTTCATCTTCCTAGATTGTTGAAGAAGGATATTCAAGGATATTGTTTGATCCAAAAGAGGGAAGAAAGAGAGTGAAAAAGTTGTTAGTTCAAAAGCATATTCAAAAAATATTTCATTCTTTCAAAATAAGGAGGGGACAAGGGGACAACAAAGTACACTTGCAAGTACAAGGGGGGACCAATTCTTTTCCATTTCAATTGAAGGCTTGAAAGAGCTCTAAATTGTATCCTTACACCCTCAAAACCGAAATCCTTCTTATCCTTAAGTGCTGTTT
>JAPEIP010000009.1:112001382-112025171 GCA_026120095.1 Capsicum chinense
TTATTTCATTTTCTTTACACATCCATTGTTTCACCCCAATATTTTTAAGCACATTACCAACCCTACGATAGGAGTATTTTTATTTTACATCGTAATTAAATTCTTAGCTTTTCTTCATACCCCAATTCTTGTTACACACCCCTTTAGTAGCCACCCTCAACCTAAGCTATTTGCCTTGGTTAAGGTGCATAATGTCCTACACGGACCAGGGCTATACCATGTTTATTGTAACAAAAACCAGGCAATAATAACTGAAAATTTTACCACATATTTTTTTCTTACTCCTAACCGTCACAATTAAATACACAATGAACACTTTTTTCAAGCTTCACTTTCACCTTTTTCTTTGTTAAATTTCACATTCCCTTCTTATTCCATTATCTATATTAAAGTACTTAGGAATTATGGATCGAATTAAAGTCTATAAAAAAAAGAATTAGGCTACGGATAAGGCTACCAAAGAAATCAGGCTATAGGCTCAATGGGGATAACTAAGTTCATGCATAAGGACAAGTAAATAAAGTCTTTGCAATTCAATTAACAAAGAAATGCCTACACCACTTCCTACACCCAACACCCTTTATTTCCCTTTGTAAACACACTAGGCAAGTCCTAGTCATTCCTATCCATGTAGAATATAAGCAAATACTCACTCACTCAGTGCATGCTAAGAATCAAGTTGGATCCTTACAGTTTTTGATATTTCTCATTATCAAATTTAACATTAAGCCAATCAAATTGAACTATACTTGTTGGGATTTAACATCTAAAAACATCTCATTTTTTTATTTTGACACTATTGCATTTATAGTCACAAAATAAAACATCTTGTCCAACATACAACATTTCTCAAAAGTCGTAATCAGAGTCCTATCATTTTCTCAGCTTCTAAAGATGCACTTCCCTTAAGACGATCATCATCCATCTATCATAGGGGAAGGCAACTAACTATGATGTTACATAACAAAAATTTCCAAAAAAGGCACACATAATTACAATAATCTGAAAATTACCACAAATGATGAAAATAAAGCAAACACTTTAAACAAAATTTGCCAAAAAGAGCAATAATGTTATCTTACAAACCAAACAAAACATAAGAACATAAATAGAAATTATTCAACCAAAACCCAACAAAATTCTGAAATTAAAGATTAAAGATGAAGGAGACAAAGATGAAGGTCAAAGACCAACCACCCCACACTTAAATGTAGCGACTATCCCAGTGCTAGCAATAAGCGTAAGGCAGGATAGCGTCATACTCCCTACTTTGTCAAATGTCACCAAAGCTGATAAAAGCATAAAGAGCAAAAAAGTGTACAAGGCATTATCAAAGGTTTAAGCATCGGATTAAAGACCCTTTTGGAGACTTTTCAATTCTTATTCATACAAATGAGAGCTTATGAGAGCATGATGCCTTCAACCAAGGGAGTGTATTTGCTAAAACATGAAGAAAAGCTTTTAATAAACTCCAAGGCAGCCTTGAATACACTCTAAAGGCGCTTCAACTTAGGGATATTATGGTACTTTAAGAATCTCTTCCTATACTCCAAAGGAGCCCCCTTCGTTAAGGGTATTTAAGAAATTGTCTTGTAATAATATAAATAGACCCTTAGCTTCTATTTTTTATTAGACTTTTGATGATATTGAACATTGCTCTTAACTTGTAGTTTATAGTCTCTAGTTGGTAGATTGAATCCAAAGTTTAGACCTTAATACTTTTGGAGTTGATTTTTCACTTGTATTGGGTTATTTGGCAAAAAAGGTGTGGTTGAGGAAGTGTGAGTCCTTTGGGTCACCTAAGAGAGTGGTTTGAGCTTCCATTAGTGTGGTGTTATTAAATATTTGATACATCTTCTTTTGTTAGTCACATAGTGGAAGTAATGGTCTCTCTACTATGTTTATGTTTATGCAATTTTTTTTGTTCATGTCCTTCTAGTGTGTTGATTTTCCCTTTGCTTACTTGATGATTTGTTTATTCTAGTGTCAATTTTGTGTGTTTGGTAGTCTATAGGCTATCATTTTGTATAATTTGGTTTCTGATACCAGCATTATCAAAGGTTCAAGCTTCGGATTAATGACCTTTTTGGAGCTTTTGGAATCCTTGTTCATGCAAGTGGGAGCTTATGAAAGCATGATGCCTTCAACCAAGGGATTGTATTTGATAAAACATGAAGAAAATCTTTTAATACACTCTAAGGCAGACTTGAATACACTCTAAAGGAGCCTCAACTTAGGGATATTATGGTAATTTGAGACTCCCTTTCTACACTCCAAAGGAGCACCCTTCATTAAGAGTATGTTAGACATTGTCTTGTAATAGTATAAATAGACCCTTAGCTTTCATTTTTCACTATACTTTTGATGATATTGAACATTAATCTTAACTTGTAGTTTTTAGTCTTTAGTTTGTAGCTTGAATCCGAAATTTGGACCTTAATACATTTGGAGTTGGTTTTTCACTTGTATTGAGTTATTTGGCAAGAAAGGTGAGCTTGAGGAAGTGTGATTCATTTAGGTCATCTAAAAGAGTGGTTTGAGCTTTCATTAGTGAGATTTGATTGAATATTTGATGCGTCTTATTTTGTTAATCACATAGTGGAAGTAAGGGTCTCTCTACTATCTTTATGTTTATACAATTTGTCTTCTTCATCTCCTTCTAGTGTGTTGGTTTTCTATTTATTTACTTGCTGATTTTTGCATTCTGGTGTCCATTTTGTGTGTTTGGTATTCTATAGGCTATCATTTGGTATCAAATCCTTGGTTAGAATCATTCCAGCATCCCTAAATCATTGTTTTAGTGTTCTTATTTAGAAAATCTCAACTAAAATAGAGTCTAGAGTCAAGAAAATAATAATAAAAAAAGTGTTTCACGTTTTTGTACTTGGATAGAAGTTTAAATATTTGATCTACATGTTTTTGTGTTGTTTTGTTGGTTTCAAGTGCTAGATTCTTGTTCCTTAGAACCTAGGGAGTCTAGATCTAAGTTTTGAGCAAGATCCAATTGTGTTTGTGCATTCCACCATTGTTGAAAACATGTTTGAAGATTTTTGTGGGTGGATTTCGTGTGTCTTGTGGTATTTGTGATGTTTTGTATCTGGTTTGTTGATATTTAAGCTTGTCTTAGTAAAGGGAACCTAGATCCAAAAGAAAAATTGAATTTAGGTTCATTTGCCTTGTGGTGAAACTTTGGTCAACTCTTGAATATTCATGTTGTTCTTTTTCATCTTCCTAGATTGTTGAAGAAGGATATTCAAGGATATTGTTTGATCCAAAAGAGGGAAGAAAGAGAGTGAAAAAGTTGTTAGTTCAAAAGCATATTCAAAAAATATTTCATTCTTTCAAAATAAGGAGGGGACAAGGGGACAACAAAGTACACTTGCAAGTACAAGGGGGGACCAATTCTTTTCCATTTCAATTGAAGGCTTGAAAGAGCTCTAAATTGTATCCTTACACCCTCAAAACCGAAATCCTTCTTATCCTTAAGTGCTGTTTGGATGAGACAAGAATTTAGGAGTTGAAAATTTTGAAAGTCACATCCAACCATAAGCTGCCACATTATCACTTTGGTGACTAACCAAATTGAGTTCTAATTTAGATTTCCTAGTTTCTAATTGTTGTTTCTAATTTCATTTTTTCGGTTCTATCCAAAATTATTAAGATAGTAAGTACCTACTAGTTTGGTAATTAGATTAGAGTCCGTTCGTTTCGTGTCTTCGATTTTTGTGTGCTTTTCTCATTTTTGAATTTGTAGTAGTTTGTTGGTTCAAGTCCGTACATCATTTTTATTTGAGTCATATCAAACAAAAATTGATTCCGAACAAAATCTTATTCACCACTCAAGTAACTTGCCAAGTATTGCAAATTATTCAACACTTGTGAAGCAAAGTGTGAGGTGAGGTTGAGTGAGAGTGCGGTGAGGCTTTTTAACTAACTTGTTTGCTCTTTTTTAGGTAGTATTTCTTGATGTTTTTTTTTTTGTAATTTATGTAGATTTGCCATGGAATCCGAAGGTACTACTTTCTAGCATTTGGGAAATGATGCTATTGTAGCATTGATGGCTCGGTTCGAGGCCTTTGCCTGAGAAATGAGGAGTGATAATAATGCCTTAAGTAGGGAAATGAAGAATGATAATGATGCCTTGAGAAGTAATGTGGATACTATGAGGGGTGAAATGGTATCCTTGATGGGTAGTGTGATTAGAATGAAAGTGAGAGTTGATAGATTATGTCCACCAAAGAATCCACAAAATTCAAACCACCAAGTCCCAAATCCACTTTACCAAGGTCACCATACTCCACAAAATCTCATGCCACAAATCCAAATACATCACCAATGTAATCCAATGCCTCCTCCCCAAGATCCACTAAACCAAAATCACCCCATACAACTAAGATAAGAGATGGTGATAGAGTTCGAGGGTGATGAGGTCAGTTTTCAAGATGGAGAAAATCTTGATATTGAGATACAAGAAGATTTTGAACAAAAGAAGGAAAGGGAAAAGGAAACCGTGGGTAGTGAAGTAGAAAGGGGAAAGAAATGCTTGATTGTGGATCTTGTCCACAAAGAACCCTTGTTACTTCATAACCCAAAAGCTAGCATTTTTCCTAGTATTTTCTCTTCTCATGTGCAGGTTCAAGACCCTAGAAGCCCCGAGGAGAAGCCCAAGGAAGTTCCCTTCAAGCCCTTGGCCAAAAGTCCAATTTTGGTATAGGTAATGAAGAAGTGAATCCAAAGGGAAAACTTAACATATTACCTTGGAATGTTGATCTTTAAGGCTTCCATGATGGAAAACCAAGTGAAGAACACACTTTCCATGATCTACAAGGTAACAAAGCTATCTTCTACACCCCTAGAAACTATAATTGTTATGATTTAGCTAGTAGTGGAAAAAGTGGTGTAGTTTCGTATCTTCTTAGTGAAAAAGTGTATGAATCTTCCTTTTGTGATACTCTTGGTGTTGTTAGGTTACATAAGGACCAAACTCTTGTTGTTATTATGCAAACACTGGTTGATCCTTTAGATGACAAAATCAATTCTTTTCGTAAGAATGATTTTTGCCCATCTAGTGATAGCACTTATAACTTGAAAAAGGTTCCATTACCAAGTGACAAGAGTATTCATACACTAGTTGACCCTTGAAAAAACCAAGGTGAGTCTACATTGGTATGTGAGTTGCCCATAACTAGTGAGGATGTGAAAGATGGAATGCATCTTGTTGAGGGAAGTCTTCTAGGTCGTAGATCTTCATTCTTGAAATTTAATATTCCCTTAAAATCAAATTCTTTTGGTGATTGTGAGTATGATTCCCTAGTAATAGGAATGAGTAACTCCGTCTTATATCCTTGGCTACTTCATCCATTTGATCTCGGTGCACTAGTAGGGTGGGGAAGGGATTGTCTTGGTGTGTCTTCATTTTTCCTTGGTAATTATCTTAGCCTTACCCTTTGTACTGATCATTCTAAGGGTTTCATGGTTAGAACAAAGGATTTCTGGTTGTATTTTAAAAGTGTACCCCCTCGGCATGATGTCTTCACCTTGATTCCTTCCTATACTACCTCTTTACCTATGATGATAACCTTGTTAATTTTGAATTGGTATTATGTAGAGGTAGTAAGTTTGGTGGCTGGTTTCCTTGTTTGAGTGATGATGATATGTGGGTGAGGTGGACCTTAGGATCAACAGTGACACCATATTTGATGAGGTCCTTTGTAGAGGTAATGAAACAAATGTATCTTATAGTTCATAAGCCAAAGGTAGTCTTACCTTTTGGGTATAGTGAAACCATTAAGACCATTGTAGTTTCCTTATCTATTGATATTTTCCAAAACCACCTCCTTTGTTCCATTCATTCTAAGCTCTTCATGTCACACACAAAGGAACTATGGATGTATTTTAAATGTGAACAACCTTGGTTTGTTGATATATGTGATGGTATCGAGTTGCACTCCTCTTTCCTTGATGTCTAACTTAGCCAAGTCCTTTATGATGCTTGTATAAGTGTTTCATGATCATAACAATGGATTATTTGCTATATTCCAAGAGTGTATCCCCTTGGCATGGTTATATCATTTGTTGTACTAATGCTAACCCTCCTACCATGAGGATTGTGTGCTTGTTTTCTTCTCTCTTTGGTGTTGCTAGATGTACATTTGAGGAAAAATTCCTTTCAATATGGAGATAATGATACAGGAATAAAGAGCAAAAAAGAGTACAAGGCATTAACAAAGGTTCAAGCTTTGGATTGAAGACCCTTTTGGAACCTTTTCAATCCTTTTCATGCAAATTGGAGCTTATGAGAGCATGATACCTTCAACCAAGGGAGAGTATTTGCTAAAATGTGAAGAAGATCTTTTAACACAATCCAAGGCAGCCTTGAATACACTCTAAAGGTGCCTCAACTTAGGGATATTATGGTCTTTTGAGACTCCCTTTCTACACTCCAAAGGAGCACCCTTTATTAAGGGTATTTTAGACATTGTCTTGTAATAGTATAAATAGACCCTTAGATTCCATTTTTCATTAGAATTTTGATGATATTGAACATTACTCTTAACTTGTAGTTTTTAGTCTCTAGTTGGTAGCTTGAATTCAAAATTTGGACCTTAACACATTTGGAGTTGGTTTTTCACTTGTGTTGGGTTATTTGGCAAGAAAGGTGTGCTTGAGGAAGTGTGAGTCCTTTAGGTCACCTAAGAGAGTGGTTTGAGCTTTCATTAGGTAGGTGTGATTGAATATTTGATACATCTCCTTTTGTTAATCACATAGTGGAAGTAAGGGTCTCTCTACTATGTTTATGTTTATGCAATTCTTCTTTTTCATCTCCTTCTAGTGTGTTGATTTTCCCTTTGTTTACTTGCTGATTTTTGAATTATAATGTCAATTTCGTGTGTTTGGTAATTATCATTAGCACCAACATTATCACCGAAGTCATTGCCTGAATCACCATCATATGATTGCTCCTCATCTACTGACTCATCATTAGAATAACCCAGCGCCTCTCCTCATCCATAGGGACATCATCATCCAATGGCTAATCCAAATCCGGGCCAATGCGCAGCATAGTTCGAGTATGAGGTCCTAATGGGTAGTCCAACTCGACAACACAAATCTCCTATTGGGTGGCTGGACATCCCCCCAGTCTTCAACTGCAATATAGTGAGACCATACATATGGGCTATGATCTCATCATTCCGGGCTTGATGCTCGGGCATAGTCAAATTCACACCATGAAAAGTAGGTCCCTTAGTGTAGGAAAAATCCAATGGCCTATCACTAACTGGTGATATATAAGCCACGTTCTCCCGGGCACACCCTGCTGCCTCAAAAATCTAGTCAGTAACCCACCAAAACTATATCTACAACCCCCCAAAAATCTAGCCATTCTCATCGCTGAAAAAATAATACCACCAACATTTAAATCCATATCTTTATGCATCAGAGTATAGATAATACAAATCCTATCATGAGTTACCTCCGTCAAATGCATACCATAAACAAGGTAGGCATAATAATTCTTTCCCATAAACGAGCCTCCCTATTCAAATGAGCAAATAGGAGTGATACATGAGTACCACCCTCTTTGTTGCAAATCAACCAAGCCGTCGAAAGAGTGTCGTAAAGGAGATGATAGATGCCCTAATTTGGTGTCTCAATAATCATTCTCTTCAATGGCTCTGCATCTGCGAAGGTTGTATCTAGCATCTCATTCATAGTTTTAGCAGTAAAAGTGATCACATAACCATGTACCTCAACCTCATAGTCTTTTGGGATGCAATTTGCATAGAATTCCCTCACTAAGATTAAGTTGTATTCATCTGGCTACTCAAATAGGAAATTCATGTGTTACGACACTATTCTTCGCACAAAAGATGGATATTCTTTCATTAGTCTTTCCCTAATCATTATGTGGCGAATACCATTTTCTCCCTGCTTCAAACACAACCTTGATCCCGAACCTCCTTTGACCCCTAGGAACATGTGGGGCTGAGGGCACACGATCAGCTTGGCGGCTCCTCTTATGCCTGAGCTCATACATACCAGTTACATTCTCCCCCTTGCTTCATTGTTGATGGCTACTCGACATTTTACCTATCAAACATAATAGTCCACAAACACATAAAGCAAACACCTTAGGAACTAGCAACCACTAAGTGTGAAATTTACCCCATACTTAGTTGCTAGCATAAGTTCATAAAAGAGGGACTCAAGGTACTCAGACTTTCCTTGTTCAACAGAATTACCACATCAATTTTCCAATATCAAACAAAAATTTCATCTCAAGGATATGGCAGTTTAAGCAAATCTTATCACACTAACCTAGTGACTGCTAACTTTTATAGAGTAAATAGGGATTCATTATGATATTACCTCTCTTCAACACTTTCACCTATGTTCCTTCACATGTTAACCCTGATCTCACGTCAATAGAACCCAACTAAGAAATTAATAGCTATTACTAAGGTAGTGTAAGATTGATATCCACCCCATACTTAGTTGCTATTATGTTGTGAGTCAAGAACATCCTAAATCATTGAAATTCAACACATAGTGCAGCAAAACACTCAATTATCTATCAATTTATATCTCATACCCTTAGTGTAACCAAATTTGTTGAATTAAGAATCCCATTTCATAGTACATTTTCTTTCTACGTGAGAAAGAGCAAACCAACAACAACAACATGTCACCATCACCCCCTAATGTTCTCCAACCAGATTGTAAATTAACATTCAATGAAAGTTCAAATAATTTAAACACAAAACATTGGACATTTAACTTCAATTCAGGCTAATTTTTATATCACAAATTTTAATGAAACCAACTTATGACATCATGTATAGCATTTCGATCCATAAGACTAAAAATATAAAAACTTAGTTTGGTCTTAGTTGAAAGGATCAGGATGAATTTGAATCTTGTTGTTATTGCCAAGAAAGGACAAGACTTCTAAAGGGAGCAAATGTAGGTTTCTGGAAAAATGAGGCGATGTGGCTAGGGTTTAGGGAGTTAGGGGGAAAATGAGTGAGGTGAGGTATTTATAGAGGGGGTAAATTAGGTTTAACTTTGTATGGATAGATACAGATAATGCGATGCATCATCAATCGCATTAACGAATTAACACGACATGTTGAGTCTGCATCATCACACAAGAAGTTGCCTCAAATAATTATTCTAAGTGTAACCTGGATAACAACCGATGCGACGCGATGGGTAACGTATTTTAGGACCAACGTAATGAGTTGACAGTGCATCAGTTTACTAGAAATAGCCTTAGATAATTTTTCTAAGTGTGGGCATGATGCACATTGATGTGACGCATCAAGATAGCGTTGATTCCTTGGAAATTGCATCTAAAAAATTTTCTAAGGCTAAATTTCCCATATTTTAATGCATCTTTTCTTACCCCTTACCTTTTTCTCACTATGTATCACCTATTTAATTTCTAAAAGGTCAATGTTCACCCTCTTCTCATCTTCTCTATCTCTACTAAGTTTCTCATTTCTGCACATCAACCAAAAACAACAAAATCATGTAAGAAAAAATGGGTTTTCTCTCACTAAGAACCTTATTTTAGGTCGTGGCACGACTCATCTTTTTTTATTTTTTTCTTTTTTTCCTTAGCAACTAAAAAGTAAACTACCTATTACATTACATTTGTGGGTTGCCTCCTACTAAGCACCTTATTTTAGGTCGTGGAACGACTCATCTTTTTGTATTTTTTATTTTATCCTTAACAACTAGAAAGTAAACTACCTATTGCATTACATTTGTGGGTTACCTCCCACACATCGCCTTATTTTACGTCGTGGAACGACATAGATCAGTCTCACTATTCAGCAAAAGTGATGGACACATTGTGCTTATCTCCATGATCAGCCCAAAAATACTTCACACGTTGTCCATTCACTAGAAACTTCTCATTCTTCTCCTTGTTCCACAATTCATCCACTACATGAGGTGTCATTTGTGCTACTTTGAAAGGCCCTGACCACTCAGACCGCAATTTTCTTGGTAACAACTTTAATCTTGAATTTTTGCTAATTTTTAGTTTTAGACAATGAGTAGTAAGTGTTGTAAAGTATCAAGATGGTTTTGAATATTAGAATAAAATGTAAATTATTAACTAAGAAATAAAAGTTTATGACTGGTACGAAACAAGCAACGATTGTAAACAGTAATGATAAGAATTCTAGGGTTGAGGCTTTTCGAACAATCAAACAAATAGCTATTCATATAGCATTCTAATTGGTTTTCAGGTTGTTGGTTCGCAAGGTTTATGCTATTACCTTGGTCACCCAACCTCAAATCTTCTATCTATTGAATATTACTGCTACAACTCCCGCAGAGATACAACAATTCTTCTAGATACATAAAATTATCTTCTTGCCATTGAACCAAACAAGGCTTCTAGCTATATCCCTATCCTAGATGCTATTAACACCCTTTATTTTATAAAAGAGTAAGAACCTTGCTTCTTAATTTCTTCATTCTATCCCATGATTCTCCTCCCGAATCCACGTAGAAATATAAATTTATTCTAATGGTGGCCACTCATCAAAATAGTAAGCTCAAGAAATTAAGAACAACCCAAATGATAATCCAAAAAGAAACTACTATAAACAAATCAAAGAGTAATCATGTTCTTGGCCTCAACCCAAGAACAAGGGTATTTAGCCACTTATGTTTAAATTAAACATAAAAAATAAGTAATTAATCATACCCAAAATTAATCTTAAAGTAAGGAAGTTCAAAAAAAATAATAAGAACCCTAAAAGAAAGAATTTTATACTTTTCCTCAGCTGCTATGCTTTCCAAAAGCATTGGGAATTGTTCTCATGTGTTCCTTTTATTCTTGGGAAAATTTCACCAGGTTTGCACACTTAACGTGACACATTGCTAATCGTGTCATTGCAGCCTACACATCGCGTCAACATCACATTGCTATACTGGAATTTATCTTCAAAAATCCGACTAAGTTAAGTTCTTCAACACATGACGCGACATGATGACATCATGTTGTGTCACTGGAATTGTCATCTCAAAATCTGGCTAAGTCTCAAAAATTATACATCGACGCAACGCGTTGACTTCTCATTGATGCATTAGAAGTTGCTCATAAAATTTTGGCTAAGGTACAACTTTTACCAGTCGACGCGATGCGTCGAGACAGCATCGCATCACTGGATTGTTTCTGCATATCTTTTCTTAATTCTCGTACTTCCTCAGCTCCTTTCTTTTATTCTTGCTTTCATGTATCTACACATATTCTTAGACTTGATCAACATGGTCTTTCACATCTTCATGATATGCATCCCATTTTTATCCAAATCTATGGGAAATTTACCCTGAATCTCTAATCAAATTGGTTAGCCACGAAGCACAATTTAGCTCAAAACCCAATATAATTAACATAATTTTTATTCTCAAAACAAATCCAAATATGGGTAAATAATGGTTTTGGACATATAAATATGCCCAAGATTAGTTGGTAGATCATCAACCATTGGTTCAGGATGATATTCTTCTTCTTGGTGAATTTGATGAATTTAATAAAGAAGGAATATTTCTCTCCTCAATCAGTGTAAGTGTTGCACGACCTCGAGATATGGCTCAACCAAATCCATGTCCCTTGCCTACTTACTAGCTTTTTAAACCTGTTCCTGCAAATTCAAAAGCTAAGATCAAGTAATTAGCATTTAAGAAATCAAAAATCAAAACTAGAACTAAGATGATTTTCCATTTACAAGTCCATGACAACAAAACCAAACACTTATTGGGTTCAAGCGCACATGCAAGTATACGTGGTCCTCCCAAGTAATATATTGGCCTAATGAAAAGCCAAGTATCAATCCCGCAGGGACTATTATTAAGCAAATATCCAATTCTAGTTCAATTATTAAGATTAAACAAGTGCAAATGTAACCACAAGAGTTTGAGAGTTATAACTAAATATAAACCTATACAATACAAAAAATTAAATGGTCTTGAAAAACAATAGGAAGAAACACAAGTCCAAGGTGCTACAAACAATCATACTTAGCTATATAACTTGTTGGTTGGGTTAATTATCTGGGTTTATGGTCCACGGGGTTGATATTATTACTACGACCTTCCAACTCTCTCATCAACTATCTAACTTAGCCCTACAACCACATCGTTGAGTAGGGATATGAGAATTAAGTTAAATGCATTCATATTTCATCCTGTAATTGAATCAAATAGGGTACTTAGGTGTATTCCTATCCTAAATGTCAATCATCACGTCATTCAATGAGAGATTATGATCCTATTCCATCTACCCCACATTCTATTATATCATTCCTCCTCCTGGGATTATGATAGAATTAAGCATATATTCTAAGGGTCACGAATCTTTAAAATAGTTAACACAAGGATAAATAAACAACCAACAATGATAAATAACTAAAATCAATTCAATTTATAACAAGAGCAATCATGTTCTTGGCCTTAACCCCGGAAAAGGGCTTTTAGCCACTCATGGACATATACATAATCATAATAGATAGATCCATATTATAATCCCAAAGAAAAATCAAGTAAATGAACAAAAAATAATTTTAGCCTCCTTAATTGTGTGTTAAGGACCCAAGGTCGTCCAAGGTGAATACCAAAGTATAGGAGTGTCCTATTTATACTAGGCCAACATTGGTCGACTTGGATTAGCCTCATTGCCACGCCCCTATAGTGGTTGATGGTAATTGTGGAACACTGCTATTACACCTAGATATTTTAATGGGCTTACTAAAATGCATCCAAGGGTATGCCACACCCATATCATGCCTTTTAGGTAGCGTGGCAAGCCAATGAGTCCCACAATTCCAGATTTCGTCAAGCTTAGTCCAATGCATTTGTCCTTGAAGTCCAAGATTTGTGGTGAATTTTTCTCTTTACTTGTCCATATATCATCTTAATTAACACAAAAAACATCCTTCAACATCAAACACCACCAATTAGATCTCAACGAAACATAGAATCTAACAAAATGAACTAGAAAGGGTCATAGCTCAAGCTAAGAGTATTAATTTTTGTGGTTGAACTTTAACTTAGTGTTTTGACTCAAATATCGTTGTGAACACTCCTTAAAAACTATAAACATATAACTAAACTCTTTGATTCTCATTTATCAAAACATTAACTCAATAAGCACAACAAAATTCCTCAATACTAAGCTAATTAAGCATAGATAACTACACTTAGGTGCATAAATCCACCTAAGATTAACAATGGACTAATGTGGATGAAAAAGTCATAGAAGCCAAAAATTTGTAAGTGAAGACTAAATAATTTAAATAGTAGTAATAGTCCAAAGAATAGATAAGATAGAAATAACACTCCACGACCTAGTAGCATTGGTACAAGAGCCACTAACAAAAGGATATACAAGTACTGTAATAGTCAATATACATCAGTCTTAAATAATAAAAGATTTGATAAATATAGAAGTTGCAGAAAAAGGAAGCTCTAACTTTGAGAGCTCATCCTGCCTATGAACTCTAAGAAACATAATCATCACATTAGTGTCAACCACTAGTACTTAGATTTGCAAAAAAAGGTACAATAGTGTAGTATAATTACCAAATCCATAGGTAATCACTAGGCATCATTGACCGCCTGAGCTATGCCATTATATAAGTAGAACAAAAGGGAAAACTTACAATAAAGCTCTAACAGTCCAAATAAATAACCAAAATAGAGATAATATAAAAGAAAGCATAAATAACACTACAAGGAAGGCCTCCATAAGCCAGTAAGTATGGAAAAGTAAATAACCCAATGCGGGCTCCCATAATCCTAGAGGGTGAATCGAGAAAGTAAATAACCAAAATTCTTGAATTTTAGCGAATATCAAGCGATAATCATGAATCCATCCATCCCACAACATACCATAAATAATCTCTCAATACTGGACTCAAACTATAATAATCTCATTATTATTTCCCAGACTTGAAATAGAACTCAATATCAATAAATTAGTGGACTTGAATCAAAACTCATATCAACTAACAAATACCAAACGACAATAAGAATCAATAATCTAGCTCTTCAAAATTCTAAAATATGCAATTTAAGGATATAATATGTCCATTAAGTCTATGAGGAACTAAAAATAGTCTTGGCCCAAGGTAGGTTAGAGGGACCCAATTCTAAACCTCGAAAGTCGTTCTAAGGAAAAATCTATCCACATTTGGATAAGGTATCTAAATTTGCTTCTAGATATCAAATAATCTATAATTAGCCCTAAGATAAGAATTCTTCCCTAGACATAAGATACTAAGTTGATTATGCCTAATTTACAGTTCCAAAATAGTCTAAACAGTCCAAACAATACTCATTATACCAATTATACCTCCAAGACCTAATTCCTATCCCATATCTAGCATAATATCATAAAAATATCCTAAATTAGATCAATTTAGGAGGAAGGTAAAGCTAGCCTACCTGGACGCCAAAGAAAATCCCAAGGAAATCTGCTAATTCATTGATTTCCCCTTTCACGAAGGCTCTGCAAGATGCAACGCTATCAAAATCACATCTACACATCAAAATGCAAAAAATAATATCTAAATCATACTTCTGTGATTCAAGTCAAAAATTACATAAAAATGTCTTGTAAGGCCTATCTGTAAATCACACTTTTGAAATTAAAAACATATCTCTCTATGCTCTGGGAACAATTTCCCTCGAGAATGGGTAAATTCTGAGATAAATTGTGATACAATAAAACCACTAATATTCTAGGAATTTTGGGAACTAATAGAGAAATTAACCATTAAATACATGAACTTACCAAGAATTCAAAGAAAAAAATGAGTAATCCAAGCTTACGAACTTCCAAAAATCACCTATTAATGTCTCTCACAAGTTTACATGCATTTTAGGTTTTTTTATTCTTGAGCTTATTTGAAAACAGGAGATAATTTAGGTTATTAGGAAATTTAAAAGATGACCAGGTTCCACTGATGAGAACTCTAGGTCTCTTAAGTTGTCATAGCTTTCGCGACCAAGTGTCGCTTTTGTGATACCAGGATGGTCTACCATGTCACATATGCGACACACTCTTACATGATGAGGGACTTTATTACACAACCCTATCTTGCGTCCTGGTCAGTTAAGTGACTGGCTTTACATATTGCGAGCTCTACTTCAGAAACCAAAATGGCAGGTAAGCAAATGTACCAACTTAGTGGTGCATCAGCTGGGGAGTTGGAAAATTCTAAGTCTCCATCGACCCCATGAGATTCATATGTAATCCCATATATGTAAATAAACTATGCTACACTATCAAATTCAACATTCTAGACTAAATGGCACAGTTAAAATTTCCATCTGAGATCCTTTTGATAAATAGTAGGTTCCATACGTAAGTGCCATTTCTCTTAATTTTTAGCCAATAGCCCAAAATGAGTTTGGAAGCCTTGGGACCTGAACCAAGTGTCAACCTATCCTAAAATTGGTGCTCCAAAGCCGTTGATTGAAATTTTTGCTGGGTAACAAATTTGAACCAGCGAAGACTTCAAAATAGGGAATTAGCTGTAAAAAAAACATATGAACTGTCCGATGACTAAACTATCACCTCCAATATGTCATAAATGAGTTGGATTAGTTATATGAAAGATCTAAATAGTAAAATAAATAGAAATGCCAAAAAATGGCCTAGAAGGTTATTACAATTTTACATATTTAAAACATTCAGTAGATTTCTTTAGGATGAGATTGTTGATGTCTCATCATGATCGACAATATCTTGTCATAATGAGACACTCCCACTAAGTTAGATTTTCTATCCTTCAAAACTTTTAGGCTTGACATTTAGGATTATTGATGGGATGTGTCATCCTATGTGACGATGACTTACCTTCAGCGATCGTGGTCACTGATCTAATTTTTCATTCTTCTAAACTTTAGTCTAAACACTCAGGATGATTGATAGGATAACCTCTCATACCTGACAACGTGTAATTTTCAAAATTGTTGTGTAGGTTTTCTCTATGACTTTTAGCTGGTTTTTTGTGCTAAGTTTGATACATGTCTTAGGTACTTTTGAGGTGTTATAATATTTCCCACTTGATAGAATTAATACTTAAATAAAGTCTAACTAGACTCAAAAGTTAGGGAAAGATCTACAATCCCAACATTAATTTCTAAAATTTTATTACTAACATGATAAATGGATTTATGACTAAATTAAATTATGAAACAAGTGTGCACTCTATGACATAAAGACAATTGAAGGACATGAAACTGAGTGAAATACTAAGGTAGAAACTAATAAATCAAGGCGGAATTGAACTAGAAGGTATAAAGTGAGGGTACTTGGTTATCATACCTGCTTCTTCTTCCTAAGTAGCTCTCTCAACTAGCTAATTTCTCCAAAGTACTTTCAATGAAGTGATTTCCTTACTCCTCAACTTATGAATATGAAGGTCAAGAATCTTAATTGAGACCTCTTCATAAGAGAGACTCCACACTCTAAAGGCACAACTATGGTTGCATCACCAATGCATTTCTTCAACAGAGACACATGGAATACTGTAGATACTAATTCTATAGGCAAATCTAACTTATAGGATAGATTGCTAAGGCACGTAAAAATCATATAAGGGCAAATGTATTAGGCACTGAGTTTCCCTTTTTTGTCGAAACTCACCACCTATTTTTTAAGTGATATCTTTATCTAAACCCAACCATCTATTGAAAAATCATGTTCTGTTCTTCTCACATCTACAAAGGATTTTTTATGACACTAAGTTGATTTAAGCCTTTCTCTAATCTCTCGAACATTTTCAAAGGCCTTATGAACTATACTAGGCCCTATCAAGGTAGCTTCAACAACCTTAAATCAACCAACACGAGAACTAGACCTAAAATAAAGTCAAATAAAGGCAACCAAATAATGAAGTGGTAATTCTTATGATAGGGAAACTCAGTGAGAGGTAAGTGATCATCCAAAATAGATCTTTAAATAATAGACTTCTAAAATTAGGAAGTGGACTACATACCTCTACCAAAAATAATAGTCAAAGAAACTCTATGCTGTCTATCATAATCTTAGACTAAATCTGCAGTGATAACTAGAAAGAATTATGCTGACTTATTCATCCGATCAATATTAACACAAATCAAATTATATTGTCAGCCTGTATGATATAACCTTATAATAAAGTCCATATTTACATCTTCCTACTTCTTTGTACTAATAAAAATATTATGTGTCATACCACCTGGTCTCTGGTGCTCAACCTTAACCTACTAGTAATTTGGACACTTAGCCTTAAATTCTATGATATCCTTCTTCAGCTATTCCTCTAATAGAGTTCTAGTAGGTCATGGTATATATGGGAAAATCCTATACGAATGAAATACCAAGAATTGTGAGATTCTATAAACATCCAATGTCTCAAAATCATTCTATATTCAAAACTCATAATTAGCCTTGATAGTAAAGAACACCATCCCTCCTTGGGAGAAAACCTCCACTTTCTGACTTTGGACTCCTTCATTTAAATTAAATAAAATAGGATCGGTAATTTGCTCTACCTTCACCTTTTTCACTAAATAAGACTCTAAAATATTTTTAACTATGAGACTACCTTCAGCTGAATCAACCAATCAAACACCCAATATAGCAAGTCTGTGGATGTCATGAATTGATTCTTTCTTATCATTCTCTACATAAGTAACATTGCCTATAGAAAGTCTCTTAAGTGCATTAGACACCATATTGGATTTACGTAGATAGTACAAAATTCTCGTATTATAATCTTTTTATAACTCTAGCTACCTTCTCAAATGAAGATTTTGATATTTCTAACTAAATACATCCATATGAACTCTATATGGATAGTGCCTCGAAATCTTTATAGTACAACAATTATTTCCAAATCAAGATCATAAGTTAGATAATTCTTTTCATGGGGTTTGAGCTATATAAAGGCATAATCTATGACTTTACCATGATTCATCAACGCACAACCAAGGCCAACTCTTGAGACATTACCATAAACAATAAACCTGTCTAAACCTGCTAGTAGAGTCAAAACTAGAGCAAAACTGAGTTCAGTTTTCAACTCTTGCAATCTCTTCTAACAAGCATCAGACCACTAAAATTGGAGTTTTTTGAATAATTCTTTACATAGGAGAATAAATAGATGAAAATCCATCAACAAACCATTTATAGTAATCGGCTATAATTAAGAAACTCCTAATGTCTAATGAATAATTAAGTTTTTACTACATTAATCTTTTGAGGAACAATCTAGATACCCTCACCGAAAATGATGTGACCCATTTGTACTAATTTTTACTAAAATTAACACTTGGTAAACTTTGCAAATAACTAGAAATGATTGATAGTCTTCAAGACAATCATTAAAATGGTTTGCATTTTCAACCTTACTCTAAGAACAAGTGAAGATGTCATCTATGAAGACAATGATGAACATGTCTAAGTACTACCGGAACACTCTGTTCATAAATTCTATAAAATTTGAACGAGTATTCATTAGTCCAAAAACATAACAACAAATTCATAGTTAATATATTAACTTCTTAAGGCTATCTTCGTACTTTCACATTTTCTACCTCTAAGATGATAATATATGGATCTAAGGCCTATATTTAAAAAAAACCTAGCACCTTAGAGATAGTGCAATAATTCATCAATCCTAGGAATGGGATATTTATTATTGAATGCAACTTTGTTCAACTAACCATAATCGATACACATTATGAGGGGACAATTTTTATTGCACATGAAGATAACTGGAGTGCCCCATGAAGAGATGTTGGATCTAATAAAATCTTTATATAAGAGGTACTTTAATTTTTCCTTAAATTTCTTAAGCTTTGATGGAGTCATTATGTAAGAAGGAGTTGAGCTAGGTTGGGGATCTAGCAGAAGGTTTATTCCAAAGTCTATCTCTTACTTAGGATGAACTCTGGGTAGATCTTTAGGGAACATTTATGGAAATTGATTCACAACTAAATCTAATTAAAGAATTAGGGGTTTGAACTTTGAATCCTTAACCCAAACTAGTTTATAATTCAACCTTAAGAGATCATATTTTTGGCCTTAAGGTAAAAATAAATTGACCTATAGGTGCTGAAGTATTACCCTTTTATTCTAGACTAGTTAGTATGGAAATTTTGAACTTATTGAATCTGGCTCTATAGTCTTGAGGAATAAAATTAATGTAACCAATCAATGCCAAGAATTATCTTAAAATAGTTATTTCTAACTCTACCAAATAAATAGTGATGATTATCTTAAAAACAAAGATTTGGAAATTTTGTTATACCCATTTAGTTATAACTAAGTCATCAACAAGAGTTGAGACTAAGAAGGGTTCTTGAAGAGTTTTACAACAAACTCTAAAACTACTACAATATAAGGAATCATGAAGGATAAAAAGGCTTTGAGATGTAGAAATGAATAAATATTAATACGCTAGACTCATAATGTACTAATGACTACATCAAGAAATCCCTCCTAACCATATTGAGTTTGAAAAACATATACCATATTTAAGCACTAGCCACCACCTGCAGTAGATAAAGAACCCTGCTGAGTTGGGAGACCTAAAGAAGCTGTTGAATTAATAGATTGAGTATTGTTAACCCTGTATCACTAACTATTAGAAGGGGACTCTCTTTAATCTATGGCCAATCTTACCATATCAAAAGGAACCACCCTTGCCTATTTGATAGTTCTTACCATATTTGGAACATGCTAGAAAAGTGTAGTTTTTTGCAATACTATCTTGAGACTTAAAGCCTGATGTAATATTCTTTAGTTAATGTCAAGGCCTAGGGGATATTTCACTCACTAAAAAGGTATCAGAGCAAAAGACTTTTGTTGGTACTGAAAAAGGTAACCACCTATTGACCTTTGTTGAGAGTAGTCGAAGTTACCTATTCTAGTTCAATTCATTTTCTGGTCCTTCTCCTGTGTCTTTTCTTCCCCAATCTATGGAACGTGAGTAATAAAATTTGATATGTATTATCCCTAACAATCATAGCGTACGTGCACTCCTTTACTACATACTTAAAAATATTTGAACAAACTTTCTTATTTGAGCCCCTAGCTCTACAACCCTGGAGAGTTGGGTAAACTTTAAAGAATACTTTTTTACTAAAATACTACCCTAATTCAAATTGACGAATTCCTCAACCCAAGTTTTCTTTAAACTAAACTCTTTTACCAACACATTACTCTCTTTCTACTATTTGAACAAAGTTTGAGCTATTTTGGTAAGCTTAAATACGACCAAATCTACACTTTCAACTGTAGTAAAGCCTATGATTCGAGTGATCTTTTGAACCTCATCTATTAAATCCTATGGAACTTTATCCACCTTCAAATGATGGAACTATAGAGGATACAGCTAAGTAAAGTCTTAGACTATTATAACAACTGCATTTCTGCTAGGATTAGCAGGTGCAATAGCTTACTTCTTGACCTGGTTGCTCATGAACTGATCAAGCACCTAGAAAGCATCCCTGAATTTGATATGAGTGACTTTGTCATTCACGGGACTAGAGCGGGTAGGGCTGGTTGATTACTATTTTTATTCTTTTGTATTTTATCTCTTCTAGAATGAATTTTTTGTAATACCCTATATTTTTTTAGCCAAGATTAACCCTCAGTACATGGATTATCATAAAATAAATTTTTTGAATACTCAGTAATTTTTAGATTTGAGCCTGCCATTGCATAGAAAATTTAGTTATTTTTCCAACAATAAAAAATTTGCCTAAAGTTGACAATCGGGTAAGAAATTGGGGCAATTTTAAGTTTCAGTCATTAAACATCATTATTCAGTCCTGTAGCATGTCACAGAGTGTCAACAATTGGTACATTGCGCCATAGACCCAGTTCACAATTGTCAATTTCTAGTATACCAATGCGATTCCACTACATCACGGTGCACTTTCAGTTTACAACCAAAGTGACAATGCGATACCACCGTATCACACCAACATACAATTTTCTAGTTTTCATTTTTTAGTGGCCTAGCATGATAGTGGCACATCGCGCCAGGGGTACATATCGAGAAAATTTCTTGAAATATTAAAGTTGCGCCCAAGGTTAAAATGGTTTTTTCCTATGATTTTATTCCGCCCAGATATGGGATTTAAGCCCTAAAAATATGTAAAACCCTTTATTATTCACTTTCCCCCAAAGTCAAATGATAATTCTCTCTCAAGAAAGTAAACCCTAGCTCTCAAGAATCCAAATCAATCCCAAGAATTTCTTCAAGAACATATCAAATTAAGGTATGCTAGATATTCATCCATGGATCCTTACCTTCCACAGAGCCCAAGAATCCTTTTTTAATATACAAGATTTATGATTTTCATGTTTAAACTAGATTGAATTCATGATCATGATGTTTTTTGACTTTTAATCCATGATTTAGATTACAAGTTCCAAGAATTGATTCTAGCATGTGTTGAATTACATGATATTCGTGATAAACCCTTCAATTTTCTAGTTGATGGTTGTAACCATGTTAACCCTAAGTGTTTATGATTTAATAAACCATGTATGCTTCTTATGTGTTTGATAAATTATTTGTTGGAATGAAATAATGCCATTATAGCATGCTAACATATAATCCCCATTCATGTACAAGTTAATGCATTACAAGTGTTTTATGGAATGTCTTTATTAGTAAATTATGACCAAGTGAACACTGTTATGTTATTTAAGATTATGCTTTTCGTTACTTTTCATTCTATCAAGTCCTAGGGGTATTTAATACCTGATAACTTAGCTGTTTATTTAGAGCCAGTGTCTGTTACAGAATAGTATCAATAATGTCATGATGAGTAGTACTCTCAGTCTGTTATAGAACTCAGTAGAATTTAGTCAGTTATAGAACTTAGGAAAATGCAGTAATTTCAATAAATTCAGTCTAATTTAACAGTTTAGTGTCTTTCAGTTGGGAGTAGAATGCAGCACTGAGTAAACCCAAGGATGGGGGCTCACCTTCCAGCGGAGGGTGTGATTCTTAGAAGTAATCCTTGAATTCTAGAACTACATAAATAGCATAGAATGAGGCATCACACCTGCCAGTTGAGGGTTGACAAGGTTCTTTACCTGCCAGAAAAGGGTACCACCATTCTCGTTTAGGGAACCTACTAGTAGAGGGTTACTCCTCAGCTTGTCTTTACCCGTGGCATAGTACTGATACCATTCTAATTGGGGTTAAAAATTGGACCTCATCTTACTTATCATATCTTATTTAGGGTATGTCAGTTAGATGATTACCTCCCACAGTTTCAGTTTCGAACTCAGTTTTCAAAATAGAACTCAGTTTAGTTATATAGAATTAGGACTATGAGATATAGTCACTCATTTAACAGTAATTTAGATTATAAGTGATCCCAGATTATCAGTTTATTTAGTTATCAGTTATCAAATTCAGTTCTACTATACTCACTCCCAGTATGCACAGTATGTTCAGTAGTTATAAGTCCTCCATGTATGCTAATCTAGCTCTTGCATATCATTCAGTTAGTTATTGTTCATGCATTCAGCCTTACCTCATTTAGTATACCAGTACATTCCCACGTACTGACTGTATAACCATTTCTTACGCTATGATATTTCATATCATAGGTTTGGATTCTTAGGTCTCTGACCGTGCTTAGCCAGATTCAGTCAGTAGTAGTAGATTTAGCAGTGAGTCCTCATCTATTGATGATGCACTTTTGTTTTATACTTCATCTTAGCAGTATTTTAGTAAATGGAGTTAATTGGGGGATTGTCCTATCAACTCCACTTTTAGATAGATTTCGTTATGGGCTTTTCAGACTAGATTTTCAGATAGTATTCAATTTTATATATGTTAAATTTTATCATTATTTTAGATGTTTTGAACCTTATGGCATTTTAGCTTATTATTTCGTATTTATTTCAATATTATGGTTCAGTGCTCACAGCAGATATCATTTATGGGTTAGCTTGTGGTTCTTCGGGGTCGCAAGCACCGTTGATGACTAGGAGGTAGTCTCGAGTCGTTACAAACTTGGTATCAGATCATAAGGTTCAATAGAGTCCTAGGGAGTATGAAAAGCTGCATCGCATAGTCTTATGCATGAGTGTGTAGTGCGCCACACTTATGGGCAGGAGGCTATGACATATTTTAGGAAAAGTTTCCCTTCTTTTAGTATTCATGTTGTGTGAAAAGCATGAGATCAAGTTAATCTCTCAGTCTAATCTGCTTTTTCTTTTTATTTATAAAACATGCCTCCCAAAAGGACTAACGAAAGAAGAACCAGAAACTAGTCAGCCTCTTAGCCCATTCAGGCATATCCTCTTGATGAACATGTCTCTTATGTAGAATTCAGAGCTACATTCACTACTCTAGCCAATTTAGTCGTAGCTCAAAATAAATGGCTAGCTGGTATTTCAGCCAACCTAGTGGCCAATATTGCTGCAACCAGAATTCAGGACTTTACCCAGATGAATCCTCCTTCCTTTATGAGATCTAAGTCAGAAGAGGATCCACAGGAGTTCCTCAACCAAGTTCAAAAAGTCACAAACATCATGGGAGTAAATTCTAGTGAGAATGCCAAGTTAGTCATCTATCAGCTATAAGATGTATCCCATTCATGGTTTAAGCAGTGAAAGGTAGATAGGGGTATAGATGTAGAGCCCGTAGAGTGGAAAGAGTTTGCTATTACCTTCATAGATAGATTCTTGCCCTTAGAGCTAAGATAAGCCAAAGTGTTAGATTTCATTAATCTCAGGCAAGGTA
>JAPEIP010000009.1:112030154-112044253 GCA_026120095.1 Capsicum chinense
GTTGATGAGGTGCTCTACCTGACGAAAAGAGTACCACCATTCTTGTTTAGGGAACCTACTAGTAGAGGGTTACTCTTCAGCTTGTCTTTACCCGTGGCATAGTACTGACACCCATCCAATTGGGGTTACAGATTGGACCCCAGCTTAGTTATCTTATCTTATTTGTGGCATATCGATTAGATGATTACATACAATATTTTCAATTTCGATCTCAGTCTTTAGAATAGAACTAGTTTAGTTCTACAGAATTAGGACTATAAGATACAGTCACTCAATTATCAGTAATTCAGATTATCAGTGAGCGTAGATTATCGGTATATTCAGTTATCAGATTCAGTTCCAGTATACTCAGTCCCAGTATGCATAGTATGTTCAGTAGTTACAGATCCTCCATGTATGCTAATCCAGCACTTGCATATCATTCAGTTAGTTATTGTTCATATATATGAACCCATGCATTCAGCCTTACCTCATTTAGCATACCAATACATTCCCATGTACTGACCATATATCCATTTCTTGCGTTATGATGTTTCATATCATAAGTTTAAATGCTAAGGTTCCTGACCGCTCTTAGCCATATTCACCCAGCAATAGTAGATTTAGTAGTGAGTCCTCATATATCGAGGATATACTTTTATTTTAGTACTTTAGCTTAATAATATTTTAGTGTATGGAGTTAGTTGGGGGTTTGTCCCATCAACTCCACTTTCAAACAGATTCAATTAGTGGATTCTTAGACTAGATTTTTAGATAGTTTTTATCTTTACAAATGTTATATTTTATCAGTATTTAAGATGTTTTGAACATTATGGCATTTTAGCTCATTATTCCGCATTTATTTTAGTATTATGGTTTAGTGCTCACAGTAGATATCATTCATGGGTTAGCTTGTGGTCCTTCAGGGTCGTAAGCACCGTGTGACGACTAGGGGGTAGTCTCAGGTCATTATATTTTCTATAAATTCATAGAGCACAAAATGGAAGAAGATTAAATATGGGCCAAAATCTATTCGTATGATGTGAATTATGAAAGAAGTGAGGCATTACTAAAATATTACATAGCTTCTCCCACTTAAGTTTGGCTAGATTCACACACATGAATAAGACTCTACATAACGAAACATTCAGACACCCTAGAAGACTTCAAATATAATTCTATAATACCATTTTTATCATAACCCAAGCCTACACCTTTGATGTAGCATGATGCTTAGAGCCATAAATGACCCCAAGCTAACCCTTGGCCTGATATAACACTAATAATAGTATAGGCATCTTAAATAATGAATATAGGTACAAAGAAAACAAATGAATGATTTATCCAAAATCAGTATATGTATGAATAATAATTGGAATGAATAATATGCTTAGCACAAACCATCAAACTATAACACCTACTCTTTACTTTTTTGAAAGCCTCTAATATTAAATGGGATACTAGGACAGGTCACTAGCTAACTCTAAATATATGAACCTAAAAGAAATGCTAAAATATAATAATATTTAAAATAATTCTTTGGGTGATGATAAATCACCACTATTTATTGCCGAGATGGTACCAAATCACTCTACTTATGGGGTTAATACTAAATGCCAAAACCTCTATTATAAGATGGTACATAATAAAAAGAGTATTTCATCAGTACTTTGCATGTATTGTGTATATGAGATATGTAATTTTTAAATAATTTAAGCCTGTTATGGAATATTGATATACTGAACTGAAAAGTAAAGAACAATAGTAGTACAATGGCTCTATTATAAATACATATAAACAAGAATGGGTAAAGGTTTATATAAACCATATGAGCTAAACATGGAGTCCAATGTATATACCCTATAAAAAGGGCCTAATATACATTTCAAAGGTATAAAGGCATATTTAGTGAGATCACTACGGATAAACAACTAAGGGGGCTAAATTAATTGAGGATGGCATGTAGTTTTGGGTCTTGGGTTAGCTGACCTGGTATACTAATTACTACTCCCATACTATTTATATTGTTAACCCATAAAACTAATATACTAAAATTGAGTCAAATTATACTATAGCTAAAAATATTCTTAAAGTCTAAACAACTACAATTATGATTTAGGTTTGTCAATTGACTCTAATTACTTTGCTCGTGCTAAAATTAATATTTACTGGCATCATCTTTTAATAGCAGAAAAACATACCTAAATAGTATATAATACTATAAAGAATATAAACTGATAAAATAATAAAAAAACTGAGTCATGTTAGGTGAGAAGTCTAGATAAACATGTAACTAAGATATCAAAACCACAAAAGACTAAAATAAATATAGAAATGATAAACTGAATGAAAACCTAAACTTTGTTTCATGGTAAAACTAAGATCTTTTGAGTTGTTTGGGACTCACTGGTGAAAGATCACCCAGTGATGAAATCACACATACCTAGAGAAGTAGTTATTGCTAAGAACTTTAAACATTTTAAGATTCAGAAGAAACCCAGGATTTTCTTTGGCTAGAGGAGATGGATCACTCTTTTGAAAGTTTTCTATATTTTTGTGGGAAATAATAAGGGTAAGTATTAACTAATCCCTTGTAAAATGCACTTAAAAATAGAGTGTATTTCTAGAAAATAGGGAAAGTACAAAAATACCCCTAGACAAATATAATTAAAAACTATTGAATTACGATGAATGAGTATTAGGGAAACTCATTGTCACTTATGATTACTCATCATATGAGTGGCCTGGCTTTGGGAAACTTGATGATGGGTGGTCATAATGACACATCATATGATGTGTTATGATTTAATAACCCTTTTGATGCTTAGAACCAGAAAATATACAAGTACTTATGCAATGACCCTTCAGGTCATTTTCCATATTTCTTTTTATTTTTTCCATTATAGCTTTTCATACCTACCATAAGTCATTTATGACTTTTTAGAACTGATAGTTAAGTTACCGGGCAGTTCATTTTGATTTTAGAGCTAATTTCTTGTTCAGAAGTCTTAACTAGTTCCAAATAGACACATGGTGAAAACTTTAATAAGACAATCTCAAATGCAAATTTTTACTGCACCAGTAAATGGTAATAGTATGGAATACGGGTACATACTAATGGTAATAGTATGGAATACGGGTACATTATCGATGTTGGTAATAAATAACAATTTGGTCAATATGACCGATTAATGATAATTATGGGAAAATAGCTTAATAATAATAAGGTTAGATACATTGTTGGTTTAATTACTTTATATTTTTCTTAGGGGCGTTCTCCAGTAGTATAGGATGTTATGATGACTTTGTTACTTTATGCACCAGTTGGAATATGGGTGTCAACTTTGTACTTGTCCTTTCTTGTGTTGATTCTTTATGATGCGTTGTAATTTTGAATTGTCCATTTTAAAAGGACTGCGACATTGGAATGCTTTGATGCCTTATGCTATACTGTTATTTTGGTTTAATTACTCAGTATGTATAGTGATGATGGAGATGATTCATGTTCAATTATGTACCTTAACTTAATTATGATTATCTTGCATTATATCATGATTTAGCTTAGTTGGCTGATGATGCCTACTAAGTACCTATTATTTTTTTGCTCATACTACACCTCTACACCTTTTTAGTGCAGATCCGAGTACTAGCTATCATCGTTGACTATTCTTCATAAAGAGTTGATCTTTTGAAGATAGAGTGAGATTTGGAGTTTTGAGTCACCCATTTCCTTCTATCATATTATTATTTGGTATTTCATATTTAGACGAATGTATTGACTATATTCTAAGTCTTTTGGATTATATTATTCATATTAGATGTTATTTTACTAGCTCTACCAAATCATGAGATTGGTATTCTTGTTGTGTCTGATTGTCTATTTAGAATATTTTCCTTATTCATAACTTGTGTTCATTGAATTTAGCCTATTTTGGGCATTTCCTATAGAATTAACTTATTGCATTAGCTGTGAGTTATGGTTTTGCTTACCTACTGGCGTGATTTAGAAGGTGCTATCATGACTTATAAGTCAGGTTGTGATAAATTGGTATCAAAGCTTAAGCTTCACCAGTATTGTTGGCATAAGAGGAAGTGTCTAGTATACTTCTATGGATTAGAACTATGACATCCATTTCCTATCTACGAGAGTCTATGTGACATTCTTAAGAGTTCTTTACTCCTTCCACTCAAATTATGCTAAGAGTTTGAGTTGGTCTATAGATGTACTACTTTGACTTTACTCTTTCGCAGATGGCCAAGACAAGTTCTAATAATTCATGAGACAAGGGTCTTAAAATTGAGACTAGGGATCCTTCTCTTATTTGTAGATAACCTACAGGCCTCGGACAGCCTCATGATGTATCCATAGCTAGGGTCCACGATAGGCCGCCTTCCCCAGACCCTATTTTTATACCTGAGCTAGGGATTCTTTTACTACAGCCAGCGATGGGCCTTGAACCAACATAGGCTCTACCAAGGTTTATTTTTTTTCCATTTCTCAAAGATATATTGATTCATTTTTTAGGGATGGTTGGTTATGTGACATTTTATGGTGCATAGTCCGCTAATCAGAGTGGTACTAAGGAACGGGTGTATCTGTTAGCTATGGCTAACAGAGTTGAGGTTTCTCCTACACTGGTTGTTACTCATCTAATAGTTGATCAGCTAGTGGTTTCGCAGCCTGCTATGTCTTCTGAGGAGAAAAAAATGTTGGGTAAATTCTTGAGATTTGCTCTACTTAGATTTTTTGGTGCTCTAGAAGAGGATGCTTATGATTTTCTGATTGTTTTTGAGGATAGACTTTGTGGTTTAGGCCTTGTTAAGACTCATGGTCTGGATTACATCAAATTTTAGTTGGACTTGTCGGCTCGTTATTGGTGGAGAGGTTATATAAATTCTAGACCAGTTGGATCTTTTCTTTTATCATAGACTCAATTCTCTGAGATGTTCTTAAAGAAGTCCATGCCTTGAAGCCTTAGAGATTTTTTTAGGGGCCGGTTCTCTATATTGGAGCAGGGCCCCATAACAGTTGTAGAGTATGAGACTCATTTCCATGAGTTGGATAGGCATACAACTTTTATTTTGAACACTGAGTATGAGAGAGTTTGCTTCTTTGTTAGATTGTTCAGACTCCATATTCATATGTCCACTTATAGTTTGGTACTGTAGGTACGTCTTTTGCTGAGGTTTCAGATCATGCTAGGTAATAAAGGATATGCATCATGAGGGTAGTGAGGGTCGTGATAAGAGACCTAGGTTCCAAAGAAGATTCAGTAGGAGTTTTTATAGTTCCCAACCCAGAGATGGTAGTTCTCAGAGTAGGTATCCTCTACATCCATCCTTTTAGTCTCAGAGTTGGCCTAGCCATCCTGTTCAGGCAGCTCTTTAAATTACTAATAAAGGTTAGTCTAGTGCTAGAGATCGCCCTACTAAGGCCAGTGGTAAGTCTTCAAGGGTTTCATCCTCTGGTTATTCTCATCATAATGGATACTCTAAGTTAATTCAATAGCTTTTGTTTTATGTTTTATTTGTGGACTTTCTGGTCTCTATTCGCATATTTTGCCTAGTCATGGGGTGATTGTTACTTTATCTCAAAGTGTTTCCACTATTAGAGTAGTTCATCCCTTAGCTAGAGGTTGTTCCCATAGTGACAAGAGTGGTTTCTAAGGTACTTGAGGAGGTTCTTAAGAAGAAAGGATGTGAGGAAGATCAGGTTCCCATCCAAATGGCGGGCATGGTTAGTTTTATGATGTACCTACTAGACCCAAGGCTGAGACTGCAAATGCTATTGTTACAAGTATAGTTTTGGTGTGTCGCTAGTCGTCTCTTTCTTTGATTGTTCAAGGATTAACTTTTTTTTATACTTTTGCTTATTATGCACCACGATTGGAGTTGTCTTGTGATTCATAATTTATGCCATTATGCATATCAACTCCCATGGGTGATTTTTTAGTAGTGGATCAAGTATTCAAATCATGTGTTGTGATAATTAGTGATGTTGATACTTACACTGATCTTATTATTGTTGCTATGGTAGATTTTCATATCATTCCGGGCATGGACTTGTTTTCCCCTATCATGCAGTCATGGATTATTTTGCCAAGACCATTACCTTAGCCATGGTTGGTATACCCCCAGTCGTGTGGAACGAAGTAGTTAGCCGCAAACTGATGGGAATTATTTCTTTCAAGCCAAGAAGCTTATCTCTAGAGGTTGTGAGTCTCATCATGCTTATATTTGTGATAGTAGTGCGGAGAGTCCATTTCTTGACTCTATTCCTATTATTTTTTAGTTTCTTGATATGTTCCTTACAGACCTGCCTAGTATTCTTTCTATCCATGATGTTGAGTTTGCTATTGATCTCGAGCCTGGCACTCAACCTATTTATATGGCACCTTACCATATGGTTCCTGCCAAACTTAAGAAGTTAAATTTTTATCTTTAAGATCTTCTCAGTAAGGGTTTAAATTAAATCGAGTGTGTCACCTTGGGGAGCTCTATTATTATGTATAGAGAAGAAAGATGGGTCCATGTGCATGTGTATATAACCGTTATCCTATGCCTCATATTGATGATTTGTTTGATGAGCTTCAGGATGAAACCATGTTTTGTAAGATTGATTTGAGGTCTAGTTACCATCAATTAAGGATTTGGGTTGAGGATATCCCAAAGATAGCTTTTAGGACCCATTATGGTCATTATGAGTTCTTAGATTAGTCTTTTGGTTTGGCTAATGCCCCAGCCACTTTCATAGATTTGATGAATCGAGTATTCAAGCCTTATTTGTACTCCTTTATGATTTTGGTCATTAATGACATCCTTATGTATTTTAGGACTAGTGAGGAGCATGCCCAACATTTGAGGACCCTACTTCAGACTTTAAGAGAGATCATGTGATTTTTGCCATATTCTCCAAGTGTGAGTTTTGTCTTGAGTCGATGACATTTCTTGGACATATAGTATCTGAGGTAGGTATTATGGAAAACCTAGACAAGATTGAGGCTATTCATGATTGGGCTAGACTTACATCTCTGACTGAGGTTAGTCATTTCATTAGTTTGGCCGGTTTTATAGGTGCTTTATCAAGGCATTTGCTACTATTTCAACCCCTATGACCTGTTGACTCAAAAAAAGGTTCCTTTTTAATGGTCTGAGAAGTATGAGTCAAGCTTTGGAAAGCTCAAGGACTTTCTTACTTTATTTTTTGTGTTAGCTCATTATATTGAGGGTGAGGGATTCAATGTGTTTTGTGATGCTTCTAGTATTGTTCTAAGTTGTGTCCTTATGTAGCAGGGTCATGTTATTGCTATGCTTCTAGACAACTTAAGTTGCATGAGCGTAACTACCTCACTCATGTTATGGAGTTGGCGGTGGTAGTTTTTGCACTTAACATTTAGAGGTATTATTCGTATGGTGTACATTATGAGATTTTCACTGAACATCACAATCTTCTTTATCTTATGACTTAGAGAGAGCTTAATGCTTAATAACTTTGATGATGGAGTTTCTTAAGGACTATGATATTTCTAACTTGTATAATTTGGTAAGGCAAATGTGGTTATAGATGCCTTTAGTCGCAAGGCAGTGAGTATGGGTAGCTTGGCTTATATTTTAGTTTCTTAGAGGCCATTAGCACTAGACATTCAGTCCTTAGCTAACTTGATGGTTCGCCTTGATATTTTAGATCCTAGGAGGATTTTGCCTTGTCAAGAGGCAAAGTCCTTACTATTTAAGTAGAGTTGGGATTGTTAGTTTGAGGATAACAATCTTTGCTTTCTTTGTGATTGGGTATTGAGTAGTGAATCCGAGAGGCACACTATTTATTCTGTGGATATCTTGACGTTTGATGGTCATATTTGTATTCCTTAGCTGATGGCTTGATTCATTTGATTTTGCATAAGTTTCACAGCTCAAGATATTCTATTCACCCCAGCACAACCAAGATATATAGAGATTTGAGACAACACTATTGGTGGAGCGGTATGAAGAGAGATATGGTAGACTTTGTAGCTCATTATTGTTGTTGTCATCAGGTAAAAGTCAAGCACCAGCGACCAGGTGGTTTGACTCAAAGGTTACCCATTCTTGGCTGGAAATGAGAATGAATTACTATGGATTTTGTTAGTGATTTTCTTTATTTTTCCCGTAGTTCTAATGTTATATATGGGTCATTGTGGATTGTTTGACCAAGTCAGCATATTTCATTAAGATTCAGATGATTTTTAGTACTGAGATATTAGCCCATATCTATGTGTGGGAGATAGTCTATTTTCATGGAATGCCTATTTTTATCATTTCAGACTATGGTTTTGTGTTCACTTTGAGGTTTTGGAGAGCATTTCAGAGGAGGTGGGTACTCAGGTAGATTTTAGTATAGCCTTTCATCCACAGATCGATGGTTAGTCTGAGTGGACTATTCAGGTTCTTGAGGACATGCTCTGAGCTTTTGTTATGTATTTTGGAGGCTAGTGACAGTAGCACTTAGCTTTGGCTAACTTCGTATACAGTAACAATTTTCATTCGACTATCGATATGCCACCTTTTGAGGTATATGTACGGTAAAAGATATTGCTCTTTAGCTGGATAGTTTGAGACTTTTAAGGTTAGTCCCTTTGGTACAGATATGCTTCAAGTGTCATTTAATAAAGTTAGGGTGATTCAAGATAGGTTTAGAGTAGCTCAGTGTAGGCAGAAGACCTATGTAGATCATACACTTTATGCCTTGAGATTTTTTGTTTGTTACTATATATTCCTCTATGTATTGTCCATAAAGGGTGTGATGAGGTTTGGGAGGAAAGATAAGGTCAGTCTGAGATATGTTATACCTTTTGAGATACTTTGCGTAGTTGGTGAGGTATCCTATGATTTAGGTTTGCCCCCAAATTTTTCTACTGTTTATCCAATTTTCCATGTCTCTATATTACGATGATATATTTCTAATCCTTCACATACTCTTAGATGGAACTTAGTCTAGATGAATGAGCATTTGACCTTTATTAAGGATCCTTTACTCATATTGGCCAGTGATATTATCCATTGTTCTTTATTTTTTAAGATTAATTATTAATTTGAGATTGTTGATTTTGTGCTTTAATTATTGTAAGATTATTTATATGCTTTTGTTGAGGAATTCTATGGATGTTCTTGCAAACATGAGAGGCTAAACCACCTAACTAGGGTTTTGGGAACCCTGGCAAAATAACAAATTAGAAAAAGTGTAAGATCCTTCTAAATCATTGTTGATGCATGTACTATGATAATCTTCTATTTTATTTCTTTCTTAACTACTTCATAAGTTAAAACTTTATTGTATTTGAGATCATCTTTACAAGAGAGGTTGAGATTAAAAAATGAAGATGAAAACAGTAATTTGAGGCTACCAACTCTTATCTAATTAACTTGACACCCAAAAAGAGATAGTTAAATAGGGATCTAAGACATAGGTACTAAAGTATCACTCTAAGACTCATAAGGTAAAGAATGAAATTTACCAAAGCGTTCACAAGACATTTGGTAAAACATATATTGTCAGACTCTACATGCAAGGCATAGAGTTAGTTTGACAGAACATGATAAGTTTATGAAGTTAGGAATTCAGGAGGAACACAGTCCTAGTATTCATCTAAGATTGAGTTCAACCCAAATGTGACCATGATTTGTTACTCTTGATATTGTTCTCACCAAATCCCCCATTTAGTTTTTAGTATTATTATAACTACTTCCCTAAATTTTTTAGAGATATTTGGCCTATTCCTTGTGTGTTTAACCCCAACCTATGCTGGGTTACTATATTTGACAGCAACCACATTGTACTTTTTTGGGAGGTATAACTTGTGCTACATCAAATTTTGGCATTGTTGCTTGGAAATATTATTATAGATTAATTGATTAAAGTTTTTAAGGTTTTTGGGTTTTACTTTTTTATTTTCTTAGGGTGTACGCATGTGCATGCCCCATGAGGAGTCAAGGCAACCCCTTGATTCCACCTGATCCAAATCTTGAAAAAAGCCAATGACAGTATTATAGGATATTGGAACACGGTCGTGAAGCTCATCATAAGTTGCCTTAAGATGATCCACATGAGTTGAATCCCCCACTTTTATTTGGTGCTCAGGAGATAATTGTACAAACCACTGCATGATTACTAGTTGAAGTAAATGCAAGAAGAGATATAGCTACGCGTCATGCAGCTCAAGAGGAAAGACATAGGTAGAAAGCAGAGCGTCGAGCAGAACTCAATGAATATAGAAAAGATAAAGTCAAAGCAACCACAATACGTCAGTATATGCCAAATATAATGATCTGGAGGTTGTATTGGGGTATGTTGAGCCTATCAAGATAAGATCTATCATTTCTCCTGAATTACCCTAAGGAGTGAAGTTGGATATTATGAGTGCTATCATTCAGCTGCCTAATCTGAATGGTCTATTTGTTGGTTTGTCAACTAAAGATGTAAACATACTCATCATGAATGTTATTGGGATTTGCATTCTGTGTAATTTACCTAGGGTTAGTCTAGAAGCTTTAAGACTCAGGTTGTTCCCATTCTCTCTGATGGATAAAGCAATATTATGTATAGGGTAACTACTTCGTGGTTCCATCACTTATTGGAATAAGTTGTGAAAGCAATTCTTGGACTAATTCTTCCTGCCTTCTAGAAAGTTACAGTTGAAGAACAATATTTATAATTTTAGGAAATTTCATTCTAAAACACTGTACAAAGTGTGGTTGAGATTCAACAAGAAGTTGTTAATGGTGCCCAATCATAGGATTTTAGGGATGAATTTGCTTGAGAAATTTTATCGAGCCCTAAACTCTAATACCAAAGCTATTGTGGATAGTATTAGTGATGGAGCTTTTATGATCATGCATTGGGAGTTTGATTTTGAAATCTTAGACCAGTCTCTATGGCCAATCGAGGGTGGCTTTCTCGAAGACCAATAAAACAGTCGATACTTATGTTATTGGTGCTTCTAACAAGTAGAAAATCATAGATTATATAGTGGTTCAAGAGGTTGTATGGCTAAGGATGGAGATTGTGTTATTGACCAAGAAATTCACAACTTTAAGTTAAGAAAAGGTGAATGTTTTGGGTACACAAGGTAAAGGTTCTAATCTATATGATTCAGATAGTAAGGGAAATGTAAATTACCTATATTTAGAGGTAACAAGTTTTCAAACCAAGATCTAAGGGTATAAGTGCTAAGAGTCTAAGCAAGACACTTAGAACTCGAGGCAAAGGAATCAAAGTCTGAACTATTATAGGGCTAAATAGTGAATAAAGCAAAGAAAGAGATCGTGACTAGTGGTAAAAAGATGATTATATGGATAAGGGAGGTGCCTAAGTTCCTCTAAGGAACCGTGATTCTGATTCAAGGATTGAAGCATTGCTAACTAAGTAGGTTAAGGGTTTATATAATCAGTAGAGTTGCCTTAAGGAGATTAAGGTAGGTATTTTGAGACTGAGCTACAAAATTGAATGGAATGTTACCACGATTGAGCGACTTGAGTAGTAGTTTGGTCAAATGTTGGCTACTTTAAATCAGCATCAAACATGGACTCTTTCGAGCAATACTATGTAGAATCTGAAAAACAATAGTCACTATTTAGCCATTACTACTCAAAGTGGTAAGGCTATTATTGACCTTCTATGCCTGTAGTTGATGAGGTAAAGGATGATGTTGTTGATATAGATGATGCACCCTAAGAAGAATCTAAAAAGTTCGTGACTAGTGATGAGTCATCACAAAAGTCGATGGGCGTTGATAAATAACTTGAGAAGGAAAAAGGTAAAGGGATGAAAGTTGACCTTGTAGTAAAAACTACTCCACGACCTCCCACACCTTTTGTTAGAGATTGAAGAAGCAAGAGGAATAAAAGTACCAGAAGTTTATTTCGATGTTGAAGGAACTGTATGTTAATACTCCTCTTGTGGAAGGATTCAAGAATATGCTTGGCTATGGAAAGTTCATGATATATTGGTTACTAAGAACTGGATGGTGAGTTTTAAGCCCGCTGATAATATACACCATTGTAGTGCTATTTCTTCCTAGTCCTTAGTTGAGAAAAAAGAGAACCCTAGAGCTTTCACTATTCCTTGCACTATTAGGTCTCTAAATTTTTCACGAGAATCGTGTGACTTCAGAGCTTGCATAAATCTTATACCGCTAGTGGTGTACAAGCAATTAGAGTAGGGGACACAAAAGTCGGCGTCAATAAGATTATTGATGGCTGACTAAACTGTGAAGAAACTAGTTGGTATATTGTGTGATATTTTGGTGAAGGTATGTTCCTTCATCTTCCCAGCAGATTTTTTAATCCTTGACTATGAGGTAGATTTTGATGTTCCTATTATCTTAGAAAGTCCCTTCCTAACCATGGGTATGGCATTATTGACATAAAGATGGCACATATGATGTTTTGGCTCAATGACAAACTCGTTACTTTTAAGTTGGGTCAGTTAATACGGAAGGCAAAGGACATAAAAGTGGTGTCTGTGATAGACACTATTGAGGAAGATGAAGTGAGTGTGCCCATTATGGATAGACTTGGTGTTGAGGCACTAGCTATAATTATTATGAAATTTTCCAATGACGACATTGATGAATTTGATATGATGGTGAGCGCATTCTATGGCCAAGGTTCATATTCTTATGCACCAAAAAAGATAGATCTTGACTTGAAGAATAGAGAAACATTGCAAGCTCGACCATCTATCGAGGGGCCACTAACAATAGCATTATAGGTCCTCCTCTCTCACTTGAGATATGCATTTTCTGAGGCTGACAATACATCATTGATTATCATTGTTGTTGATTTTGTAAAAATACAGGTTAAGGCATTGATTTCAGTATTGCAGAGATTTAATAAGGTCATCGTATGAACAATTCACTCACATGTACAAACTCAAGTACTACAAAAATGGTTGTTATCTTCCTAAGATGTTAAAAATCCTTTTTTGGCATAGACACGGCAAGAATTTAATTCATAAACCTCAAGAAATCAATTAACTATAACGAAAGGTCGCAATAACTAAGGGTTAAGAAAGTAAAACTTACCTTGATAATGGAAGATTGAGGAAGGAAGGGGGAAATTCTTGAGATTGTTAAGAAAAGAATAATCTTGAAGGACAAAGAGAATGGTGAGGGAGAAATCATGTATGGCTTGGGGGTGAAATAAGGATTAATTTGGGCATTTAGGGTTTAGAGTCTATTGAAAGAATGAAATCCGGTTTGGTTTGACCCAAGTTAAAGTTGGATTTATTTTGAAATTTGAAGGATGTGCAGCGCATATGTTATTGCTCATCATTAAGTGTTCGTCGTATAGCCTATCGCTCAACAAAAATATTAAACATCTGCATTGGTCTAGGTGGCGTATAAGTAATCATACAACCTCAAGTGTGTGTCGCACAACCTGCCTCACAAGGTGAGTTAGGCATTGTATTTATTATCACATAGGTGATACAGTAGGTGTTGGCGATAGGGTAGGAACCGTACACCAAATCGCCTAAAGGTATGTGTGTTCCACATAGGTGAATGCCTAGCTTGAGGTAGGCATCGCACAAGGTAAAGCAACCCTAGACAGTAGGCTTAGCTATGTTTTAGGCGATGATCTGCCATGGCCTATGTAACTTAGGCTCTATGCACCCTATTCTTTATATAAGCATTGAGAAAGGTCTGTACTACAACGGATTTTCCCCCATACCCTCATCGAGGTCAGTGGTGGGCTCTGAGATTGGGCCTATCAGCCTAATCCTTACGTTACCACCACAAATTTTCTTAAAAATCACAAAATAAGGTCGCACCGCAAAATTTTTAGGGGGGCAAATTAACATAATTTGGGTCACAACTCTAACACGAGTCATGACTCGAGCCTTAACATTTGACCACTCCAACTTACCTTTAATTTCACTATTAATCCTAACTTACCACCATTGATATGGCTCAATTCCAAACATAATTTGGTACCAATCACCTCCTTAGTACTTCATGCACCTATACTTAGTAAAAAAACAACTAAAAATGATTAGAAGGATGGGTTTCCTCCCACTAAGCGTCGTAGTTTTGTTCATGGCTCAACTTATTTTTGTATTTTTATTTAACATGATAAAGTGAAAATAA
>JAPEIP010000009.1:112044353-112087241 GCA_026120095.1 Capsicum chinense
GGGAAATGTAAATTACCTATATTTAGAGGTAACAAGTTTTCAAACCAAGATCTAAGGGTATAAGTGCTAAGAGTCTAAGCAAGACACTTAGAACTCGAGGCAAAGGAATCAAAGTCTGAACTATTATAGGGCTAAATAGTGAATAAAGCAAAGAAAGAGATCGTGACTAGTGGTAAAAAGATGATTATATGGATAAGGGAGGTGCCTAAGTTCCTCTAAGGAACCGTGATTCTGATTCAAGGATTGAAGCATTGCTAACTAAGTAGGTTAAGGGTTTATATAATCAGTAGAGTTGCCTTAAGGAGATTAAGGTAGGTATTTTGAGACTGAGCTACAAAATTGAATGGAATGTTACCACGATTGAGCGACTTGAGTAGTAGTTTGGTCAAATGTTGGCTACTTTAAATCAGCATCAAACATGGACTCTTTCGAGCAATACTATGTAGAATCTGAAAAACAATAGTCACTATTTAGCCATTACTACTCAAAGTGGTAAGGCTATTATTGACCTTCTATGCCTGTAGTTGATGAGGTAAAGGATGATGTTGTTGATATAGATGATGCACCCTAAGAAGAATCTAAAAAGTTCGTGACTAGTGATGAGTCATCACAAAAGTCGATGGGCGTTGATAAATAACTTGAGAAGGAAAAAGGTAAAGGGATGAAAGTTGACCTTGTAGTAAAAACTACTCCACGACCTCCCACACCTTTTGTTAGAGATTGAAGAAGCAAGAGGAATAAAAGTACCAGAAGTTTATTTCGATGTTGAAGGAACTGTATGTTAATACTCCTCTTGTGGAAGGATTCAAGAATATGCTTGGCTATGGAAAGTTCATGATATATTGGTTACTAAGAACTGGATGGTGAGTTTTAAGCCCGCTGATAATATACACCATTGTAGTGCTATTTCTTCCTAGTCCTTAGTTGAGAAAAAAGAGAACCCTAGAGCTTTCACTATTCCTTGCACTATTAGGTCTCTAAATTTTTCACGAGAATCGTGTGACTTCAGAGCTTGCATAAATCTTATACCGCTAGTGGTGTACAAGCAATTAGAGTAGGGGACACAAAAGTCGGCGTCAATAAGATTATTGATGGCTGACTAAACTGTGAAGAAACTAGTTGGTATATTGTGTGATATTTTGGTGAAGGTATGTTCCTTCATCTTCCCAGCAGATTTTTTAATCCTTGACTATGAGGTAGATTTTGATGTTCCTATTATCTTAGAAAGTCCCTTCCTAACCATGGGTATGGCATTATTGACATAAAGATGGCACATATGATGTTTTGGCTCAATGACAAACTCGTTACTTTTAAGTTGGGTCAGTTAATACGGAAGGCAAAGGACATAAAAGTGGTGTCTGTGATAGACACTATTGAGGAAGATGAAGTGAGTGTGCCCATTATGGATAGACTTGGTGTTGAGGCACTAGCTATAATTATTATGAAATTTTCCAATGACGACATTGATGAATTTGATATGATGGTGAGCGCATTCTATGGCCAAGGTTCATATTCTTATGCACCAAAAAAGATAGATCTTGACTTGAAGAATAGAGAAACATTGCAAGCTCGACCATCTATCGAGGGGCCACTAACAATAGCATTATAGGTCCTCCTCTCTCACTTGAGATATGCATTTTCTGAGGCTGACAATACATCATTGATTATCATTGTTGTTGATTTTGTAAAAATACAGGTTAAGGCATTGATTTCAGTATTGCAGAGATTTAATAAGGTCATCGTATGAACAATTCACTCACATGTACAAACTCAAGTACTACAAAAATGGTTGTTATCTTCCTAAGATGTTAAAAATCCTTTTTTGGCATAGACACGGCAAGAATTTAATTCATAAACCTCAAGAAATCAATTAACTATAACGAAAGGTCGCAATAACTAAGGGTTAAGAAAGTAAAACTTACCTTGATAATGGAAGATTGAGGAAGGAAGGGGGAAATTCTTGAGATTGTTAAGAAAAGAATAATCTTGAAGGACAAAGAGAATGGTGAGGGAGAAATCATGTATGGCTTGGGGGTGAAATAAGGATTAATTTGGGCATTTAGGGTTTAGAGTCTATTGAAAGAATGAAATCCGGTTTGGTTTGACCCAAGTTAAAGTTGGATTTATTTTGAAATTTGAAGGATGTGCAGCGCATATGTTATTGCTCATCATTAAGTGTTCGTCGTATAGCCTATCGCTCAACAAAAATATTAAACATCTGCATTGGTCTAGGTGGCGTATAAGTAATCATACAACCTCAAGTGTGTGTCGCACAACCTGCCTCACAAGGTGAGTTAGGCATTGTATTTATTATCACATAGGTGATACAGTAGGTGTTGGCGATAGGGTAGGAACCGTACACCAAATCGCCTAAAGGTATGTGTGTTCCACATAGGTGAATGCCTAGCTTGAGGTAGGCATCGCACAAGGTAAAGCAACCCTAGACAGTAGGCTTAGCTATGTTTTAGGCGATGATCTGCCATGGCCTATGTAACTTAGGCTCTATGCACCCTATTCTTTATATAAGCATTGAGAAAGGTCTGTACTACAACGGATTTTCCCCCATACCCTCATCGAGGTCAGTGGTGGGCTCTGAGATTGGGCCTATCAGCCTAATCCTTACGTTACCACCACAAATTTTCTTAAAAATCACAAAATAAGGTCGCACCGCAAAATTTTTAGGGGGGCAAATTAACATAATTTGGGTCACAACTCTAACACGAGTCATGACTCGAGCCTTAACATTTGACCACTCCAACTTACCTTTAATTTCACTATTAATCCTAACTTACCACCATTGATATGGCTCAATTCCAAACATAATTTGGTACCAATCACCTCCTTAGTACTTCATGCACCTATACTTAGTAAAAAAACAACTAAAAATGATTAGAAGGATGGGTTTCCTCCCACTAAGCGTCGTAGTTTTGTTCATGGCTCAACTTATTTTTGTATTTTTATTTAACATGATAAAGTGAAAATAAAATCATAGGTTGCCTCCCATGCAGCGCCTGATTTAACATCGTGACACGACTCGATTATCTTGACTACTCAGACTTTGTCAAGATACATCAATGATACCATTTGTACCTTATTTTTTGGATCAAGAAAATGCTTTATTCCACGTCCAGCCACTTTGAAGTCACTCACATCCTTGCTTGCAAGTTCAACCAAACCAGCTATGGTCTCCACAATAGGTCTATCCTTAACTAGTACATCTCGCTCATCTTTGTAGAATACCTCAAAAATTGAAAAGACACTTTTCTCCTTTTATTATTTCATGGATTTACATACTTCAAAACTAATCTCTTTCCTATTGAGCCTAAATTTCAGCTCATTTATCTCCAGGTCTCATAATACTCTCCTAGTTGCTAAGAACAGCCTACCCAAAATTATGGGTACTTAAAAGTCCACTTCGCAATCAAGAATTACAAAGTCCATAGGAAATATAAAATTGGCCACCTTTACAAGTACATCATGTAGAATCCCAACCGACCTTTTCACCGATCTATCTGCCATTATAAGTTGCCTGTTTATGGGTATGGGATATCCCAAACCCAACTTTTCATAAACAACTAGTAGTATCAGATTGATGCTAGCTCCCAGATCACATAAGGCCTTAGCAAAATCCAAAAACCCAATCGTACAAGGGATGGTTTATGCTCCTGGGTCTGCTTCTTCTACACAAGTGACCTGTAGAAATAGAACTACAATGATGGATATTATCCACCAGTTCATGGCTTACCGTTTTTTTCTTCATCACAATATCTTTCATAAATTTAGCATATCCTAGCATCTACTCAAGTTCTTCAACTAAAGGCACGTTCACTATCAATTTCTTTAACATAGCCATGAATTTGTTAAACTTGCCTCTATCTTCTTTCTTCTTTATTCATTTTCAAAATGGGGGTAGTGGCCTTGGGATTTAAACTGGAGCAACTTTTACCTCTTTTCTTATGCCTTTCTCCACATCACTAATATTTTTTGGCTTAGGTAGTTGTTCCACCTCCACACTCTTCTTTTTTGAACTTCACAACTCCACAGGCACTACTGAAGATTCATCAACCATTTCTCAATCCATTTTGACTGTATTAGTATGAGAGGATGCTCCCAATACTGGACTAGATAACATCTTAACGCTTCTAGTGGTAATAGCCATACATGATCCATTATTCCTCAAATTCTAAACTGTATCACTTGGTAGAGTCCCATTCTGTCTTTGGTTGAATACTGTGAATAATTGGCTCATCTGCTTCTCCAGTTATTTAATAGCAATTGAGTGAGAATTTACTAGTTGACTTATGAAGGATATGTCACTCTTTCTAGTGGTCACCCCAGAATTGGTCACCTCAACTCCCTTTAATAGTTTCTCCATCATGTCCTCCATGAATATTTTTCCTGAACTGGTGGCATCATTATCACGGCTTCTAGGAAGTACATACAATCCACTCCTTTCACTTTTATTCTTCCAATCTCCTTGATGGTTCCAACCTTGGTTTTCTTGACCACCGATCTGAAAACCCCCCTGGTTATGAAAGTAGTTAGCCTCTTTCTCGGTATTTGATTCAGCTCCCTTACCATGGGACCCCATAATTTTTACCTTTTCTACATTCCCTAATAGCAAATATTTCTTTGGTAGATCCATCTGTGTTTTCATATGATCCATATCCTAATCACACTCCTCTTCTCTCCTACGTTGCTCTATTGATATTACACTAGACCTAGTATTGCTTGCTACCACAGAATATCTGGTATGCCAAGCTCTATTTTCCTTAGTCATTCTTTCTAACACTCTATTTTCCTTAGTCATTCTTTCTAACATGTCCGCAGCCTCAATAAAGGTGAGCTCCATAAAAGCTCCTCCTGCAGCATTATCCACTATTAGCTTTGTAAGCGAGTTCAAAGCTTTGTAAAATATTTACATCAAGTGTTTATGAGTCATCTTATGGTTTGGGCATTGAGTCAACTTATTTTTAAACCTCGCCCAAGTCTTATGCAAAGCTTCATTAGCTAATTGCCTAAAGTTTCTGATCTAATCCCTCAACTATAACATTCTGGGGGAGGAAAGAACCTTTATAGGAAAGCTCCTTTCAATTGCCTCTAGTTTGTTATAGAATCAGGAATCAGCTCATTCAACCACATAGTTATCTTTCTAGACAGAGACAGTGGGAAAAAACTTAAATGAATAGCATTTTTTCCTACTCTAGGATTATCAAATGACTTACAAATACTGATGAAATTCACCAAATATAGATTTGGATCATCACCAGGTAATCCACCAAAGAGTATTTTCAGATGCAGTAGTTGGATCATAGTACTTGTGATGTTGAATTTCATCCTAAGAGCTAGTGGTGGTAGAATGATTGCCCCTATAGATCCAGTTCTATCTAAATCATCCTCACCGTTGTCAACATTAAACTACACAGTTTGGCGGTCTAGTCTTTCTCTGAATGGACGATTTTGATTTACAGGTGCAACTACCCCTGCTGCACGCCTCCTATTAGCCGGGTCAAATAAATCATCATCTCCCAGGTCCTCTTCATCTAGATTAGGTACCCAACCTGGGTTATCTATATTTTGTTGATTTAATTGAGCACTATCCAAAGTGGCTAATCTTTTAGCTTTCTATTGGTTAGCTATTTTTTCAATGAGATAAGGTTCAAGATTGAAGGGTAATAATGGTTCTCCTAAACTTCTGGTTCATGGCATAAACAACAATGATCCTAAAACAAACAAAAACAACAAATAAACATAAAATAAGGAAACTTGAATAACAGTCAATTAACACATATAAACTCAATCGAAAATCATATTCCCCAGCAATGGCACTAAAATTTGATAGCCCAAATTACACTTCTTACGAGAGAGTAAGTGGTCATTGTCAAATATATAACCCAAGTAGGTTGGGGTCGAATCACACAGGGAATATGGTTCTAATTAAGTTGTATGTAGATTAGTTGACTTTTAATCATTCATTTTTGAAAAACAAAAAAGGGTATTTGATTCAGTTCACAAATTAATGGCTTCAGTTTAACAAGATGAAATATTTGTGGCAGTGTTCAAATTCAGAGAAATAGCAAGCTAGGTTTATGTCCACCTTGTAGTTTTTAATACTTTCTAACTATGGGCTTTATGAATTCATACATGTATCATGATTACAAAGAAACATATTTTATTTAATAACATAATCCTAGTGTTTGTCAACCATCAAGGACTAATTCACTTTAGTTCTCTTGAATCAAAACTGTTTACAAAAATAATACGAAATATCCATGTAGTTAATCCTGTTAAGGATTAACATATGAAATAGGGGTTGGAAATCCTATTTTCTTGTCACTACTCTCTTTTCTGAACAACAACCTTTCTCTCGAACAAGTTATGTTTTAAGGCATATCTTCTATATTTTTAACCACGAGAATTCAAGATAAACGAAGAGAGTATAATGTAAAAAATCAATGTATAATAAATTCAAAACCCAAAGTAATAAATTGTATGCTACAAGGCTTCCAAAACCCTAACTAATAAACTTAGCTACTCATGAATAAAATGGGAATCACAAGAGAAATATTCATCATACCAAAAAGTAAACAAAATCTTGGCGGAGAAGATGAAGTTGAGTGTTTTTCCCCTCTGTGCTAAGCCGCCACTCTCCTCCTAAAATAATCCAGAATAATGAATTCTGATAAAAATTTAGCATCAAGTATTTTTAAAAGTCTTTTCTCTCATAATTGCCTTTTAAGTCCCTGAACTAATTATAAATGATAAATTAGTCTTGGACATAGTTTTAGGCACCATATTTGGTCCAGACTGCTACTCTCTATTGGGTCATATGTCATCTGTATTCCATAGTCCCATTATGTTTTCATCTACCTCATTAATACCTAAAATTATGCTAATCACATCAGTTAGCTCAATTACATAGAAGTAGAGTAAAAACATAAGAAACTACAAACTTTGTTCTCTAAACTTAGCTAAAATATGGATAAGTTATGGTGCTTAGGCGTGTAAATACACCTAAGATCACACTTATGCTCTTTTCCTAAATTTTCAAACAATAGAGGTAGGATCAATTTAATTTCTATCTTTATGTCTCCCTTTTTATTTTGACACATTCAGATTAGGCCAAGTACAGTTTTCTCACTTTATTTTTCTTTTCTTCTTTTTCTTGTTCTCCTTTGATTTTCACCACACCAGTCCAATTCTTAAATTTTTCTTCTACACAACTTTTTTCATACCCATTTTATCTTATGCACCCCTATAATAGCCACCCTCAACTTAGGCTATTTGCCTAAGTTGAGATTCATAGTGTCCAAGGAGGACCTGGGTCAATAAGAGGTTCATTATAAGGGAAATGGAAAGGTAAAATTGGTGTGAACAATAAAATTTGGTCAATTAAGGCTCAAATATTTGGATTAAAAAGATGCATTCATTTGATTAGAACATTTAGGCTCAAGTGAAATTACAATAAAAAGGGCAAACGATCATCTCCTACTTGACTATCCTAAACCTAGGTAAAAGAAACCGGGTAAGTTCTAGATTGCTTTACACCGGGAACTTAGTAATACCTCACACATACTCACACAGGGTTACAATATCAAGTACTACTTATCCAGTTATGCAGTTGTTTGCCGTCATTGTTCTATCAATAATACTAATTCCATTATCAGCTTCACAATAGTCTCCCACATATACACATATCACATAGTTAACAAAAATTTTGAAAGGGTCTAAACTTTTTAACACAATTTAATTAAACATAAATACTTTTAACATAATTATTTCAAATACACAATTCATGTTTCACGAATCACAAATCAATTTCTAAACCACAATTCATTACAAATCAATTTCAAAATGCCTTAAAAATTAGTAAAAATAGACTTTTACCATAGGTTGTCAGCACCAAACCTGCAATTCATAACAAACTTTCTACTACTTAGAACTTTATGCTACTTATATTTTTCAGCTACTTCTAGAAATTCAAAATCAGATACATCCCAACCCCCAACTAAATAATTAGGGCAACGTCGCCACAATTTAATGTCACCCAAAATAACCTCTAAAGAAGTATTCTAAGGTCGATGATAAATATTATAACCCAACTTTGTCGAGGTCAAACCAATAGGGAAAATTATGAATAGTTGCTTAACTTGATTTAGTTTATGAGTAGTATGAAAAAGTAAATGGGGGGTTTTGGAAGTAATTAGTAAGTAGTAACTAAACTTGAATGCTTTGAGTTGTAAATAATATAGGATGAAAACTAGGACTGTCTTACCCCTCGATTCTTAACTTCGTAAGTTTCTCGTGTTCAACCCACCTAATTTGTTGCTCTTCATATAAAGTAGACAAGCTATGTATTATCAACAGTCTTGTGAAGGTATTGATAAATGTCACCCTTTATGATCTAAGTCTAAGGGCATCACCTTATTGATCCTTGTCCATGACTTCAGTTCAACTCTTACCTTTTGAGTCTCGAGTTGATTAGATGAGATTAGAGAATAGTAATGATGGAAGTTAATCTCAAGTTACTGTCTTAATCTTTCTTTTGCCAATCACAAACTCCCTTGTGAGTATGTTTATGAATACACTATATACCCAAGCTTTAGCAGTACCTTCGAGTTCAATTTATGTGAAGAAGATTAAGATATATGTAGTTTACTTTAGAATAGATGAATATCCCATTTCCCTGACATAGTTAATCCACCAGGGTTCCCACAACCTTAGTCAGGGAAGTTAGCCGCTCATGTTTATGCAACAATCCAAGATAATCAATAGTAAAATCATGTAATTAATAAAAAAATAATGAGAAGAATAAAGTATTAAATCTACTATGGAATAATAACCCAAAATCTCAAGAACAAAGCAAAATAATGTAATAGAGTTTATTGAAATGTAAGAAGATATTAAATAATTTAACCTAATAAAATATAAACCTTAGGGAATTTATAGTATCTCAAAAATACTAAGAAATCCTAATATAAATGAGAAAGGTAAAGTTATTTCGGCACATAGTAAGACTCGCTCATCTACTCATGTGCTCATCATATGAGTCGTACCATGTCTCTTGTATCTATTCTAGTGTCTGATCTCCCAACGCTTCAACTTTCTGATATTTATATGACTCCTGCTCACAAATTATACCTTGACCATATGAATCATGTCCTTCACTCGTATCCACCTTGGAATTCTATATTTCTAAGCTTTGATTACTAGTTTACCTATAGTTTTCCTATACAAGTCGTACTTAGACATCCAACTCGTATACTTTTGTGACTTTAACTTTGGATGGTAGCTTTAGATTCTTTTATGCTTATGATTCCTTGTCATAACGCGTGCCTTTAGCTAACAACTCAGATTCTCCAGTTGTATCCTCTCCGTACTTTAGATTCTCAATTCAGCTTTGGCTTCTATTATGCTTACGAGTTATCCTATGAGTCGTATGGTGTGTTGACAACTCGTTAGGTAACTCATATCTTGATCAAACTTTGTCCTTCTAGGTATTTTTCTTCCATTTTCATCCCAACACTATTTTTGACCTATTTTACCTATAATAAACATAAAAGTGCATTATATCTACTAAAATAACCTAAATACATGCATAAATTCAAGGTTTTGAGCATTGAAAGTGTTGAGTTTCCTTGACCCATCATATGCTATTAGGTATTTTGAGAATTAATGAGAGAGACTTGATTTAGATAGGTGGATAGCCACCTATATTCCTGACTTAGGCTCTGATGCATTTTAAATAGAGAATAAGGGGGAGATAAATAAGGCAGTACTATATTTTTCTGTAATATTTTAGTGGATTGTGGTATGATTGAGGGTGAGTGTGATTTTATCAGACAACATACTTATATAGGATAAAGCTACATTATTTTCTATCCTACTTGCAAGTTACAATATAGATTTTTCTATAATAATCCGGCTGGAGATTCATGTTAGAGCATTTGGTGAGACCACCACTCTCTCTTTTCCTAGTCTAACCAATAGTTATGTAATGCAGCTAACATGCCATATATTCTTTATATTGATCATAGAATTGAGGTGACGAGCACTATAGATATTAATTTTATCAAGGATCTAGAAAATATGGTCCCCACACAGAGAGCGCAACCATCTCACACTATTATTCTAGTCTATTTTGAGGGACCTTCAATTTTGGTTGAGCCTTTTGAGATGTCAGACATTGATATTGATATTGATATAGGAGATAAGAAAGTTGAGGTTGAGATTTCTATAGGTAGAGAGGGGGCTACGACTACATCTATGTTAGCCCTTGCTTCTACTTTTATATTGGCTAGGGCATCCACTTTTCACCCTTACCCTACAGTTGTTGGTTTAGTTAGTATGCTGCATAAGTTTCTCTATTACCTAGTTGAGTAGTAGGATGATGTAATAGCCCACCTTACTCATACGAAGTCTTACTTGGAGTCATTATATGGATAAATCCGATGTTGGGTCCCAACTATATTTAAACTACTGAGGCCCCATTTGAGGTGAGGATGATGGTAGAGATGATAGAGTATCTGAAGGTGCCTTATTCTTGGATTGATAGCTTCAATACTATGATTACTATATGGTTTAGTAAGTTCTAGGATTTGAATTTATCTGGCTTTTATGAGAAATGCTATACTATGTGTTAAGAGGCGATTACTAGCAAAGAGCTAGGTTCTATTCTTTCCTTGATTTATCCCATCTTTCACATAGTCGTTGCCTCTACCTCTTCCTATAAGATTTGATTTACTTATGGATAAGGATATAATCTCAATTTTTTGTAATAAGAGGGTTCAAGGGAAAGATCTATAATACCCCATAATACTATTTAATTAGACACTGAAAAAGGTAAATATTAATTCTGGGGTGTCCTAGATAGTTGAGGAGAGAATACGAGCTAAGATAGCGATAATCACCTATTTTAGTTATGCCCCACCAACACCTCCACAAGATGAGCTACGAGATACCCCAGATGGGGGCTAGTTAGCTTTGAATGCATAGAGAATCCTAGGTATATGTCCTTTCCCCTTTTTTATATTATAATTATACACTAGGGATAGTGTTGTAACGCCCTCTTTTTCAACCTAGAAATTAAATCATTGTCCCTACGTGTGTAAGCTCTAATTCCATGGTTTATGTTTAGATTTATGTGTCATGATCTTTCACATAGTATATGAAGTGATTATGAGGTGAAAAATGTTTATATAAATGGACTAAAGCAAGGTTGAGCTAAGAACCTTTCATTTATCCAAAATTGGATATTCGATTCCACAAGGGTCTACTTCAAATGTGTATAACTTTTGATACTCATAGAATTTTTAATATAAATACTTACCAAATTATAGTTATTGAATTAGCTTTCCAAAGATACAAATTTTTCTAAACATTGATAACCAAGCAAAAAGTATGGCATTTTCCATATGAGGTAGTATACCGATACGATCTTGACGCGTCGCGTTGACTGCTCCCTAATACGAAACCTGATGAGAATTTAAAGTTGTTTTATGCATTCATTATGTCCCTAATAGGTATAGGGGCATTGTTGTCACTTTCCCTCATCCAAAATCCATCTACACATAGGATTTCAAGCATAAGAAGCCAAAATTGCTTATTAATCACTCTTCCTCTCAAAATCAAAACCCTAACTCCTTTCCCAAAGATCAAGAACTCATTTCTCGGATGAAGAATTCTAAAAAAACTTATTAAGATTTGGATTCCATTATTCTAACTACGAAATCTAAGGTACACAAGGTTTTTTGAAAACTACTTGGGCATAAAGAAATTATTCAACAACTTTTTACATTGTGAAATCATAAATTTTGAAGGGGATTTAGAATTTATATTACAATGTTTCTTTATGAATCGTTTAATGACATTATTTTTTGGTTTTGAGGCCTTTCCACCAAATTGATTTTAAATAATATATATGTATGTATGTTCTTTAAGTTAATAATTAAATTGAGAGCATGATTATTTATGCTCCCTCTTATGTTGCAACACCTTTTGATTTTGGAATGTTATTCAGAAGAATGATAGCAATGTTCTTGACTATTGTTGGATGATTTAAGATTGATCTATAAATTGACGAGAGGGGTTTTTCACATTGATAAATGTTGAATATATAATGAAATATTGCATGGTTTGCCAAAAATAAATGACCACCATATATTTATTAAAATGATTGAAATGAATGATTTTACATAGTTGATAAATATATTGAAGAATGAATGTTCTTGAATTATTTGAAGTTGGGTGGTCTAAACCTTATGTTTTGAAAGAGAAAGCTGTGATACGATATTTTATGGCATAGAATCATGACTTACAAGTTTTCGTATGATGATGCCAATTCAAATAATTCCATAGTAACATAGAACAGAACCAAATGTGGATTTTACTTGAGATTTATAGATTTTGAACATAGAATGATATATGTTTAGAAAAGGCTAAAAATAGGTATAAAGAGATGTTATGTGGTTATCTGAAGAAGGAATGAATCTAGAAAACTCATTGCCCAAAATCGTGTTTTGCCGATACGAGATTATTATGTCCCCTAGAGGGATTATATATTGGCCTGGTTCCCTATGACATATCAAAATCAGAAACTCCAACTCTTGCGGTAAACTTGGGTTGGGGGCTTGGCTGTCGAATTAAGAGAGGACTCCAATAGCCCATGGAGCTATAGAATTATAGGGTGGACCACCTAACTCAGAAGTAATAGAAATATCAAAACTGCATTGACAAAAATGTTTTATGAATATCAAAGAATTGTCTATGTGTTTTAAACTATATCATGATGTTTTCATGACTTTCTCTCATCTATTATATATATATAAATTCATTATTTTGGATTTCCCTGTGTACCAGTACTTTTGTATTGACCCTTTATATATTAGGGTCTGAAACTCAGTCCAGGGGTCCTGCTAAAATATAGAAGTGTCAGACAGCAGTGTGCAGTTGGTGAACCTTCTTCCTTTTGGAAGGCCTATTTTAGAGTATTGTTATTACATTTTGTTTTGGGTCTGACTGGGGGCCTTGTCCTAGTTTTGTTTCAGACTTTTGATGAATCTTATAATGTTAGAGATTTCGCAGACGGGTGTCATATGTCTAAAATATTCAGAACTTCTTTTCTAATTATTCAAGTTTATGAGTTTGAACATTGTACCATCGTGTATTATTTTTCACAAATTTTTTTATACTATATGAATATTGTGCTTGATTACCAGACTTAGAAGAGTGCCCGGGCCTTCATGGTTTGGGATGATTGTTACAGCTAGGGATCCGGCTCAGGTCATGACAAACTTAGTATCAGAGAACGGTTCATAGTCCTAGGGTGTCTGCAAAATCGTGTCTAGTAGAGTCTTTCTTATGGGTGTGTTGTGCACCATATTTTTAATCAGGAGACTACCGAGCATTTATGAGTTATTTCCCAATATTTCATACTCTAATTCATGTTATAGATTCATCTATATTAAAGTTATCCAAATTTATTCTTCGTTCTAATTTCATGGGCCATGCCTCACTATCGAGGTGGTACAAGTCCAAGAGTCTTGCTCCCCCAATGGTGTGGTTCTCTCTAATTGAGTTATCCATAAAATTATGAAATTTCCAAAGGAGTTGAGAAGAGTCCATAAGTGCTTTAAAATTTATTTATTTAAGCTTATACTCCTTATCCACATCAATCGTGTATTTGATCCTGAGGTATGAAGTATGTTCAACCCCTTTTCTAAAGCCCTTGTTGTAGATGTCATGTATAAGAGTAATGATGTATAGCAGAATGTTGGAACTGTATTTCCACCCAAGTAGTAGTATATGTTAAAGTGTCATAATCTATTGGTAGTAGGATGGTTTAGAAGCTAGTTGTATGAAGTCACAAATTAGAAGTTTGAGTAGGGGTGATTTTTGTATAAAAAGTTGTTTTTAGTTATATAAACCTTGATTGAGGGATAATTTTTTATAGTAAGTGACTAATGTTGTAGCAATATTTCTAGATTGTATAGTAGTGTACGAAGGAAGTGGCTAGCTATGATTATTAGTTATACAAAATAGGGAAGGAGCCTAGATTGGATAGTGATGATTGTTATATAAATCTTTTATAGGCTGGGAATGGAAAAGGTTAGAATAGCAAATAAGTTATAAGTATGATAAATTGTTGTATATGAAATTTCTAAGGTAGTTATGATGTATGCATGGGTAAGTAGCTATGATGTAAGAAAGTGGAATATGTTGATAAGATTGTAATAGGTTATATTATAAGATTTAGATCATCTATTCTTAGTTAGTGACTTTACCCCCTTTATTTTTCTTTCTCTAGTAGTAGTACCTTATATGAGAAGGTATGTAGTATATGTTGAGTTGTAATGGTGATGTCATGAAAGGGTTGTAATAGTCGATAGTAGTCAATTGAAGTGAAATATTTGGGTTGATTTCCCAATTTGATGGACTAGCATAATATGTTACATACTTTATCGGTTGTACGTGATTGTTGCTAGACTATAAGCTTGAACTTTAGATATAAAATATGGTGGTAAAAATAGTAGCTTAACATTAATGATGTATCTTTTATGGGAAATGGATTAGTAAACTTGATGTGATTTGTGAAAGAGCCTAGTTTGATAATTTATGGAAAGTTTAAGTGGTAATCATGAGGTATATGTGTATATGAGGATTAGTGTTAAAATAATGACTTATGGTTGAATTATTAAGTGGATAAGAACGTGAGTGTATAGGAATAAGTTGAACCCCGAGGTAGCATGTTTCTAGATAAGGTGTGTTGTGTGAAGTGTCATGAGCACCTAGATTTCATTCTCGAATCTCGTGGTTTGGAGAAGTCTGGGGAGTTATTGTATGGCATTATTTAGAATTGAATTAAAGAAAAATGGGTAGTCATTGTGTGCCTTTGGTGTTTTATAAATTTTATTAAGTTGCAAGTTGTATGATTAGAGGTGTAATGCTAGTATAAGGAATTGAAGATGGAGCATTAAGTGTTTAAAAGCCTAGGTGTCTATGCCCATGATAATGTTAACCATATGTCCATGACTTTGGGTATTGGAGAAAATTAGGATTTGTGTCCCTGAAGGGGATATCCTAAGGAGAATTTAGTGTCCTTGTATTAAAATTATTGAGGGGAGTTATGTTCATGTCTATATTGATACCTCTTTTATGATAAGGAGTGTGAATGTGTGGACTCATAAGACTTGGAGTTATAGAGTGATGGCTATAGAGGCAAGTTAAGAGTAGCATTTACAAAAAAGAAAGGCCTTCTGAGTATAGTTCTTCAGAGAGTGTTTAGAATTTAAGTATGTGGTGATGTCTCTTTTATATTAAGAGTTGTGGCTATAGATTTTGATGTGGGGATATGTCCATAAGTCTAGGATTGTGATTTTGATCTAACGAGGAGATGGTGAATTAAGGTAGCTCTTGAATGTTCTCAGTGTGGCAAGTTGCGGGAAGAAACTATGACAAACCTATTTCTACTCTAGCATAATCCTCCTACTTCAATTTAAGAGAGTATGCTGCTAATGTCTTACGACATCTGTTCAAGTCATACATATGCCTATGGTTCGAGGTCTCTATGGGCTTATGTCTATGATATGATCTCCAAAACTAAAAGCAATTATGTCTCTCAATAATCCATTCATTCATGTATTCAATCTCTAGGTTATGATGCTCATGATCAATAAAGAAATCCCCGTCATATATCACGCCGAGTTCTTAGAGAGCTATGCTTCTATTTATTATCAACTATTTTTTGCCGAGATAAGCCAAAGTGCTAACTCATGGAAAATATGGGTTCTGTAAATGAGGAGCATTCACTTCAAGTGGAGATCTTTGTCTTAGTTGAAATGTGACACGCCGTAGCATTCTCGACTCAATACCACTATTAGTTGCATGTATAGAGAGATTACTACCTGAATTTTTTCTAAGTGTTAGAAGATGTAGCCATATTTTTGAGCTCTTAACTTTCATGATTTTTAAATTGATCTTCCCGACATCACTACATAGATTTTTGAGTTGATTCATGATCAGGGGTGTATAGGGGGAGTCTCAGGAATGTTTCAAATTTTTCAGAGGATGTTTTAGGCATGTTTGGATGATAAAAATAGTGGGCTAACGCAATATCGATGTGTTGCGCCAGTAATCATGTCGATAGGGACCGATGCGGTGTGTCTCTTAATGTGTTGGGTACCTAGTCTGTCTTACTGATTTCCAATTCTAAGAGGGTAATTCAGTCTTTTCCCCTTATTTTATCTTGATATGTGCACCAATTCTTTTTATCTTGATATGTGCACCAATTTTTTCTCACTATACTCTATCCTATGAATTCATGTTGTATGATGTTTTTTCCAAACGAATTTCTACTTATGATCTAGACACTTGATATATGGAGCACTTCGTGTCTATTTTATCGTATCTTCATTTAATGTCCCTCCTTGAGTAGCGTAATAATTATAAGTTATTGTCTAGTAGTGTTACTTCCATTCATGCCATTTATTCTCAGGTCCCTTAATAAACCACCGTATGATAGTATGATGGTAGATGTGGAAGCGTGGTGATGTGTTAGGTAAGGGTGTAGATGTATTGAAGGTGAAAATTTGATGTGAATTCTCGAGCTAAGGTTATAGGTAAAATGGAAAAGAAGAAGATGAACTTTTGTTGTGTGAAATAGCTAAAAAAGAGGGATGCGGAGAATATATTTGTGAGAATGATTGAAATTATTAGTCTTAGTTGGGAGATCCATATTGTGGGTTTAGTAATGATTAGGCTTGAATGTTGTGGTTACTGACGACACAAACCTGTGTGCTACGTGGTTAGTATTCTCTAAATTAAATCTCTAGTTTGTTTGATGGTAGTGATAAGGTGAAGAAATGTTCTTAAAGGGATGTAAAGTATAGGTCCCCGTAGCTCAAGTTAGCACTTTTTAACCCCGAGTTAGGCTTCAACGTAGCAGTACTAAGTAGTGAGACTCAAACTCTTGTGGTTAGATGTGTGATAGAAGGATTGTAAGATGGAAAGGATGAAATATGTTATTTAATGTTGGGGCATAGCTGAGTGGTGTCTTTAAGTTAAGTCTATTTGTTGTATCATAAAAGGTGGTGAATGCTTCTATCCTGATCCTCCAAGAAATCATAGTTCATGATTAGCACCAATATAAATCAGGTCTATGATCATCAAATAAACCCCTGCCTTATATTGTAATGATTAGGATTCATAGAACCCATGTGCAAGATCATCCCTATGTAAAGTCTTATTATCCCATGTTTCGTGCTTACATATTTTACTCGGGGTTATCATGACACTCGTTTAATGCCTATGTATATTTTGTTGAGGAAAATTATTCAATGCGAGACTACGTTCTTTATTCTACACTTTTAGATCCTGAAAAGTCCCTACCTATCATTCGGGGACAAATGATCCCAAGGGGAAGATAATGTAACGCCTATATTTTTGAGCTAGAAATTAAGTCATTGTCCCTACGTGTGTAAGCTCTGAATCCATGGTTTGTGTTTAGATTCACATGTCATGATCTTTATCCTAGTATATGAAGTAATTATGAGGTGAAAAATGTTCATATAAATGGCCTAAAGTAAAATTGAGCTAAGAACCTTTCATTCATCCAAAATTGAATATCCAATTCTACAAGGGTCTAATTGAAATGTGTATAACTTTTAATAAACATACAATTTTTCAGATCAAGACCATCAAATTATAGATAATTGAATTAGTTTTCTAATGATATGAATTTTTCCAAATACAGATAACCGAGCAAAAAGTTATGGCATTTTCCGTGTGAGGTAGTAAGCCAATGCGATCTTGATGCGTCGCATCAACTGTGCCTCGACACAAAACCTGACACATGAATTTAAAGTTGTTTTACGCATTAATTCAGTTCCTAGTGGGTCTAGGGGCATCGTGGTCACTTTCTCTCACCCAAAATCTATCTATAACATAGGATTTCATCCCTAAGAAGACAAAATTGTCTATTAATCACTCTTCCTCTAAAAATTAAAACCCTAACTCCTTCCCCAAAGATCAAGAACTCATCTCTAGGATCAAGAATTCCAAGAAAACTGATAAATATTTGGATTCCATTCTTTTAACTATGAAATCTAAGGTACGTGGGGTTTTCCTAAAACTACTTGGGCATAAAGAAATTGTTCAACAACTTTTAACATTGTGAAATCATGAATTTTGAAGGGTTTTAGAATTTATATTACAAAGTTGCTAGACAGATCCTTTAATGACATTATTTTTTTGGTCTTGAGGCCTTTCCCTCAAATTTATCTAAAATCCTATATATGTATGTATGTGTTTTAAGTTCATAATTTAAATGAGAGCATGACTATTTACGCTCCCTCTCATGTTAAACACCTTTTGATTTTGGAATGTTATTCTTAAGCATGATATTAATGTTCTTGACTATTGTTGGATAATTTAAGATTGATTTTTAAATTGATGAGAGGGGTTTTGTATGTTTATAAATATTGAATATATAATAAAAGATTGCATGGTTTGCCAAAAATAAATAACCACCACATGTTTGTTGAAATGATTGAAAGGAATGATTTTACATAGTTGATAAATGTATTGAAGAATGAATCTTCTTAAATTGTTTGAAGTTGGGTGGTCTAAACCTGATGTTTTGAAAGAGAAAGTTGTGATACGATATTTTATGGCTCAGAATCATGACTTGCAAGTCTTGGTATGCCTATACCAATTCAAATAATACCATAGTTACACAGAATAGAACAGAATGTGGATTTTCCTTCAGATTTTAAGATTTTGAACTTAGAATGATACATGTTCAAAAAGGGCTAAAATAGGCATAAAGATATGTTAGGTGGTTACCCGATGAAGGCACGAGTCCAAAAAACTCATTGCCCAAAACCGTATTTTGCCGATACAGGATTATTATGTCCTCTAAAGGGATTATGCACTGGCCTGGTGCCCTGTGGCGTATCAGAATCAGAAACTCCAACTCTTGCAGCAAACTTGGGTGGGGGCTTGGCTGCCGAGTTAAGGGCGGACTCCATATAGCCCGTTGGGTTGTAGAATTGTAGGTTGGACCACCAACTCAAAAGTAATACAAAGATCAAAACTGCATTGACAAGAATGTTTTATGAATATCAAAGAATTGCCCATGTGTTTTAAACTATATCATGAATGATGTTTTCATGACTTGATCAAATCTATTTTATATATATAAATTCATTATTTTGGATTGCTCTGTGTACCAGTACTTTTGTATTGACCCCTTATATTTTAGGGTCTAAAACACAGTCCAGGGGTCCCGCTAAAACGTAGAAGTGACAGATAGCAGTGTACAGTTGGTGAGCCTTCTTTCTTTTAGAAGACCTGTTCTAGAGCATTGTTATTACATTTTGTTTTGGGTCCAACTTAGGGCTTTGTCCCAGTTTCTTTTCAGACTTTTGATGGATCTTGTAATGTTAGAGATTTCGCAGACGGGTGTCATATGTCTAGACTTTTTAGAACATCTTTTCTAATAATTCAAGTTTATGAGTTTTACCATGCTACTGTCTTGTATTATTTTTCGCAAATTTTCTTATACTATATGAATATTGTGCCTGATTCCAAAATTTGAAGAGCATCGAGCCTTTATGGTTCGGGGTGCTCGTTACAGCTAGGGCACTGGCTCGGGTCGTGACAAGTGCATAGTCTTTAGTTAGGAATGGGGGTACACTACAACTAAGGGTTTTTCTTACCAGATTTTTTTCCCATATTGTGCTATCATTGTGGAACTGACATGTTTAGGTTGTTTTATGTCTGCGCCAAATATTTGTTATGATGTTCTTTATTTAACTCAGAGAATAATTTGGAACCTAAGGGTAGTTGACGTATTTTTTTAAGTGTGTGTGAAATTTAATACCCTTCCAAACAAATTTTTTGAATTGTGTGATGAGAATGTATGTGTGATTATTGTGAATCTTGTTATGGAATTAGGATTAGGGAAAAAAATAATTATAGATTAGCATTTTCATAAACTAGGTAGGTAGTACAAGATAATATAACCCTATATGTTTGTGTGTGAGATTCTTGGTTTCCTTTATGCATTTAATCCAAAACATGCCCGATTAGTCTTGCCTAGGTTTTAGGATTGTTGGTTAGGACATGATCATCGACCATTTTAGAATTTAGTCCACTCTTAGCCTAAATGACTATGCAAATATGAAAAAGTATCCCTTGATCCCTAATTTGATCCTACATAGATATACTTTCTTATTTTCACCTTTTACTTTCCCATCTTAGTTACAATGAATTTGTTTGACCCTGGTCCCTTATTAGACATTGTGTAACTCAACTCAGGAAAATAGCCTAAGTTGAGGATGGATATTATTGGGGTGAGTATTTATAATTGGTTATGAAGAAGGGTTTGAATAAGAGAAAAGGAAAGAGGGTTGGGTGTGGTAAAAAGAAAAAAAAAGCAAAAAGAAAGAAAATTGAAAAAAAAAAGAATAAAGAAACTGTACCCAACATAAATAAGGGATAAAAGAGAAAAGGGGAGAAATAAAGAAAATTGTGGTTGAGAAGTGGACCCTAAATATAATTGTGGTGTCAGAGAAGGTAATTCACTAGTTCCCAAATATACCATACCATTCCCTAAGCCTACATTACAATGGAATAAAGTCCTATAGTGATCCTATTCTGACTGTCTGAAAAAATAAAGTTAAAGAAAATAAGGGCAAGCCCATGGTATTCTATGCACATTGATTGGAACTTCTTTTGTGAGCATGAGTGTTTTGAAATAGTCCCTTGCATTGACATGAATTATATGATATTGTGAGATATGGGATTTTTTCTATGAGGGTACATGGGTTGTATTGCTAGCTTCTTATCTGTTTGAATAGTGTAACTTGCGTATCTGCTTGATTATTTGTTATAATTTAATGACATATCTTTATTCCTTTGTGTCACATTGTTGTTCTACATAGATCCACACAGTATTTTTGAAAATTTTGAAATATTAGGAGGTAATGTTTTGAGCTGAAATAGAGTTGATTATCGTAGGTAACTTATGTTTCTCTTTGTTAATAATCATTGTGTTATTTTTTTATGTGTTTGTTGCCCAAGGACATGCAAATGTTCAAGTTGAGGTTGTTGATGTTCCATCATTTCATTGAACTTTTGGTGCTTAAAACTTGAAAATATGCAAGTACTTAGGTTTGTTCTTGTTAGATATGATGATTTTTTGTGTTTGTTTTGCAGAAACTAGATTTTGGGAGCTGAGAAAAAGAAAAGAGTTAAAGTGTATAGAATACCTTACTTACGGGATGTAAGTGGCACCTATGGCCACCGTAACTAGCCACATAAGTATCAAAAGAACAGGATCTGAGAAGCTAAAGTCTAAAGTTGAGTCTTATAGTAATGAAGCGAATACTTATGAGGCATAAGTACCACTTACGCCTATCGCAGTGCCTTCGTAGGTAGAATTTAGAAGATCTTAAGTTTTTATGATACTTACGACCAACCTAGGTGTCCGTAAGTACCACTTACGACCATCAGTGGGTTCGTAAGTGGCCACCGACCTAGTTTTCCATATTTATTTTGGTTCGTATTCATAGAATTCTGATGTATTTTATAAATTCATTTTTGATTTTTTTTGTATTAGTTTACACACTCTTTATATTCAAAACATTATATTTATTCTGAGATCGACTTTTGATCTTGAAATCCATTGTTCTAAGTTCTTATGGTTGATTATTAATTTGATATTCTGGGTTTTGTTCTTAAATAGTTGTAAGATTAATCCTATGCTTTCTTTGAAGAATTCTATTGATTTTATTGCAAACATGAGCAGCTAAAATAACTATCTAGGATTGTGGGGATCCTGGAGGAATAACAAAATATAGGAAGTGCGAGGTACTTCTGAATCATGTTTATACATGTATTATGATCATCTTTGGTTTGATTGCTTTATTGACTTCTGCAGAAGTTAAGAACTTTCCTGTATTTGAGATTATACTTACAAGAGAGGTTGATATTAGGAAAGAATATCACTACAGTAATTCAAGGCTATCGACTCTTGTCTAATTAACTTGACATCCAAAGGAGATAGTTAAACTAGGATCCAAGACAAGGGTTAGTAAGGTGACACTCTGAGACTCACAAGGTGAAGAGTGAAATTTACCAAAGCCATTCACGAGACGGTTGGTATTACATATCTTGTTAGATTCTGCATGCAAGACAATGAGTTAGTTTGATGGAGAACGATTAGTCTACAAAGTTATGAAGTCTGGGGGAACATAATCCTAGTATTCATCACAGATTGAGTTCAACCAAAAAGTGACAAAGATTTGTTAGTCTTTCAACCAAAAAGTGACAAAGATTTGTTAGTCTTGATATTGTTCTCAACAAATCCCCCATTTTCTTTTCAATATTTTTCTAGTTACATCACTAAATTGGTGAGAGAATTTGGCCTATTCCCTGTGGTTTTGACCTTAACCTCTATTGAGTTATTACATTTGACAGCAGTCGTATTGTACTTTCTTGGGAGGTATAACTTAGGTGACATCATCATGACATACAATGGCCTATCATCAGATCTCATCATCACTAGGCATGATTTTTAACTTTCAAAACCTTCATTAGATATCTTTAGAATAGGACATACTATAACTCATCATGACAGACAAAGACTCATCATTATGAGTCATTGCCACAGAGATGTATTTTCCATCCTTTTAAGTTTTTTAGGCCTAACGCCCAAGATCATTAGCATGATGAGTTGTCCTAGGTGATGATGACTTATTATTAGTAGTCATGGTTACTGAGCTGATTTTTCATCATTCTAAACTTTACGCTAAACACTCAATACAAGTGATGGGGTGACCAATTATACCTAACAACGACCTATTATCAGAGTCATCATAGGGGTTTTTCCGTAGGTTTTCTATGTTAAGACTTAAACATGATCTTAGTAACTTTTGAGGTGTTACACATAGAGACATGAAACACCAAATGTATTCTAAAAAACTTGGTGGCAACACAAGATTGTAAGACACTGCACCCACATAATCAAGAATTATGAAAATACCAGTATACTTGTGGCTAAGCTTTCCCCTCTAGAAAAAATGCAGCACTTTCTCCATAGGAGAAACCTTAAGTAGCACATGTTAACCCTTCTTGAAGAACATGTCTATTATATTGCAATCCACATATATTTTTTGTCTACTTTGGGCTGCCATCAAATTTTCTTGAATAAATCTCACCTTCTCTTGAGTTATATTAAAAAAGTTTGTGCCAAAAGGTTTCATATCAACCACTTTAAACCAGTCTATAGGTGATCAATATCTCCTCTTATATAGAACCTCAAATGGGGTCATATCACTACTAGATTGGTAACTGTTATTGTATGTCGAGAATTCACACAAGGGTAGAAAATAATCCCAATAACCTCCAAAATTAACTTTTACAACCAAAAATAGAGTACATGATGACACATGTCACACCCTCTAATCTAGGTAAGCCTATTCCAACCTAAACTAAATACTTAAAGTAAATTAGAAGTGGAAGAAGAAGAACTAGATAATCCTAAAATAATAAAAAAAAATTATGATACATTCTAGGATTGGTTGTCACTAGTACAAGACATTAATGCATAATAATATTGGTTAGTCTAAAATATCTTAAATGCACAAAAAGTACAAGACAAAAGAGGAGAGATTGTCAACCAATACCTTGATATCCACAATGTCAACACTTACAAAACATAATAAAAAATATGCTACTCAAACTAATACCCACATAAATTGAAGAAGAAAGAAAAAAGGAAAAAAGAAGTAAGGATTAGTAAGAAATGTGTGTTCTCAACAAGTATCATCTATAACCAACCCTAATCTAAACTGATAGTGAGAAACACCACCCCCAACTACCCAAATTGCCTATATAATCTACAACAATAGATACACCACTTCATCTTAATAGGGTGACCCAACATAATAGTCATAGGAATATGACTATCTAGGGTAGGAAAACTAATCCATATAAGTCAACACTAGTCATTTTGATGATCCACAAGTAAAAAGAAATCATTAATAAGGGAGACTCATTAACATAGTATACTAGGCTCAATTATCATATTTAACAATAATCTAGGATAAAGTAATGAAAGTGTATAATTATGTATTTATCATGCTACCAATAGATGTGACACAATAATCTTTTTGATCAAGCCGTAGCAATACCCCACATTTCATAATACCTCCAACACTAATCAACTAAGTCATGACAGAATATGATGTAATATAGAGAAATCAATGCATAATACACAATATAACAAAGAAGGTTTCTTTATGGTAATTCAATACAAAGTTAAATACTCAAACACAATATCAAACCATACCATGGAATGTAATGCAATATAATGATGATAGGATTATGATGATTAAGACATGCATGTGTATTGTATATGCCTTCTGAGCCTCATTGATTCTAGTATAGTACTATATACTTTCACAATTTTAACCTTAATGTATACTCCTTCTTTAAATCTAATAATTTGGACAATTAAGAAATATGAAGAGTAATCAGGGCAGAAGATTAACAAAGATAAGAGTGTCTTTTATGAGAATGATAAGATGCTAATGAAGATATTCAAATGATAGAAGAATGCACTAATTTTTCTGAAAATATTCCTTTGACATGTCTAGAATGTCCAATTGGACATGCTAGAGAAAGTAATAGTCATTTCTGTAGATTTTTTGAACAATGTTCAAAATAAATTTCAAATATGGAAAGGCAAATTCTTATCCTTTAAGGTAAAAGTTGTGTTGATAACTGATGTTCTCCAGTTTATTAGCTATCAACCATTATTCCTCTCAAATGTTTATGATCTTCATAGGGTTTTTTTTAGATTTTTATGGAACTTCAAATAAATTGGCAGCAACAAACATTGGTTATATTGGTCAGAGATATGCCAACCAAAATCTAAAGGTAGATTAGGGTTGATATGTTATCTTGATATATCAAAAACCTTATTTGCTAAGCTATAGCAGAAATTTAGAGCTAAAAATACATTTTGGACTACCTTTATATAAAATAAATACCATAAAAGGTTCAGACCATATGTGGTAGAATGTAGAGGTGGATCTTAAACATGGAAGTTTATGCTACAAGCTAGGGATTTCTTTGATCAAGAAATAGGGTGGGAGCCAAAGTTTTGCAACTCTAGTATCTGGTTTTATTATTGGACAAAATTGGGTGCTTTATATTTTTATTTTCCTATTAACTATCATATTAATCATGTTTTGGCAGATGTGAAGAAGCTTATAGATCAAGGAGAATGAATAAATACTTTCAATATCAGTTACTGCTATAAGGATTTAGCAATCACATTGTCAACACTATTGGTGTAGATGAAAAGTCTAAAGACTACGAAAGGCCCTATTTATGCAATGAATAGCTCTATAAAATTTACTGTTAGTTGAGCTTGCGAAGATCTAAGATCACCTAGTGTGTTGAAAGATGTATTTCAACATATTTAGGTAAATTATATTCATTTCAAGGTATCCTATTTCCAAAGGAGACTTTGTAATAAAAAAGGATTCCAATTGGAGAATTCAAGGTCAAATTTAGTTCAGAAGAGGATGGTATCAGTTGTTTTTGTGATAGTTCTAATTTAGAGACATATGAATAGATTTCTATTCAATACCAGAAGCTACAAAATTTATAGTTCAATTAGTTGTAGCCATTTCAAGCCCTTTTGTATAGTTAAAAAGTTTAATTTTTAAATGGTGTGAGGCATCTTTTACCAATAAACCTAATCCTTTGTATAAGGCTATTCTTGCATTTATAGTGTGATAGATTTGGAAGAAAAGGAGTGCAACTAAGTTTTGTGGGAGGATGGTGATTCAAATGGAATTTAACAAGAACATTCACTATGTGGCAATAATTAGGTATCCATTTTTAAAGAATTTACCTAAAACTTGGCATATGATAGTGAATATTTTGAAAAATATTCTCTCAATATTGATTTTAGGGTGGTAATATGAAAAACTCCTTGCTCAGGAGTTTATAAATTCTATTTAGATGGAGCATCCAAAGGCAATCAAGAGGCTAGTGCAAGTGGATTTTATTTGACAAACTGGATAGGGGAATTAATCTTTGCTGAAGCAGAACACTCGGGACAAAGGACATTTATTGAAACTAAAGTTGTGGCACTTGGAATAGTTTGTTTTGTATAACTATATACCTGTTATACTAGAAACAGATTCCTTTGCTCTAAAGATGATTTTTGAAGGAAGTTGGGAAGTCCCTAGGATTATTGCTATGGAAGTGAATTTAAGCAATTTTTAAGGACTAATCTGAATTAAGAGGTGGAGCATACATTAATAGATGGAAACATGCTGGCAGATATTTTTTTTCTAGAAATGTTTACTATTTTTGTGGAACATCAAAATTAGCATACAATTTACTATAAGAGGTTTCACTAAATGGAAAGGTTTTCATAAATGTAGAGCAGAATCAAAAATCAAATAGAAGAGTGATGAAATTTCAAAGTAGAGATTTTAATGTCCATTTAGTAAGATGAAAAAGAGATTACAACAACAGATATCAAATGAAAAGAACAACACATCACACGTGCATCATCAAATTTCACATAAAAAGTAGATGGAGTACAACAAAGTGGCAACTTAGCAGTTCCAACGCAAGATAAACCCTGGATAAAGGTATACTTAGTGGAGTTGAAGATTATCTAAATTTTTGTCTACATAAACAATTTATTAGCATTATTTTTAGCTCATCCTATTGGAAAAATAAAATTAGAACAATTTTTACTTGACTTGGCATCAGTTCTTTAAGAAAAAGAAAGAAACTTATCTCAGCAGTAGCAAGCTAGATCTTTGAAGGACGAGCTGAAAAAGTCTTCATGGGGTATTGATTTCACGAAATTGTGAGACTTTGAAATAGCGTTGGTGAAATCAATCCGAACACAACCTTAAAATAGTGAAGAGCTTTGTAACCATGAAGATAACCTCATTTTTTAACATTTATCAGCCTTCTCATCCATGGGCAATAAGATTTTTGTAGAAGATGAAGGGATTGCATCAGCTGTATTGGAGCTTCTAGGGGTTTCCATTTTTAGCCTTGTCATTTTGTTTTTAATTTTTTTTATTTAGTTATTGATATTTTTTTGTTGGGTTGAGTTGATTAACATAGGGGCTTACTATTTTAACCATTATTCTTGTATAAATTTTGATTTATAGAATATATGGCTTGCTAGGATAGGACCATATACTTTGACAATGTCAATCAACCTTACTGGTAAATGACCTAGGTTAAGGGTTTTCAAAATATCACAATCAACTTTATAGGTAAATGACCTTCGCCAAGGGTTTTGATAAAGTATTTTCTTTTCGTTCAAAATTATTTTTTCTCAATGGTACAAATTTCATAAATATATATGGTTGAAATAAGGATATAATTCTCATAACCAATCAACATGAAGATTATAATTACTTTAATACAAGTATAAAATGACCTCACAATTAACTCAATATGACAATAATTTATGATATGAGATATGACATGGCACCAACAGAATAGATAGTCATGTAAGACATCAATAATATCATTTCAATCTCCACTCTCGGGTATCACAATAACGATAGAGGAAAATAATGCTAAATTAATCCCAATATATCTATCCGAGCTCCCGCACGGGTACATAACAATAATAATGGTAATTAATGCACAAAAAGTCCTATGATGTCAAATTAAGACCCCATATTGGCATCATAACAATATAATCTCTCAAGTAAATAATATGTGTGTAAGCCCCATATGGTAACACGATAATAATGGACAACCCAAACAATGAAAATATAGTGAACATACCTAAAACCTAGTTTTATCCAAACAATAAGTATCACCTTTTTCCATATATGACATCAATAGACTAAGTTATTGAAAGGAGAACTATGTTAGTTAGCAATGCTCTGATAAAAGATACTAAACATTGATAATTACATCAACTTCTACAAGTCTATTTACACTCTAACTAATTTCTAAACCTCAATCATTCCATTAAAAAAAAATAATAACATAATTATCCCCTAAAAGTTAACTAAGCCAAAATCATCATAGTAAAGTCCACTAAACATGATTCAAGCGCTAAATTAGGTACCCACTATGAAGTACTCATGATATATAAGTTATTTATCTATAATATACTCTAGGCATATAAGTAGCAAGACTAACTAAGATAAGCAATTATATGACTACAATCCATCAAAAAACTCCAATTTTAAAAGAGATGTTGTTCATTTTATTAAGTGGGGCCCCAATCCTAAGTGACTTACTAAACACAAAAAATAAGCATACAACCTTAAGAAAAGTCAAGGTATACCTCAAATTGCCTTTATAGGATATTCACAAATTAAGATACAATCAAAAGCATCAACCAAAAGCTCTATTCCCTCAAATCATCACCAAACACAATTAGTCTAATCAAATATGGAATTTACAAGTCAAAATAAGTTATCGATACTAATGTCAATATATATTGGTTTTGGATCTAAATTTAGTTCAAAAATTAATTATAACGCTCTAGGCTTTTGGTCCTTGAAAATTTCAAAATTTAATCCTCACTTTTCTAGCTACAACTCCCTAACGAGTCATAGAGAGTCATGACAGGTCATAGTGACTCAATCTAACTTAACTAGAACAAGTCACTTAGTATTCTGCTCTAAGTACGAGTGGGTCTCAACTAGTCGTCAAGACTTCTTATGGGTCGTAAGGACCAATTCATAAGGTGTCCAAAAAGTATGGCCAAAGACACCATATTTATTATGACTTGAGGCCATGAGTCGTAAAGACTCATGATGCGTCATTATGTCCCAATCATAGGGTGTCCAGTGTGTCATCCTAGATTTTTTATTGTCGTGAGTACAATAAGTGGTTATAAGTTACCATGTATGGTTACGAGTTGGTGGTATAAATCATAGCCAAATAAGTATGGGGCCTTAGTGTTTTTTTCTTGACTATGACTCCTAGTGATGAGTCGTAATGTGTCTATACGAGTTGTATAGTGACCCATAGTCACTAGCAACAATTTTAAGTCTTTTCACTAAGGGAACTTTGGATATTTCCCCTTTACCCCAATTGTAACCCATGACCTAAATCCCTATTGGGGACCCTATTAGAATTTTTAAATCACAAAAACACTCTCAATTTCTCTCTTAAATTATCTCAAGTAGCCATACTTAGGGTTACCAAGTAGTGGGTCATTCAAAGGCTTAAGGGTTGAATTCCTTTTGTGAAACTTGTTATTTTAGACATGTTACTCTTCCCTCAATGTTAATATATTAAAAGCATATGTTTAAAAGTATTGTTCATGAGATATCGATGTTGATTTTGAAAACATGGGATGAGGATTTTGTATAACTATTATTTATGTGATATTTTATGTTTGTCCCTGCATGGGTTAAGTTTAAATAGTGGTTTTAAAGTCAATTTGATGCAGGGAAATGGTGAATGAACTAGGGATTATGATTTCCCAAATTTGTGACTTTTAAAATGGTTATGACCCCAACCCCATATTATGAAATTGGGTTGTAATTTTACGGAATGTTGGAATTTGTAAGATTAAACTAAGGGGGTTGTGAATTTACCCAAGTGAAGATAATTGTTTTAGCATAGTGATGTTACCTTACAAGTATAGTTGGTATGTCGATACAAACAATGTATGCCAAAATGTTTAATGTAATTTAATGAAATGAATTGTGTGATAAATATTTTAATTAGGCTTTAATAAGGGTTGTGTAGTTGAGTCGTGAAAATGGTTGTCTTAGGGGACCCACACAAAAACCTTTGGTTGCCAATATGGGGCTCTATATGTCTGAGAGTTTAAGTCATCTTATTTCAATTATTTGATTGAGAGGTTTGAGTCTCCCACATCATATTACATGATTTGGTGCTTATCTCACCTTGATATGTAGGGAGGTTTGAGTCCCCCATAGTGCATATGTATATCTTCTGATCCTTACAGCCATATGCACTAGGGCCCTATCAGCTAGGGGAGAGCAGGGCCCATATAGCCCATGGGTGACTTTGTTTGTTATGATGCTTGAGCTAAAAAACCTAGTCTAAAGTTTTAAAGTTCATGTTAATCCTTGTTCCCTATCCCGACATAATATATCTATATGTATATGCATTTGATTATGTGCATTAGTTTTGAATAGTTTTGAACTGTTAATCATGGCATTATATTATCATTATCCCTGAGTTACATGCTAGTGGTCACCCCACAAACTATCTCTGGATGTTATATCCCCAAACAATGCAGGCACCAAAGAATCTTCTATTTTTCCTGCACAGAGTTAGGTTGATCAGCTCAATTCGTTGGTTTATTATGTTATGGTGAACTAGTGAGCCTCCATTCCCTAAAAGGCTAAGGCATTTCACCAGCTTTCATTCATAAATTTGAGTTGATAGTTACTTTTATTATTATTAACATAATCATTTTCATTCTCATTATTATCTGTCAGAGTCGGGGATATATCCCGACCAAGACTAGTTTTAGTTCTTTCTTTAGAAAGCTTTATTTATATTATGTGGATATTAGGTGATATTGGTTAATTTTTGGCCGGTCATCGATCGTCGGTTATAGATATGTTTTGACTTTCTTAAGCTTGATGTATGCTATCTTATTATATTTTTAGAATTCATCTGACATTAGAGGATTTTGTATTTGGTTTTATTAGGTTCAAGGGGTGATTTTTAGGTTCAGGGAGTGATATTCTATCTATGTGAGACTTGAGATACCCATCACGGCCAAAACCTGGTTTGTTTCATGATAGACATGGTATCAGAGCCTAGGTTTTATTTAATTGAGTTTCCAACAAAACTGTGCCAAGTAGAGTCTCATTTAGGGGTGTGTAGCATGCCACACTTATAAGGGATATAAGGAATTAAGAATTTTTCCCTTTCTTTTTGTTCTATTTTAAGCTATAGAGTCTAAGGTCTTGAATCTCCTTTAATTTCCATATGTTTACTTTTTAGATCATGCCTCCCAAAAGATCTGATATTCATGAAAACTCTTCTATCCTATTTGAGGACAATGTGGATGGAGCTCATCCTACTCTAAGAGTTTAGACCCAATCTAAGCTGACTGTTTCTGATTTCCTTGAGGTAAATCCATCGGTTCCCTCTATTCCTACTCAAGAAACCCAGGATAGAGTGTCTAATACTTAGTTTTGCTAGTTGATTTATTTGTTTCCTCAGTTAGTAGCCTCTAAAACTTAGCTTGTTATTTTTGTTGCTCAATCATATGATATTACTAGGGTTGGAAAATTTATGAGGTTGATTCCTTCTTTTTTCACCGGTTCTAAAGTTATGAAAGATCCTTAAAACTTTATTAATGAGATGGAAAAGATCTTCCATGTGATACATGCTACTGATGTGAAGGGTGTAGAGTTTGTTGCTTATAACTTGAAACATGTAGGGTACCAATGGTATGAGAAGTGGACCAGTCTAGGGGTAATGATCTCGAGTATTCTTTATAGGATGATTTCTCTAGTGCTTTTTATAATTGCTTTTTTTCTCAGGAGTTGTGGGAGGTAAAGACTGAGGAATTTGTGAATCTAAAGCAAGATAGGATATCTGTAATGGAGTATGCCTTGAAGTTTCATGATCTATCACATTATGCTCCTGAGTTGGTATCTAGCATGGGGACTAAAATAAGGAAGTTTGTCTTTGGGTTGTCCCTTAAGTTGATCTTGGAGAGAAATACTTCCATGATAAATAAGGATATGGACATCTCTATACTTATGGTGTATATGCTAAAAATGGAAAAGGGGAAGAAGAATCAAGTAGAGATAAGTCAAAGGTAGAGTGGGATATTTCAATATTCGGATTAGGGTGGAAGTTAGTAACAAAGTGGTAGAGAGGGTAGAAAGTGGCCTGACAAAAAGTGGGGCAATTTTGGTTCCTACTTTATGCTAGTGCACCTTATTTAAAGTCTTTTGGTGATCGTCGTTCTTAGTATGATAGTGGGTTTAGAGCACAAGGAGCTCAGTAACAAGCTAGCAGGGCTTAGTCATCTCTATCGTATCCTCCTTGTAGATTATGTGGTCAGGTGACCATGGTGTTTATACAACAAAGAGAAACGAATGCCTTAAATATTAATAGATTGGTGATATACTAATGGATTGTCCTTCTAAGGTTACTTCTAAGGTGAATAAAATTAATGTTGCTACTTTATCAGCTCTGGCACCAAAAGGTGCTACTTTTGTATTTGGCTCTGATGTAGGATGGAATCGTCTGTATACTCTTGCCACTTGCCAAGATTTTGAGGCATCCCCCATTTTTTTTACTGATATGTTCAAACTCTTTTCTTATGATGTCTATTGTCTACTTGATCTCGGGTCTACTCTCTCTTATGTGACCCCTATGTGGCTATTTATTTTGGTTTTAATCCTAAGTGTATTTTAGATCACTTTTCTGTGTCCACCCTAATGAGTGACTATATTATGGCTAGAACGATCTACAGGGGTTGTGTGATGTCGGTTCATGGTAGGGAGACCTTGGTGTATCTAATAGAGTTAGACATGTCAGACTTTAATATCAGTTTAGGGATGGATTGGTTACATTTTTTCTATGTGTCTCTTGATTGTTGGACCTAAAGGGTTAATTTTTATTTATCAAATGAGCGAATGATCGAGTGGGAAGGTAGTTCCTTAGTGCCTAAGGGAAAGTTTATTTCATATCTTAGATCCCAGAAATTGGTTTTAAAAGGGTGCCGCTATCACTTAGTGCATGTAAAGGATTTTTTATCCAAAGATCCTTCTTTACAGACTGTCCCTGTGGTCTATGAATTTCTCATGGTGTTCCCTGATAATCTTCCTGGTGTACCTTCAGTAGGAAAATTGATTTTAGAATTAATATTCTTTCGGACACTCATCCTATTTCTATCCCTCCTTATAGAATAGATCTAGCTGAGTTGAAAGAGCATAAGGAGTAGTTGAAAGATCTTCTAAATAAGGTTTTTATCCGACCTAGTATGTCTCTATGGGGTGCTCCTATTTTTTTGTTCATAAGAAAGATAGTTCACTTTGAATGTGTATTAATCACCGCCAATTAAATAAAGTGATCATGAAGAATAAGTACCCTCTTTTGAGGATTGATAATCTATTTGATCATATTCGGGGTGCTAAGTTCTTTTCTAAGATTGATCTTTGGTCGGGTTACTATCAATTGTAGATAAGGAGGTGGATATCCCTAAACTACTTTTCAAACTCGGTATGGTCATTTTGAGTTTTTAGTGACGTCTTTTTGTATGACTAATGCCCCGACAACATTTATGGAACTTATGAATAAGGTTTTCCTTAAGTTCTTGGATTTATTTGTAACTATCTTTATTGATGATATTTTGGTGTATTTTAAGAGCGAGGCAGATTATGTCGATCACCTTCTCCTTGTGTTGCAGACCTTAAAGGATCAACATTTGTATGTAAATTTCTCTAAGTGTGAGTTTTGGTTAGATAATATGGCTTATCTGGTTCATGATGTTTCTAGTAAAGGTATCATGTTGGATCCATAGAAGGATTTGGTGGTTAAGAAGTAGCCTAGCCCACGAATCCATCCAACATTCGGAGCTTCTTAGGTTTAGCTGATTATTATAAAATGTTTGTGGAGAGTTTCTCTTCTATTGATGCCCCATGGACTAACTAGACTCAAAAGAAGGTGAATTCTTGTGGTCTGATTCTTGTGAGGGTAGTTTCGAGAAGCTGTAATATTAGTTGACTTTGTCTCCAATCTTGACTCTGCCTAAGAGCACTGATAGTTTTGTGGTCTATTATAATGTGTCCCGGAAAGGACTGAGTTGTGTGTTGATGAAATATGGCAAGGTAACCGCTTATGCTTCTAGACAATTGAAAGTTCATAAGAAAAATTATCTGATCCATGATTTGGAATTGTTAGCTATGGTGTTTACATTAAAGACTTGATGGCATTATTTGTATGGGGTCCATGTTGATATTTATTTTGATCATAAGAGCCTGCAATACGTGTTCACCTATAAAGAATTGAATCTCAGGAAAGCAAGATCTCTTGAGTTGCTGATAGACTATGACATGAGTCTTCACTATCATCCAGGTAAAGCTAACATGGTTGTTGATGCTCTTAGTAGGTTGTCCATAGGAAACTTGTCTTATGTGGATGAGTAAAAAATGGATTTAGAGAAGCATATTCACTATTTGGCTAATATCATAATTCATCTCCTAGATTCTGAGAATGGTGGTGTGATTGTTTAAGAGATGGAAAGGTCCTCTCTTAGTGCAAAAGTAAAGGTGGAGCAAGTGTTGTTGGATCCTATTTTGATGCAAATCAAGAATGATGTAGGTAGGTAGAAAGTGATTGTTTTTTACATCAGTGGTGATGGTATCTTAAGATACTAATATAGATTATGTGTTCTTGATATTGATGGGTTGGGAGGAAGAATTTTGGTCAAAGCTCATAAGTTGCAATATACTATTTATCCTGGTTCGACGAAAATATATCATGATCATAAGGAAATTTATTAGTGGAATAATATGAAGTGGGATGTGGCTAATTTTGTTGATAAGTGCATGGTGTGTTAGCAAGTGAATGTAGAGCACTTAAAGCCTGGTGGGTTGACTCAGGAGATTGAATTACTAGTGTGGAAATGGGAGATAATTAACATGGACTTTACTACGGGTCTTCTGCGGTCTCACTAGCAATTTGATTTGATTTAGGTCATCATAGATAGGATGACTAACTCTGCTAACTTCTTGCCAGTGAGGACTAATTTCTCTTCTTAGAATTATGCCAAGTTTTTCATTGAGGAGATCATGAAGTTGCATGGTACTTTTGTTTCCATAGTATCTGATTAGGGTACCCAGTTCTCGTCTAACTTTTGGAGATCGTTCCAGTGAGGTTTTGGGAATAAAGTAGCCCTTAGTACTGCTTTCTACCCACAGATGAATGGACAAGCAAAAAGGACAATTCAGGTTTTAGAGGATATTCTTCAGTCTTGTATTTTTTTCTTTCGGTGGTAGTTAGGTTGACCACTTGCTTCTCATAGAATTTTCCTAGAATAATGCTTATCACTCTAGCATTGGTATGGCTTAGTTTGAGGCCTTGTATTGTAGGAGGTGTAAATCTCCTATTAGGTGGTTTGAAGTTCATGAAAAAAAGTTGTTTGGTTTGAGTCAGGTTCACCCAGCTATGGAGAAGGCAAAGGTGATTCACGATTTACTTAAGGCTGCCTAAACTCACCAAAAGTCCTATGCAGATGTGAGGCGAAGAGAGTAAGAGTTCAGTGTTAGTGATTAGGTGTTGTTGAAGGTGTCCCCCATGAAGGAAGTAATAAGGTTTTGTAAGAAATAGAAGCTCGGTCCCCATTATTTTAGTTCGTACTTGGTTTTGAATAAGGTTGGTAGTGTCGCTTATGAATTGAAGTTGCCTTCTAATTTAAGCTCTATTCATCCGGTGTTTTATGTTTTGATGTTGAGGAAGTGCGTGGGTGATCCTTTGACGCTTTTTCCTTAGAAGAGGAGGGAATTTTCTATTCTTTGTTCTACAAGGATGTCCCGGCTGAGATTTTGGATCAGCAAGTTCGTCAGTTGTAGACAAAGGGCTTGGCTTTGGTAAGGGTCTTTAAGGAACCAAAAGGTTGAGGAAGCTACTTGGGATGTCGAGGAGGACATGAAGTCCAAGTATCCATTCTTATTTCCCATACCCGATAATCGTGATTGAGGTATATGATTTCTTAGCATCTTTGTTTTCTGACTTTGTTTAAGGAAATGGTCATTTTCTTGTCATCTTTGTTTCTGTCTTTATTAAAGCAATGAGTAGTGATATGTGGAGTTAAATCGTGCTAATAAATGCCTTGTCCTATTATTCAAACGAATAATACTGGGGGGAGTATGTAATGCCTCAAGTTTTTGGTCCTTGAAAATTTTATAAATTTTATCCTCACTGTCCTAACTACGACTCCCCTGATGAGTCATAGGAAGTCATGATGGGTCGTAGGGACTAGGTAGTAACTTAATCAAAACAAATGGCTTAGTATTCTCCTCTTGGTACAGGTGGCTCTCAAATAGTCATCAAGACTTCTTAGGGGTTATAAGGACTAAGTCATAACATGTCCAAAAAGTTTGGACAAGACACTGTCTTCATTACTACTTGAGGCCACGAGTCGTAGTGACTCATAACGAGTTGTTATGTCCCAATCATAGGGTTTCCAATGTGTCATCCCAAATTTATTGTTTTCTTTAGTATGAGAAGTGGTTACGAGTCATTATATGTTGTTTTGAGTTGGTGGTATGAATCGTAGCCAGACCAGTATGGGGCCGTTGTGGTTCTGTCTTGACTATGACTCCTTGTAATGAGTCATAATGTGTCGATACGATTCGTATAGTGACCCGTAGTCACTTTCGACAATTTTCAGTCTTTTTACTAAGGGAACTTTGGACATTTCCTCTCTACCCCAATTGCAACCAATGACGTATAACCTTTTTAGGGATCCCATGAGCATTGTCAACTCAAATAAACCCTCACAAAAGCTCTCTTAAATTCTCTCAAGCAACCATACTTAGGGTTTCCAAGAAGTGGGTCATTCAAGGGCTTAAGGGTTAAATTCTTTCTGTGAAACTTGTTATTTCTAGCATATTACTATTCCCTCATTGTTAATTTGTTAAAAGAATATGTTTTAAAGTATTGTTCTTGAGATATTTCATTTCCAGCATTAATTTGTATACCGTATGACTTACTATAGGGATGATAGGATATGTTTATGACTAGTATAGAATGACTTACCCTAATATCATGTTTGTCATAACCTTTAGTTTTTATAGTTACATACATGGGAAGTACAAGTTTTTGGAATTAGTTCTCTCGGTCCTTTACGGCTATGAGTGCCTATCCGCCCCAATAGGGTTTGAGGCTTGAAAAAAGTGGTATTAGAGCAGTTCATCCTAGGGAGCCTTCAAAGCCGTGTCTACGTAGAGTCTTGCTTACGGGTGTGTTGTGCACCACATCTATAAGCAAGAGGCTATGGGCATTTAGGGGTTGTCTCTTTTTCTTCATATCTTAGATCGTGCAATAGAGCCCATGTTGTAGGTCAAGTCATATTTAACCAGTAAACCTATTTTTTTCCTCTTATTATAGTAAAGATACCGATTACAAGAAGGAGTGAGAATACATGTAAGCAAAAAGATGTGGTTGCCGGAGAAGGGACCAGCAAGTCACCACCTAGACAAGCTAATCAAAGCGAGGCTCAAGCTGAGTTTCTATCCCAGACTTCTTCTACTCCTCTCTCTCCAGAAAAGCTAAGAAGGAGAAGAACAACATCCTCAGAACCACCTATTAATGCTATTGACCAAGATCTAAGGAATACAGTACAATTATTGGCTCGTATAGTTGCTGGACAAGCTCAAGGACTAGCCATTCCAACCACGGGTTCTAGTGGTACAGATAGGGCAGCTAGCCTACAAACACAGGATTTTCTTAAATTGGATCCTCCCACATTCACCAAATCAAATCTTACTGAAGACCCATAGGACTTTATTGATCAAATCCAAAGGGTTTTAGATGTCATGCATGTTTCGAGTAAAGAGACAGTTGAGCTAGCAGCATATAGATTCAAAGGGAAGGCTATATTGTGGTATGAAGACTGTAAACGATCTAGGGGTATCGATGCACCTCCATCTACTTAGAGAGAGTTCAAAAAGGTATTTCTTGATCATTACCTTCCATATAAGATTCGAGAAGCCTGTGCAGATCAGTTCTTAAATCTTCGCCAAGGGAATATGAGCGTGAGGGAGTACAGCCTTCGGTTTAAGTCTTTGGCTAGGTATGCTCCCAATGTAGTAGCTACAATGGATGATAGAGTTCATCGATATGTAGATAGATTGGATCCATATTTGGTTAGAGATTGTACTATTGCTTTTTTAAACAAAGACATGGACATAGCAAGGATACAAGCTTTTGAACAAAAAATAGAGGATCAAAGGAAAAGAATAAGAGCTCAGGAATTAGAAAGAGGGTATTCCAAAAGGGCTAGATCTACGGGTAAGTTTATGGCATCCCAAGGAGAGTTTAGGCCTCGGTTTTCTAATATACAGCCTAGGCCATTGTGTTCTTATTCTACAGCTAGTGCTACACCACAGTTTCAAGGGTCTAAAGGCAACCAGTTTGGGAAGAGAAGTGAGAGTCAGAGTTCATGAACATAAATACGAAGACACCAACTCTTCAAACTATTCCAGTGGTAAATTAATTTCCTGATGTATTTCCTGAATATCTTCCGGGTTTGCCTCCAGAATAAGAAGTGGAGTTTGGTATCGATGTTATTCCAGGTACTCAACCAATCTCAATTCCTCTATATAGAATAGACCCGACAGAATTATGAGAGTTGAAAGAGTAATTGAAAGACTTGCTAGAAAAAGGATTCATAAGGCCTAGTGTATCCCCTTGGGGTGCACCAGTGTTATTTGTGCGTAAGAAGGATTGCTTGTTAAGAATGTGTATTGACTATAGAAAACTGAACAAGATGACTATTAAGAACAAATATCCCCTTTCGAGAATTGATGAGTTATTTGATCAGTTGCAAGGCGCCAAGTGGTTTTTGAAGATTGATTTAAGGTCTGGGTACCACCAAATGAGGGTCAAAGAGAATGGCATACCCAAGACAACTTTTTAAACACGGTAAGTTCATTATGAGTTCCTAGTCATGCCCTTTGGGATAACTAATGCACCTGCAGCTTTTATGGATTCGATGAATAGGGTGTTCAAGCCTTTCTTGGATGTGTTTGTGATAGTTTTTATAGATGATATTCTGCTTTATTCGAGATCAAATGAGGACCATGCCAATCACTTACAATAGGTGTTGTAGTTTCTTCGTGATCGTAAGTTATTTGAAAAGTTCTCTAAATATGAGTTTTGGTTAAAATCTATGGCATTCTTGGGTCATATTATATCTGATGAAGGAATAAAGGTTGATACTTAAAATATAGAAGCCGTGAAGAATTGTCCAAGACCTATAATGCCTATGAAGGTTCATAATTTCCTTGGGTTGGCAGGTTATTATAGAAGGTTTGTTGAAGTTTTTTCTTCAATTTCTGCACCTTTAACCAAGATAACACACAAAGCATCCAAGTTTCAATGGAATGATGCATGCGAAAGAAGTTTCCAAGATCTGAGAATAAGTTGACTTCTACACCCGTATTGGTGCTTCCAAAAGGCACAGAGGGGTATGCATTGTATTGTGATGCTTCAATAATTGGCTTAGGGTATGTATTGATGTAGCATGGTAAAGTCATAACATATGCCTCGAGACAATTGCGGCCATACGAGAAAAATTATCCAACACATGATTGGAGCTAGCAGCGGTTATATTTGTCTTAAAGATATGGCATCACTACCTATACAGGATTTATGTTGACATATACACTGACCACAAGAGTTTGTAGTATATTTTTAATCAGAAGGACCTAAATTTAAGGCAATGAAGATGGCTTGAATTATTAAAATACTATGACGTTGATATCCTGTATCATCCGAGAAAAGTAAATGTGGTGGCAGATGCATTAAGTCGGAAGACTATGGCACCATCTATAGAAAGACAAGGGATGACTAAAGATTTCTACCAACTAGCCAATTTGGGAATTCGCCTTCTTGAAACTCCTGATGAAGGGCTTATTATTTATAATGCTACAGGATCTTCCCTCGTAGCTGAAGTAAAAGAGAAGCAATATGCAGATCCCAATCTATTAAAACTTAAGGAAAATATGCAATGTGGTATGATGAAATCATTTAAGCTTATGCAAGAAGAAGTACTTCGGTGCCAAAACAGATTGTGTGTGCCGAATGTAGATGGACTAAGAAAGAGGATTATGATAGAAGCACATCATTCAAGGTATTTTATTAGTCCAAGGTTAACAAAAATGTACCATGATTTGAAAGAAATGTATTGGTGGGGTGACATGAAGAAGAACATTGCAAAATTTGTAGCCGAATGTCCAAATTGTCAAAGAGTTAAAGTAGAGCACCAAAAGCTCGAGGGTTATATGAATGTATAGATCTTCCAATCTGGAAGTGGGACATGATCAACATGGATTTCATCACTGGTTTGCCTCGTACATCTCAAAGGTTTGATTCCATATGGGTGATTGTTGATAGGCTTACTAAATCAGCGCACTTTCTACCGGTTAGGACCACTTACACAGTTGAAGAATATGCCAAATTATATATTAAGGAGACTTTTTGACTGCATGGAGTTCAAATCTCTATTATATCAGATCAAGGAGCTCAATTTATTATAAATTTTTAAAAGCCTTTCTTGAGAAATTTGGGAACACAAGTGAATCTAAGTACAGCTTTTCACCCTCAAATAGATGGACAAGTAGAATGTACCATTCAAACACTCGAAGATATGCTACGAGATTGTGTATTAGACTTTAAAGGTAGTTGGGATGATCATCTACCTCTCATCGAGTTTGCCTATAACAATAGCTATCATTCAATTATCAAAATGGCACCATATGAAGCTTTATACGGAAGAAAGTGTAGATCACCAATTGGATGGTTTGAAGTGGGTAACAATACCTTGTTCAGGCTAGATCTTGTTCATTAAGCTATGGAAAAGGTTAAAGTGATCCAACAATGGCTAGAAATAGCCCAAAGTCGACACAACTTATATATAAATATTAGAAGGAGGGGGCTAGAGTTTGCTATAGGTGATTGGGTATTCTTTAAGGTATCATCAAAAGGGGGTTATGAGATTTGGTAAGAAAAGAAACCTAATTCCATGTTATATAGTCCCATACAAGATTACTCAGAGGTTTGGCCAAGTCGCTTATGAATTAGAGCTACCCCAAGAGCTCTCAACAGTTCATCCAGTATTTTACGTCTTAATGCTTCAAAAGTACATTAGAGATTCATCTCATATTACCCCTACTTAAGATTTACAAATTATAGATCTCACCTATGAGGAAATACCTATTGATATTCTAGATCAACAGGTTAAGATGTTGAGGAATAAGGAAATAGCTTCTGTATAAGTGCTTTAGAGGAATCAGCAAGTAGAAGAGATCACATGGGAAGCTTAAGAAGTGATGAAATCCAAGTACCCCTATTTGTTCAAATACGAAGAAAAAGTCCAAGATGTCGAATTGGAGCAATAACAAGTGTAAAATATATAGGTACTATATGGTAATAGGGATATTAAACTTAGGCTTGAACTTGTTTTGGTAGGACAGTTAAGCTAACATTCGAGGACGAATGTTTTTAAGGGGCGAAGGAAGTAACATCTCGTATTTTGCTTGTACTTGTTCTAATTATCTGAAACTTGGTATAGCCTTTTGATATATATAATACATGAGAATTGTTATGCAAATATTAATGGTATAGATGGAATTATAGATGTTGGCTGTACAGTTTAATATGATGCAACTAAGTTAAAGTTAAGATAACTATTTAAAGTTGGAATCATAAGCTAGTATTTGAATCTAAAGTTTAAAGTGACCAAGTGTGTATAAGCTGAAGGTTAGATTAAAGGGATTAGGAGCTAAAAATAGAGCAAAATATCGAGGTGCTTGCTTGACTTATTTAAGATAGTAGGTGAGTCACCTACTTAAGTTGTTTGGACCAAATTAATGGACCCATGGCTATGGATCAGATTTGGGTCTATGTTAATATGCTCATTTGGGCCAAATTGAACAAAAGAGAAAGAAAATGGATAAGTGGCTCAACACACCAATCTGGCAAGGCCCAAATATAATTAAACCCAACAAGAAATTAAGTAAGTAGGCGCATCACCTACTTTGAAGTTTCAGCAGCTTGGACCCTTAAGTAGGTGCATCACCTACTTGGACCAATTTGACCAATTTTATGGTCTAAAATGCAGCTAAGGAGGTGGACAAGATAGGGCCTTTAAAAGGCCAAGTTGCTGGTCATTTTACTTTACTTTTAATTCACTAAAAGGAGGATATTTCAGCAAATCTCTCTACTCTCTCTCTAAAATAACAAGAACAGCAGCCTTATTTTTCTTTCTAAGGTTCTTGAAGAAACCCTCACCTTTGCAGCCCAAGGTAAGTGAAAAACACTTAAGGTTTTGTTTAATTATCTCATGAAAGATTAGGAAAACAAGTTATAAGTATTTGACTATAAGTATATGGCTGATTATAGAACAAGTTGTTTGTTCACGTTTCCTTGTTATTGAGGAACTTTTTTTGTTCTTCTTTGGTTTAAGTGTGAAGGAAAGTTCAAGCTCTTGAAGAGTTCAATTAAAAGAATAAGTTATTGAATTGAGGTAAGGTGAATGCTCTATTTTGTTTTTCTTATATATGAATTTGAAAGGGGATTATGGATGTCTTGTTATTGAGAACTCAGGAGATGATAAGTTCAATAATTGATTGCTACAATGAAGGGGGTTTGGGATTGTTTCGTGGACTGTTTTGTATGTATATGTTATGGGCTGCCAGGTTGAAGTTGGATAAAGGTGTGATGATTTTGTAATGAATTATAGAAGAAAGATGTGGTGATACACCACTGAACTAATGTTTGCTGCCCAATCTATTTTGCGTATTGTTTGGAATGTGTAATGAAGTCGAGGTGGTTTTGGTGAACCTTATAAGAACCTAAATGGTATGTGGGTGTAATTGGAGGAAAAAAAGGGTTAAAATAACACCCTTGTTTGATAGATTAGTAGTTGCTGCCCGGTTACTGTATTGGGTGAAATTAAGTATCTCAAATGTGTTGATTGGTTACTAATACTAGTTTACCATATGTTCTATTGTAGATAAGTAATCTAAAAGGCGGGAAGTCAAGTCGGGTTAGTTTCGGAGTCAAATAACCAGGTATATAAGGCATACTCTATTTCACACTCTTTGGCATGAAATCGTACAATTGTTCCATCAA
>JAPEIP010000009.1:112100121-112138397 GCA_026120095.1 Capsicum chinense
AAAAATTACTTAAAATGAAATTAACCTTAGAAAAAGAAGATACAGATAATGATTTATTTAATACATACAAAAAATTATTTAATACAGATGGAAAATTACCTATACATGAACAACAAATACTAGTTAATCAGATAAAGAGCATAAACCTACGCATTGAATATAGCAAAGTTAGAATAAAATGCTAAACAGAAATTGCTAAAATTTCAATAGGATAAAATAATAAATTACACAAATTAATGAATACATCTTACGAAAAGAATAAATCTTTAAAAGATATCAAAACTAAACTATATAGTTTATACCTAGAATACAAAAGATTATATAGTACTAATGAAGATCCTAAAACATTAGATAATTTAATTACGATAATATCTAATTTAGAGTATAATTAATAAAACATCTTAAGTCAAGAAGATAAAAATGAAAATTAAACCAACCAATAATATACACGAAATAATCTACTTAAAAATAAATACTTATTACTTAATAACTATTTATTTTCTAGTAAACTTACTGCGCCTAATCCGCACCCCCTACAAATGGTATCAGAGCCCAGTTATTTAAATAATACGGAAGTAGCATAAGGAGCAATCCGATGGAATGACCAATTTTAATCTGCTTTCAGTTTCTACTACCTTTTTGTATGGCCTTGGTTGGCACGTAGTAGAATCTCTTCATTTTATTTCAAAAGTCCGAATGATTTCTTGTTATCCTTCTGTACGACCTCTTTATCATCATCAATTATGACACAAAATACTTCATATATTATAGAACTTAAGTGAATGCTACATTCCAAGAGCATTTGAGTTTCCATTCCTTGCAATGTTGTCACAACCCGAGTCTATAGCTTAGACGTAATATGGTTCTCAAAGTCACAAGTGACTCCGAACTAACTCACGGCATGTCATATCAATCAAAATTACTAAATACTGATGTAGAAGCTATTTGAATTTAAGAATAAATATCTTAAATAAATATCAATTATAAATATATCTCTAAAATAACTACTAGGTTAGTCATGAACTATAAAGTTAAAATGTCTAACTGTTCGTATAAAAACCTCTACTAACTACAGAGGTGCTGGGACAAACCCTATGTAACTCTAAATGTCTGAAACTAAAATAATACCAAAGAATATGATAAAATCCTTATCCTCGGATTATGGGTAATCACCACTATAAAAGGTTGATATGGTACTAGGATCTGTTAATAATGTCACAATCTAAGACTACCCCTTAGTCGTAATATGGTGCTTGGAATAACAAGTGGTCCCAATCTAACCCATGAATGGGCATACTTCTTGAGTAACTAATTTAAATTGTATAAAACTAAATTTACTGATTGGAAGCATGATCATGAAAAAGTCTGAATGAATATAACACGGATAGAGTTTACAACATGATAAAATTGTAGAAAAAACTTGAATTATATGTAATGATGTTGACTGAGCATCTATGAAGCCACTACTATACTGACTATAAGTAGCTGGGACAAGACTCCAACTACATCTAATTAGTACGTATGAATAATAACAATATAGTACATCAACTACAACTGAATGGAGTACCCTAAAAAGAGAACTCATCACCTGCTAGATGGAAGTTGCAAACTATCTCACTAAGATGTGTGGGCTACAACTGGTACCTATATTATGACATAGTGTAAAACATAGACATATATGTGGATAAGTACTTGGTAATGTATTGAATAAGTGGGGGTGAATGCAATAAGTATAATTGAATAGTTAAGTAATCTCAAAATATGCATGCTAAGTGAAAGTAGACTCACCAAGAGAATGAAATCAACGAAAAACTGAAGTATCTTAAAACATGAGTAACAGACATAATCTGATATGCTGGTGAATCACTACACTTAGTTACTTAAATACTTTCTTTTGTAGAATAAGTAAAACTGATGTTGGGAAGTGGTAAAGCATGAGTACGGTATGTGAATCTCATGTAAAGCTGAACGTGCTATAAAAATGAACTGAGGATCATGTATGGATACTGGGCATGAAAAAAATATGAACATGTAAAACTGAGAATACAAGACCAAGTATAGCATGTACTGACATAATTTGAATAACATGAATAATTACTGACATTTGATTACATTATTAACCAAATTTGAATTGAGATAAACTAAATACAGACTTAAATTATGGGAGCTATAATGTAACTGGCATTCTCCAATTTAAGGAAATTGGGGTCTAACCTGTAACCCAGTTGGAAGGGTGTCAGTACATTGCCATGGGTACTAACACATTGGCTTTTGGATCCACTAATCTAAAGTTCTAAAGGATTTAGGGAGTCAGTCCAAAACTGGCGGGTGACCCCTAAAAGAGTGTCATTCCAAAACTATCGGGTGACATCTAATTATACTATGCTGGATACACAATTCTAGAACTTAGGAAAGGTTACTAAGGACCCAATACAAACTGGTGGGTGATCTCCCATCTTTATGTTTGATCGGTGGTAAATCCTACTCCCAACAGAATGATGCTGGTATTATTATGGGTTTAATATGATATGATATTGTACTGATAAGTGCTCCATGAACATAGAAATCTGAATATTATGATAAAAACATGATCTGAAAGACTTGTAACTTAAAAATAAAGACATTTATTAATAAAGAAGTATAGGGTGTTCATAAACTTCTAGCAATGACTACAATAATGTGATAACAAGGCTTAAAATAGTTGTATGGAAGCATACCTCAAGGACCCAAAAGATATGACATTTCAACAAATAGGTAAGAAGCATGGATTCGAACATGGGAATGTGTTAAACAAGAGAGAACAACATATTTACATGGTATAATACAATGTTTGATATTGTAATACGAAATCACTTGAATATGACAAGGGAAATTGATGTTTAAAACATAAAATAACCTAAATTTTCATGGGATCATATGTGGACATGGATTGAATTCAAATTATTAAGTAAAAGGTTGAATTAAACTCATCTTGAACATATGAAATTCCATAATAAAGAAAAACCCCATATTTTAATCAAAGAGAGGGTTTTGGGGCTCAAAGGGTAAAAAAGACCCATTAATGAATACACCACATACCTTAATTGAATGCATTCTTGAAGAAATCTTGTATTCGGAACTTAGTTCCTTGTGTTCTTGAGAGAAAAATATTGAACTTTGTTATTGGGTAAGGGGAAGGGTTTCTACTAATAGATTTTGAGGTAATGGACAAATAATAAGCCTTGGAATGTTAAAAATCATGTTTTGGACAATTGGGGTTGAGAGGAAAGGTCCTAATTTCCCCTAGGCCTTTTTTTCCCATGGGAATGGCCCTCATGGTACTACCCCTATTCCAGTTGAATAGCCCACGCGAAGAGACCCCTTGTATTATGGAATAGACCTCGCAACGCGGTGCTATCGCGACCCCTTATTATTTCTCCTAAAAGTGGTCATAATATTTTGCTCGGCTATCGGATTAAGGTAAAATTGGTATCGTTGGAAAGATAACTCAGTTATCTACTATATGGTGGGCATTGAGCTGAATAATTCCATATATATCAAAAGTTACCCATGTTAAAAGTTTACCCTTGTAGAATAAAATATAAAAATTTGGCAGAATCAAATGATATTAGTTTAACTTTGCTCTAAGTAATTCCTATGAAAAAATTTTACCTCATAAGCACTCTTTTCAATAGGATAATGATCATGAAATATTTATTCTAATGTAAATCATGTGATTAGAGTTTACACATGTAGGAACGACAGTTCGATTTCCAGCTCAAAATATTCAAGGTGTTATATTATCTCCACCTTGGATCATTCATCCTCGAATGATGGATAGGTATTTGTTGAAGTATTATAAATGTTGAATTCTGTGCACATGAAAAGTTTGGTAATGAAAGATATAGCTGAGCTTAAACATTAAATCGTCCATCATGAAACTGATATTTGAGCTGACTTGATTCTATTGACTATAAGGAGTTGATTCATGTTGACAGTTTTGGACTCACTTGAAATGTCATGATATGAACTTACATATATAACTATGAAGTTATAATTGACACAATAAAACTCTAAGAGTTACTAAGGATGAAGTAAAGTACATAAATTCTCAATAGGAATTGTTCCTCAATAAAACACATATAAGAATCAAAAGAAAAGGGCTATATGGCGTTGCCAAGTACATTATTTAATCACGAATAACGAGATAACGATACCAACATCATACAATAGGTATCATAATGTCTGAGATAGAATACTTGGAAAATTGAGATCATTCACTGAACACTTATGAACTAGTTCATGACTAAATAGATTAATCTAAAACATGATGCATAGACTAAACTGAATTCATAACTTGCTTGTATGCAAACAGTTACCTTATGGAATAAAGATATTCATGAAACTTCAAATAGTAAGACTAGATGGAAAGATAAAAAATCATAGGAGCTTATCTGTCAGATTGCTAATGTGTTTTGCCAGCTATACGAACCGAATTATACTGAAAGCCTATACTAAACTAAAGTGTTTCTTCAACACTATTTCTAAGAAGCTCTAATAATGTTAGGGGCAAAGAATTTTGGTCATGATCTGAATTAGATATCTGCATAAGGAATCGCAACATGCCTACAACTCTATAATCATAGACTATAGGCCTATAAAACATAAGCTAGTATAGAATCACTTTGCCTTAGGCAATGCAACTGCTAACTTTCAAGCTTAGCCACTCTTCTCAAATACTCCCTCAACCATACTTGTCCTTTTAAATACTATGCTCATTCGACCCAAACCTTTGTCAGGTTATGTATTTGACAATAACCGCTTACATTCTTTTTTGGGAGTTTTAGTTTAGGTGTATCAGTGCACATTAATCTTCCTCTTATTGATGTTTTATAAAGAATTTCTAGAACATGCTAACGGAATGTACTACTATTACACTTACTGAAGAATGCCCCTTAAAAATTTAGAATAGACTGCTAATAAAGCTTAAGGATTGGAGAAGTTTCACTACGTAAATCACTATTTAATAGTCTATCAGTTCTTAAGGCTTATGTGAAGTTGGGGCCAGTATTAATTTAATGTCCACACCTTTTTTTCATAAAGATAAGGTTGGAAAGTCCAAGATCCGGTATAATTATTTTATAGTTGACTGATCATTCACTTGCAAAGATTTATTTAATGGCTTAGGATGTGTTAGTATAAATGTGTTCACTTAAATTCACAATATATTTAATTATGTTGGACTTTGATACAGATCTAGAAGTCCCATTCATTTTGGGATATTTATTTTCATCTACTAGTGTGCTTTATTAGATATAACTATTAGGTAGCTAACAATGAGGGAACATGACAAAGTTAGAGTTTTTGATATTTATACGGCAATAAAGTTGTCAGATATTAATAAGGAGTTATTTACAATCACAGTTATTAATCTTGAGTTTGACTGGTAACTTAATACTTTAAGGGATCCTTTTTAGAGAGGTTTAGTGGGGGTATGATATTTTCAAATATGTAGGGGCTGATGAGATGATGTAGATTTTAGATGTGGTTTGCTTATTTATTAAACCTGCATAGAGAATAATCGGTAAGGTTTTATTTTAGTAAATTATACATATTTACATGTTTGATTACAAGGTATTCATCTCTAATTCTGCAGCTTCTAAAATAGATGGCTTAGAAGGTGGCCCAAATCTATTTAGAGGTTAGAGCCACAAGTGGGAGAAACATTGACTATTCTAAAATAGAGGAAGAAAGAAATTAGATGGTAGATATCAGACATCTAGGGAAACTATTTCCTAGAAAAAAATTTCATGGAGGATGGGTATAGACAAAGTGTTCATTATCAGTAGAGACTGAATCCAATTTTAAAAGATATGGTGAGGAAAGAAGAGATTAAGTGGATAGATGCAAGCATTGTCTACCGAATTTTAGATAGTAAGTGGGTTAGTCTAGTCAAATATATACACTAAAAGGGTGGAATAATAATATTTACTAATGAAAAGAATCAGTTGATCCTAACCGGGATAGTACCATATTGGAGAATTTGCATAGACTATCATAAGCTCAATAGGGAAACTTTGAAAGATCATTATTTGATTCCCTTGATTGATTAGATGCTAGACATGCTTATAGGTTAGGTGTATTATTGTTTTCTTGGATAGGTATTGGGCTACAATCATATAGTTGTTGCTCCAAGATATCAAGAGAAGTCAACATTAATATGTCTACATAGTACCTACGTCTTTAAGATTATGCCCTTTGGACTATGCTATGTAACTACCACTTTTAAGCCTTTTATAATGGAAATTTTTCGTTCTATATTGGAGGAATTCATAGACGTATTTATGAATGATTTTTCTATATTTGATAACTCTTTTAAAGTCCTACAGTATAACCATAATAGGGTCCATACTTATTCAAAAAATAAAAAAATTAGTTCTAAACTTGGAGAAGTGCCATGTTTTTGCCAAGGTAGGCATTATCCTTGGGCATAAAGTTTCATGACAAAGCTTGGAAATAAATTGATCCAAGACTCGTATGAAAGAGAAGTTTCCATTACCAATATCTGTGAAGGGTGTGTGAAGTTTTCTTAGGCATGCAAACTTCTAAAGGAAATTCATTAAGGATTTTTTTTAAACTCACTAGACCCATATGCAACCTACTAGATAAAGAGGTTAAGTATTAGTTATGTGATGATTGTGTGAAAGATTTTGTGGAATTGAAAAAGAAGTTTATTGAAGCTCCCATATTGATTGCTTTAGATTGACCATTGCCATTAGAGTTGATGTGTGGTGCTAGTGATATAGTTGTGGAAGTATTCTTGGGGCAAGATAAATATAATATAGTTTGTTCTATAAAATATGTAATTAAAACTCTAGATGCAGCAAAGCTAATTATATATTGAAAGAGAAGGAGGTGTTAGCCTTGGTGTAGGTATTTTATAAGTTTTGGTCTTATTTTATGGGTATCAAGGTTTTTGTTTATATAAATAATGTGGCCATTCAATACTTGTTAAATAATAAGGATGCTAAACATTGTCTCATTACATGCATTTTGTTGTTGCATAAATTTGATTTAGATGTAGAAAATAGGAAAGTGTTGGAAAATCAAGTAGTTGATGAACTTCTAGTATTCGGTCATGTTCTAGAAGATGTGAGTATTCGAGAGGAGTTCCTTGATGAAAAACATCTAGAATTAAGCATTGTAGAGCTACATTGGTATGCAGATTTTGTGAATTTAATAGTTAGTAGAGTATACCACCTATGGATACTAGTAAGCAGAGGAAGGGGCTTTGCTATAAGTCTCTGTTTTACGTATGGGACAAGCCATACTTGATCAGATAGATCCAAGACCAAGTTATTCAAAGCTGCATTATGGAGTATGAAGAAAAGAAGGTATTGGAGAATTGTCATTCATATTTTTATAGTGGCAATCACGGTAGTGAGCATACTACTCAGAAAAGTATGATAATTTACTTTTTTGGCCCTCCATATTCAAGGATGCACATTCATTTGCAAAAGAATATGACAAATTTAAATGAATGGATGCTATTTCTAGACAACATGAGATTCCTTTGAACAATATCTTAGAGGTGGGGATCATTTACATATAGGGAATAAATTTTATAGGTATTTTCCTCTATTATTTGGAAACACATACATTTTTGTTACTTTCTGTTATATTTCTATGTGGGTGGAAGCAGTGGTACTCCCTACCAATGACTCAAAACTAGTGGTAAAGATTTTCAAGAAGCACATATTCACAAAGTGGAGATGTTATTATTAGTTATGGAGGGTCACATATTGTCAATAATTGGTTTAGAAATTTGTTGGCTAAGTATGGATGTGAGATACAAGGTTGCCACGACTTATCATCCCAAACTAGTGACCAAGATGAAATCTTAAATTGGAAAGTGAAGCATAATATCCAAAAGACAATTCATGCACAGTGAAAGGATCAGTCGATTAAGCTTGGTAATGCATTGTGGGAATATATAAATATCATACAAGATGAAAATTAGTATCTCACCTTACAGGTTTGTTTTTGAAAAGGCATGTCCCTTACCTGTAGCGGTAGAGAACCTAGCTTATTGGTATGTGAAGAAGTTACACTTTGATTCTGATTTGGTGGGCTACAAACTAGTACTATAGTTGCATGAACTACAAACATTATTTGGCTGAAGACGAAGGCCAGTAGAAGACATTTGTGGCACTATCGAATGAGTGATTGCGTATTTGGTTGTGCACCGATGTTAAATTAGGATCTATATAGGAGGAAACCCGTGAATGAATTATAATAGATAGGATCAATAAGGAAAAATAAAAAAAGTAAGGAAAATTAATAAAAATAAAAAAATGAAGTATCAAACCTTGAGAAAACTATAATGCTTCGTTGGAGGAAACCCATCCCTCTAATCCATTTTATTATTTACTTTATTGGTATTTTTAGGTACCAAGGGGAAAAAGGAAGTTTGGTAAAGTTCAAACGATGAAAAAATACATTAAGTAAGAAATTCAACATGAAAAGGACCTCCACATTGCTCTATGAAGGGCCATCTATTGAGCCCTACACCGTATAGCATAAAGGAGGGAGCTTTGGGTTATTCTGTGTGATAGGCTCATCTACACACACCTTTGTTCTATGCCTTGTGCCTCATGATGCAACCCCTAATTTTATCCTAAAGGTATATTCAATTGGTTGGGTCAACCCATCCTAGTATGAATTTAATAATACCTTAACACAAAAGTAACCCTAATTTCCACTCCCCTTTATATGGCTCTACAGTTTTATCTCCAAGCCAATATGCACCGCACCTCAAATCTCTAGATTTCTCTTTTCTTTCTCTTGCCACTTCAACCCAAGGTGATATTATATCACTATTTGATTGATATAAGCTTATGAAATTTATTGATAAAAATGAATTATTTTATTTTACTTTATTTTATTTATTAATTATGAATATTTTGGTCAATCATTGAATAAAATAAACTGAAAGGGAAATCATTTTTTCCTTTATTTAAATTGGAGAAATAACTTATTCTGGATTATAGTAAGACATTTCTTAATAATAATCAATTAGATATCATCCTCCGCACTCTTTTCATCGTATATAAATACACTTTCATATCCTACTCTGTTGTACTAGTAACCAGATTTTTCTTATTGATTATATTAGACTATATTTTAACTGTGTTATCTAACTTGTGCAACAATGTGGATACCCTCACAATATCTCAAGTACATTATTGTCATTTTAGTGGATATGAACATGTAGTATACTCTTTGATTTTGAATTTTTTTTAAGTAAAGCAGAATCATGTTAAAACATAGTGCTTTAAATATTTGATGAGGAACACTTTACTTGAATAATTGTGATGTGTGTAAGTTTTGCAATTCTCATTGGAAACATATTTTTTGAGAAGTGATGGATTTTAAAGTTGCACATTGTTAGTTGTTAATGCCCTATTATAGTACGATTAATATTTTCAACAATGATTCACTCGTGAGTATGCTAATATTATACATGATTGCATAGTATCATCATCTACACACGTTTATAATTGAGGAGCAGGGGAGATAATAATTGATCATGATCTTGCATATAATTTTAAAAGAGAAGAGATGATTGTGCTACATGACTCGAACTAGGGCCTTGCCATAATAGGTGATCTTAAGCCCAACCAAGACCGGAGAACATCCCTGATACCCAAACAAACCAAAAAACGTATGCCCTAAGTCGAGTGAATTCCAATTATCTAACAAGATAGAGAGTTTAGGCATGAAGTGACTTTGGGATAAGCCTATATCCGAGGCGAACCCAACCAAGTCAATCCACCCAATAACCAACCAATCCAACCAAACCAAATCCATAAACTAAAACCAAGACAATAATTTAATGTATGTTTATATATATATATGACATAATCCATCCATACCATACCAAAGTCCACAGTTGTCCACACAAAGTCTCTAAACCAAACCGTAGATTACCTACTCGGGATATGCCCTGACATATCCATAGACCAAGCCTATGAAAGACAAAAGTACATAAAGTAATCCATGACATGAAATAGATGCCTTCCGAACTATGGAAGCTCACAACTTAAATCCAATAGTTGATCTCGAATCTGGCTACTAAGAAGGAGGTGTAGAATGGTCGGTTCCTGCATCACATGGGGATACAACTGCACTAAAATGGGTTAGCGGGTGAACGGTAGTATACACTCAGGATAAGGATTAAATAATATCATCCTGTAAAACCAAGTAAACTATCCATATGCATACAAACCATATATATATATAACCATGCCCGAAAATTGAACGATTTTAGCATGCATTTGAAACCATTAACCTAGGTATGTGTAGCTTAACCATCCTTAATAACCCACAGGCTATATGGGTCCAGTATGACACCTGAATGGGCCACAATGCATGTTGATGCACAAACCGAAGATACCATAAGAGTAAGGGATTCCCAAGTATCATCCACATTCTCGTGTACCTCATAATATCCTATAAGGTCTTTATGGCCTACCCCTCATGTCGACAAACATGAGTTTCCAGTTTTTGTCACTTGGACTCTTACCTTCACGATTAGCTATCTCACCCCACCATTAATTACCAATTAAAACCATTTTCAACCAACCAAACCATTATTATTAATTGAGTCTATACATAGTGGTATCTTCATACCGACTATAAATTACAAGTATTGTCCCTAGCAAAACTTTTTGAGATAAATAGATTCCCATGTACCCATAGATCACATTATCCAATTAACTTGGGGGAGTCCTATGTACCCCACAAGTGTTCAACTATTATGATTTCTTGGGGAATTCCATTATACCCCACAAGTGTTCCACTTTTATGATTACTTGGGGGGATTCCATTGTACCACACAAGTTGTTCATTAATATGTGTACTTGGGGGATTCGTTTGTCCCACCCAAGGATGTTTAATTAACCAAACCATTACAACCAAAACCTTTCCATTTAACCATGACAAACCGTTCATACATTTTAAACAAATTTAGTCCATTCCAAACATTTAAAGCATTTGTACAATTTAAACCATGCAAAACCATCCAAATCCATTTAGGGTTCCATTACCAACCCATACAATGCAATAGTTCCAATGTAAGTTCAACAATAGAGTAAAACATTCTTTTAGGTATTTTATCGAACATGTTGATGGCATGCCTTTACGAAGACCATAACCAAAAGTATAAACCGTCATAATTTGGGTTACTCATGAACCATTTTTCAAACCATAACCAACAAGCAACCACATGTGTAAACCATCACCAAAACATGTAACAACATAGTTTAAATCAAGACCAAACAATATGCATCAAGGACTTCAACATTGGTTTCCAAAACCACCATTTATGACTCATAAATCAATAATTAAAACACCTTAAATCATGCCTTTAGTTGGAAATAAAAATGAGGGAAGAATTGCATGCCTTATAAAAGAGGATTTTGGAGTGAAACTTGACTCTTCAACCCTTTAAAGAACACTTGTAGAAACCCTAGCCTCCGATCTTCAAGAGAGAGTTTGACAGAGTATTTGGAGTGTTTCTATTCTTTAGCAAGTTTTATGAGAGGACACCAAGGGTTATATAAAGAGTTTAAGAGACTATTTAAATTGTTTCTATTCTTTTACAAGTGTTATGAGAGGCCACCAAGGGTTAAATAATGTGGGGACATATGGGTTTTGGGTGCAAAATGTCCAAAAGGTCCCTAACTTAAAAGTTGAAAATCTATTCCTAGGTGGGTACAACCCACCCCCTAACCCATACCCTAGGGTATGAATGGAACCCTAACTCGTACCCTATACCTTACTAAGACCCTCCACACTGGTCCCAATACAACTACACAAATCAAACTCGTACCATACGGTATGGCTGGTACCCCAAACCGTACTCCTTGTATCAACTAATATGACTCGTATGATGTTGAGTCATATCTTAGGCAAAAACCAAACAAAACACACTACCTATTATATGAGTAAGCCTCCCTCAAACCGTATCCAAGGGAACGATTGGTACCCTTCAATTGTACCAAGTCCAGGAAGTCTAAAACACTTAATATTTTGCAAGTTTCCAAAACTTAGGGTTTTTCATACTCCCCCACTAGGATCATTCGTCCTCGAATGATGGGTAAGGGAAAGACTAAGCATAAGATAAGACATTTGCACAAATTAGACTTTTTCTCAGTAAAAATAGAAGAAAAGGACATAAACCAAGATGAGAAGATCATCACATAACCCAAGCATGGTTTAAACCTCCACACCCCATTATCGACTTTCAACTAAGTTAGAAAATAAATATGCGATGAAGAACACACACCTTACACATAAATTTCCAGAGGAAAACCTAAGCAGACACTTGGACTCCATGTCCTCTACCGCATCCCCAAATGGCTACCTCTTACTTTTAGTTCCACCATAGAACCTTAACCTAAACCACACCTTTTGTTCACAACCAGCGAACAAACCGATCCAAGATCCTCATCAGGACCTCCTTAAATAACAAGGAATCTGAGATACCAATACCACCCAAAGGAACAAACCAACCAAGGACCATCCATAACTTACCCCAACATAAACACATAAAATACCAAATTAATGGAACTTATGGAATAGAGAAAATCCAATTCATCTTAGAATTTAATGAGACACATCACTACAACACCTTGAGTCTAGCTATACACCATCTCCATGTTCAAGCCTATCTAAAGCTAAAAGGATTTAACTTAAGACACCGGGCTCTACTCCTTACTATATCCTGAGACTCCACCAGCTCTATCACCATTATAATATAAAAAACATAAGTAAAAGACATGGAGAAACCATAACCAATCATTATAACCAAAACCCCCAAATTATATTTGAAAACCCAAAACCATATAACAATTGTTCAATGAAACAATTTACAAAATATTTCTTCCCAAACCTCTTAAGTACCCAACACAACTATTGATATATCTACCAATAACAAAATTCAAGCCTATTGCCTATATACTCACGGTATGATCTATCCTTCTAAAGATCTAGCACCGTTTATTACTTTCACAAAGGTTTTCATCACCTATTCTCTTCCTAACCATTTTTCATGACCATAACGTTACCTTACCCTTGAAAACCTTAGTTCTAGTAGTCACTGTAGACTCTCTCCTACTTAAGGAGTCCTATATTCCTTATTTCAAAACATCACTTTTCTCCCCCTAAGCCACTACCACCTAATATAAGAAGAATTATTTATTGAACCAAGTTACAAAAATTATTGATGCCAATCAAGGCAAGACCCATAAAACAAGATGCATCACTATAGGCACTGAGTACTTTATAGCAACAAACTAGATCATAAATGGAAAATCATCCCGACCAAATAATTCCATAAAGAGAGTCCCTTGAACTGAAAACTAGAAGAAACACAACTACATATACCATAGGTAATGTAGAATAAGGTCTAGACTCATATCTAGGGAACAAGGTGAATACAAAATACGAACCTTAAGCAGAAGTGCTAATAGAATGCATGTAATTCTAGTAGAGTATTCTCTTACCGAGATAGAAGAGAATCACAAGAATATGCAACCCGATCTTTCCTTAAAGTCCACTGCTAAAAGAGATTTTTAAGGTTAACCCGCAACCTTCATCCCATGACACCTATAAGCACAATACTGTGATCTAAAGGTATCACCAAGGATGTACACTAAAGACGCTTAGTTTTCCTTCACCCAAAATCTCATCCACCTAATTCCACCTAGAGTTTAGCATAGTCATACATACCCCATGCTCTTACCCATTCAATAATTTGAGCCTAATTAATCCGTTCAACCTGAACCCCCGGCCTATAAGTCACAACTTTCCCACTATTGAATTTACCCAAGTAATTAACCTTACCCCATCCACACACCTCCTTAAACCCACCAATTTACCTCTATAATTTCTGCATTGATATCCCCAGAGCTAACATATTCCCCTTACCAAAATTAAACTTCTATGACTTACACATAATTTCTATTAACCACCATGAACCACTAGTAAAGTACCCCATGTAAGATAGAATATGCATATAGCGTCCTCCCCCACTATAAGGACACTCTAACTTCTTTAATCACCCCCGACAACATATGCAGTTTCCAGGAAAGCATTCCTCTTATGCATATAAGAACAGAAGCACTCCATGGAGAGATACAAGAATAATAGAACCTTTATCTAAAAGATCCCTTAATAGCTCATTTACCCCAACTAGAACTATTTAATAAAGAAAGAACAGAAATTAAACAAATATACGATATAAAACCAATCCCAAACCAACCTCCCTATTATAAAGATGCCACGAGGGTTATTATGTAGACCCTAAGAAATTTATTCACCACCAAATTCGAATGCAAAGAAGGACGTTCCAAGTTAGAATCTGTAACCCAAACCAAACAATAAAGACACCCATTTTTGAAACCAACCTTTGAGTTTTAATATATGATAAACCTTTCCTTAAATATCAAGGGAACAAAACTATCCTCCCATTCCAAAACTCATGGAGTCTAAAGACAACCTTTATGGATTCGACAGTCTAATAAGGCTAGAATAGGTAGAACATATCCATATTCTAAATGATATCGAAATACACCTTATTTGAGTCAAACAAATCCACCAAGCTCCTTTTTACTCCCAACAGATACCACATATACCCATATACTCATTTGGAAATTACAGAGTCACCTACCAGGGTAGAGTTAGAAAAAAATGCTCAAAACAACCTTAAGACAAAAACCAAAATACACAGCCACAAATAGGTTCACAAAGAAGAGTTGACCATGAACCAAGTAAACTATGCACACCACAATGAAAGGAATTTTCAACATATCTATGTAAGACACAGAAGATGCCCCAGACTCCCGAGTTATATTAATAGCATTAAGAAGATCCCAATCAGAGTCAAAACCTGAAGTATCATCCCTTGGTAAAAGATCTAGGGAAGTGGCAACCGATATCCTATTTGCTTAAGCGACAATCCTTATAAGACATTCCTATTCCATGTGACACAATTGACCTTGACTAAAATAATGAACAACTTAGCTACATAGTATTTCACCAAGCAAACATAATAATGGAACACTGGCAGAGTACTAAGGATTCCCCAAAGTTAACTTGATAATGTAATTTATAGGTACATGGGAATCCATTTATATAAAAAGGTTGGTTAAGGACATTGCTTGAAATATAAAGTTGGTGTGATGATTCCACCACTCATTGCCTTGATTAATAATAATGGAATAACTGTTTGGTTGAATGTTAATGATTTAAATTAGGAAATAATGGTAGGGTGTGATATCTAACTCTGAAGGTACGTGTCCAATGGACAGATACTAGAAACTCATGTTTTCTGACATGAGGGTTAGTCATAGATACTATATATGATATTTTGAGGAATATGGGAATCTTCTATATACACTGTACAAATGTATCATAGAGAGTGAAGTGTACTTGATAATCCCTTACTCTTATGGTATCAACGGTTCGTGTGGCTAAATGCATTCGGGCCCATTCAAAGGGTTACACTTGACCCACATAGATCATGGGTAGTTCTAGGATGATTAAGCTACACATACCTAGTTTAATGGTTTAAAAGGAATTTTGAACCTAACTCTCTTTCCCGGTATGGTTATATATATATGTGCATGGTTTGTATTCATATGGTTGCTTTACTTGGTTTTACTTGATGATATTATTTTATCCTTATCCTGAGTTCATATCAGCATTGACCCACTAACCCATATTTTGGCGAATGTATTCCTACGCGATACAGGAACCAACAATTATTCTCCTCCTACTTAGTGCTCAGATTCGGGGTCAACTATTGGATTGAAGTTGTGAGGTTCCATGCTCCGAAAGGCTCCATATCATATAATGGATATCTTTTCATATTTTATTTATTTTATAGATATTTCTTTTATCTATAGTTGGGGAAATGTCCCAACCAGATATTGTTTTTCTTTTGGTTAGAGGCTTATGTGACAACTATGGGTTGGAATAGGAAAGATCGGTATTGGTGTTAGCCTTACTATTGGAATTGGTATAAGGGTTAATACCATTGAACTATATTTATTATTGTTCCATCCTTTTATGTTATTTTATAGAAAGAAACTTAGTTTTTATATTGGTTTGGTTATGTTTATTTGATGGGTTCTAGACGATTGGACTCATTTAGGTCGATCACGGTCATGGACCTATCCTAGAGTCAGGATTTTTGCAAATATACTATCTTGTTAAATGGTAAAAATTTATCCAACTCTTGGTATGCATTTGAATGGTTGGATAGGGTATCGTGGATGTTCCCTGATCCTAGTTAGACTTGGGATGCCCATTACGACAAGTACCCAGGTTAGGTCGTGTCATCTAAACAAAGGGAAAACACCCAATTCAAGACTCACTATCAAAGATCATGCATACCTCCATTGGATCCTATAAGAGCCAAAATTGAAATATAGCTGAGAACCAATATCATAATAAAGGATAAGCCATGTGCTAAAATAACAAGTAATCAATTCCATATCTATTACTGGGCCTAAATCATCAAAGAAAACCTAAGAGCTCAATAAGGCTGCAAAATATTCTAGTAATAGCCAAAACTCTAGCTACTTAGAGAATGCAACCTTGGATGAAAATATAGTAATCCAATACTTTATCTCAATAATGAGTACTCAATTATCCATCTTAAAAAGCTAAAACAAGAAGGATAACCTATATCCATCTTCTTTAACAACACTAGAATAAGAACCACATCATGACAAGAACAAAGTACCTAACTCTGCACAAATACAAATCAAACTACCACCAAGAGACAAACCCAAAAAACCTAGAAAAAAAGCCCAAAACCTATTGATAGAAACATGAATATCACAATTATTAGATGAAAGAGCTAAATTAGAAAAATGAATCCTAAACTAGTCAACCTTATACATGGGTTATACGGAGAAGGATAGCCATTTCTAAAATCTCAGCAAACCAAAAGGTAAGTCCTTGAATCTCTAACTCTAGAACCATAATAGAACCAAGAAATTTAAGCCCACCTTCACTTCCATAGCCCACTCAACAATCGGTATTGACTCAGCAAGAAAAGAGAAAATTGACCAACCTCACCTCGCTACTAGAGAGAAATCATCCAACTAAGCTAGTTGCCTAGGCATACAAAATAGAAATCAAATTCTAGTTGGATAAAATCAGCAATATAAACATCAATATAAGGAGTAGGTGTTATCGAAAGTGAAAATCAACAAAAAGTACCACTCTAGGTTCATAAGAAGGCAATGTGCCAAGGTAAATAGGACTAAATCCAAATGTTACACCCCTAGGAAAATATTAATACAGATCCACTCCATCCACTACAATAATAAATCATCTAACAGGGTAGTAACATAATCATGACCTCTATACCAAGGCATACAAAAATAAATATAAAACTACCAAGCTACATAATCAGTGACGGGTATGAAAACCCTAACTCAAATAAAAAGGTAATGGAAATAGATGGCACACCTATCACGGTGGAATCTGAAGTTATATGCGTGACGTGTTTGAAGTGATATAAATATTAATGGGTCAAAACTTGAACTAATCATTGGAATCACCAATTGAGGTACTAAGTATAGTAGTCAAAACTTAAGGTGACACAACACTATGCGCCTGAACTGGATGAGCTGAATGTAATACCTAGGTTATGGACTCTAAAATTTTTGATTATTGAAAATTTTTCCCAGACGTTGACTCAGGTGATGAGTCGTTAGTACTTGTCTTTAGTCATAGGGTCAGACTCATAGTTTTACCTGTGAAGTGTTCTTAGGTTATTGTCTTAATCATGTCTTAATCCTCATGATTCATAGAGTAATTTCACGAGTAGTGGTAAGGGACTCGATACAATAACAATTAAAGAGCCCAAGGTTTTCGCTCACACTGTGAGTCTAGGAAATGACTTATGACCAGTCACCATGAGTCATTACCCGACCCATAATGACTAGGATCAATTTTTCTGTAAGTTTTTCATTAAGGGTAGTTTGGATTTTTTTTCTTAATTTACTCTTATTCCATGACTTAATAAACATCAATGGTCCCTTTTAATATTAATATTCAAATCAAATACTACTTCAATAATCTTAAAACTCCCCAAAGTAAGATAAGGTTTGGGTATTGAAGAGATTAATCATCTAATCTCGAATTTCTAATTCCGCTTCTAATTTTTTTTTTTGTATTTTAGGCATGTATATCCTCCATAAATTTATTTTATATAAGGGCATATGTTTAATCATTATATTTTTTAATTTGATTGTGAGTTTGTAACTAGATTGAGGATTTTTTAATTATTTACTACTGGAATTGCTCTATGTTTTGAATATGATATTCATGCTTAAATTGTCGTTATTAAATTGAATGGGTGCATGGTTATGGTAACAAAAATAGGGAAACTAGGTTTCCACAACTTGTTTTATTTTTGTCTTGATAATGTTAATATCCATAACCCTCCTTCACAAACTTTGTTTAAACTTGAAATTTATATGATTTAACCCATTTTTGAATATATTGTATTAAATGATAAATAGAATAAAGTTAGTTTTCAAAGGCGTTGGTGGCCATGGTTTTGGATTTAACTGTAACATGGGTGTCTAATATTTAATTGAAAGGTTATGGCATAATAGAATTAGTATGCAAGCATAATTGATATGATGATACCCATGGTAAATTCCTTATTAAAAAACTCCACGGTTAATAAATTGGATTATGTGTAAATATTTGATTATGTGTAAATATTTTGATTTGTCCTTAAAGGGGGTTGTGTAGCTTATCGCAAGGATTAAGGTCCCAATGGGACACATACTGAAAACCAAGTTAGCCGACATAGGATATTTATGGATACGTTCATATTTCACACATTATATAATTTTGTATGGTGGGGGCCTTAGTTTATCTAGCCCTTCTTCAGATTTCCTTGGTTTGTGGGCTAACATGTGTTGTGGCCCTTTTAGTTGTGAGATCTAAACACATATAGCCTGTAGGTTACCTTAGGATGGATAAAGCTTCAAAGTCCAGGTTAATGGTTTTAAACTCAAATGTTCATGGCCCTTACCCTATCTTAACATATTATATATATATATATACATTTGAATATTTTCATGCACTTTTATAGATTTTGTACGTGGCATTATTTTATCACTTTTCTTGAGTTACACGATAGTGCTATCCGACTAACCGTCCAAGGATATTTCATCATTTCATGATGTAGGGTTCAAAGAATTTTCTGTTTCTCCTATATAGTATTGGGTGGGAGCATGTTCATTGAGTTGTTGTGAAGTGGTGAGCCTACACTCTTTTGAAGGCTTTATTATTTCACTGTTCCTTTTTCATTGGCTTCTTACTTTGGATTCTTTTTGGCCAAAGTCAGGAACATGTCCTGATTTAGATATTATTATGGTTTTAGAGGCTTTTGTGGATACATGTGGGTTGGTTATTATTTTGCTTCTTAGTTTTGTTGAGCTATCTATCCATCCTTTATTAAAGTTGATTGGCTTCCACTTTATTATTATTTGTGTGCTCATGAGGTTGGGCGATAGGGATGGTCTCTAGTCTATGGTGGGCTTGAGATAGCCATCATGGATAGGCCCTGGTTTGTTTAGTGACAAGCTCGATATTTGAGCATCATTCAGGGTCAGTGGGTGTCCACAAATCCATATAGAGTAGAGTCCTTTTTATGGATGTGTAGCACACCACACTTAAAAGGAAGAGGTTATAAGGCATTGAGTAGTATTTCCCTTCCTTCTATTTTATTTTGGTATATAGAGTTTAGTGTCATAAATTTTCCTAATTCCTAATTTATTCACGTTTTAGATCATGGTTCCCCAAAGATCTGATGATCATAGGAACTCTGATAGAACTTCTATCCTACTTGAGGATAATATGGATGAAACTCAACCCATTTATAGAGTGTATACCTGATCTTAGGTCCCTACTCCTAAGTTCACTATCCCACTTTGAGTTCTACTAGTTCTTACTAGTCCTCCCAGAGCTTTTCAGGTTGATGGTGCCCATGCCCATATGCCTCAGGGTGATATTTCTAATGCTGAGTCTTGCCATTTGATTTATTAACATACTCAATTATTGGAATCTCAGGCTTACCAGTCTAATCGTGTTGGTTCTATAGCTCCTACTTCTGAGGTCACTCAGGTTGGCCTATTCTTGAGGTTGAATCTCCCAACCTTTATATGTTCTAAGATTGAGGAGAATCTTCAAAGGTTTATGGATGAGATGGTGATGATTTTTAGGGTAATACATGTTATTAATTCTGAGGGGGTCGAGTTTTCTAAATATAAGGAAAGATATAGCGTATCAATGGTATGCTGATTGGGTGCAATTGAGAGGAGATGATGCTAAGTTGATTTGGTGGAAAGAGTTTTTAGCGGTCTTGCATGATCATTTCATTCCTCAGGAGTTGAGGGAAGCTAAGGATAAGAAGCTTGTTAATTTGAAGCATGGTAAGATGAGTGTGAAAGAATAAGCCTTGAAATTTCAGTAGTTGTCTAGTTATGCTCTAGAATTGGTATTTAGCCAGCGATCTAAAATGTGGAAGTTTACTTCTAGGTTATCCCGGGACTTTGTAATGGAATGTAAGGCTACAATGTTAAGTATTATCATGGATATCACTAGGCTTATGGTTTATATATAGCAGGTAGAGGATGAGAAAAAGAGACAGGCTGAGCTGGAAGAGACGCAAAATAAGAAGTTTAGATGTTTAGAGTAGGGTATAAATCAGCAGAATAGTGAGAGAAACATCAAGCAATGGACCAAGAAGAAGACTCGGGGAATTTATAGTTCATATTCATCAAAAAATGTTCCTTATCCTAAGTTATTAGGTGATCCTCATTTTAGACTAGCAGTGGTCCTATGGCATAGGGTGCCCAGTCTTAGGCTAGTGGAGCTTAGTTAGCCCCACCATATCCTCCTTATAGATTTTATGGATAGCTTCACCGTGGTTATTGTAATAAGGGGTGGAACTTGTATTTAAATTGTGAATGTCCTGTATATAAGGTACCCATTGGATCTAATAATGTTTCGATCGCCATTTCTTCAGCTCCTGCACTATAGGGTGCCACTTAGGGTACCAACTCTTGTTGAAATTGTCTTTATTCTCTTTCCACCCATCAGGAATCTGAGGAATCTCCTAAAGTTGTTACTGGTATGTTACTTTTCTTCTCTTGTGTTATTTATTATCTTTTTGATATGGGTTCTACCCTTTCTTATGTGACCTCTAATGTGGATATGCATTTTGGTTTTGATCCTGTGAGTATTTTTGGCCACTTCTCTATGTCTACTCTTACGGGTAATTCTATAATTGCAAGAAATATCTATAGGGGTTGTGTGGTATCTATCTTTCTTAGGGAGAAATTGGTTGATCTGATAGTGATTTACATGATAGTCTTTGATATGATCTTGGGGATGCATTGGCTTTACTCATGTTATGCATATTTTGATTGTAATTCCCAAAAGGTCAGTTTCTATTTCCCAAACAATCTGGTAATTGAATGGGATGGAAGTTCCTTAGTGTCTAAAGTGAGGTTTATTTTCTATCATAGATCTTCCAACTTCATTTCAAAAGTGTGTCGGTATCATCTAGTTTGGGTTAAGGATTCTTCCTCTGAAAGTCCTTTATTGCAACTGGTCTATGATAAACCCCAAGCTACACATTTACTCTGAAGATAATTGTGATCGCTGTCAAATATAGCAACCCAACAAAGGTTGGGGTCAAAACACAAAGGAATACGTGTACTTTAATTAACAGGCAAAAAATTAGAAAAGTGAATAGGTGATTTAAATAGCAATATCGAACAAGGAGCAAATATTAACTTTGGTTGTAATCAGTATTGGTTAACACTAGGATAATGTTCCCCCTGGATTCTCAACTCCGTAGGCTTATCCTACTTTGTTGAAGCAACCCTATACCTTGCCTTTTGAGTTTCAGGATGTTGCTTTACTAACCATTATCTTGATCCTAGTTAACTGTTACCTTTTGAGTCTCTAGTTATTAGATAAAATCTAACCACATTACGTAGATAATACCTAATGGCGTGGTTTAGAGTCTTTAGTTATTAGATAAAATCTAACCATATTACGTAGATAATACCTAATGGCGTGGTTTGCTAGCTAAACTCCAAATTACAGTTGTCATTAACTTTTCCTAGTCACTATTCCTCTTTTGGAGTAAGTAGCAATAATCTAGGAAGGATCGTAATGTCGGTTACCACGAAAATAACTATTAAAGTAAAGATAATACAATGTACGCATGAGTATCTATTCAGAACAAAAATAGCACTTCCCCTACTCCGTCAATCTGCCAGGGTTTCCACAACCATAGCTACGGATTTTAGCTGCTCATACTTGTGAAATAATAAAAAAAATCATAATTGATAACATAGATGAAACACAATAATAAGAAGTAGAAAAGTCTAAAATTGTAATTGAATTAATCAACTGAAATAAATACAAGAGAATTACAAGACCAAAGATGATCTCAAAATTAAAATATGTTTGTAAGTATAAACACTACATAACTTCTACTAAAAACACATAAAGGGTAATTTAGTACACGAGGAAACCCTAAAAACAAAGCCTGAATGAAATAGGAGAAAAAGGGTCGGTGGTTACGTATGGTCGCTACTTGTGCTCACTATGCTAGCCGCAGGTACATCTTTCTCCCAAGGCCAGAACATAAGTAGCACCACAAGTTCCAGGACCAAAAATATACTACAGGTCTCCTCTTGGGATTTTGGACTAGTAACACTTTCTTTTCCCATATCCAATCCACACGTATTAGATGCGGTCCACATGTTGACTTACCAAGTGCTAGGAGTCATCTTTTCAGCTCTTCTTAAATTCTCATACATGCTTTACTCACAAACAAGCTGAAAAGTTTCCCGAACATCCATAATTTCTCCCATAAGAATCCAAAAAAACCTTTTTCATCTTTTTTACGAACTTATCTTCCAAAACATGATTTCCTACAAAAAAAATATTAAAAATGCAACATATCTGCCTAAACAACCTCAGAAACTTGCATATTTTTATTGTTTTAAGCATCGAAAGTTCAATATTTCTATAGCACAATAACACCCTCAACTTAGAGCGTTTGTATATCCCCAGGACACAAAAAATAAATGATGCTTAACTAGGAGAATCTAAGCTATTCAAGGCAGTAAGTCAACACTTTAAACTCAAAACATAGAACCCCCTCCAACCTTGCTTTTCAAAAAAACTGTGTATGAACATGAAGCACATTAATATGACACAATGGGAGCAAGTTATGGCATTACATTAGCAACAAAAAACCATACATATATACAAGTTACACTACCAAAAACAAGAAAATAGTTAGCAATATGAATCAAGTTCGCTCATAACAAGAAGTCCCGACTTACTCATATGAAATAATGCATATCAATGCGATGATAGACAAAGGACACTCACACTCAGAATAGAAGTTCCAATCAATGTGCATAAAATACCATAGTCTTGCCCTTATTTTCTTTACCTTAGTATTAAGACAATCATGTTAGGATAACTATAAGACTTTTCTTCATTTGTAATGCAGGCTTGGGGGTTGATATGGTACATATAGACATATCAAGTGACTAATCCTCTTTGGAACAACACTAACATTGGAGTCTCACTTATTATCCAATTTCATTTTTATTCCACCCTTCTATCTCCCTTTTTATGCTTTATTGCACATTCAGGTTGAGTGTGGTCTTTTATTCTTTCTTTTTCATAATATTTCATTTATTTTCTTTTGCTATACTAAATTTTCTCTTATTTTACCTTCTTCATACCTATTTTACCCTACGCACCCTCATGATAGCCACCCTCAACTTAGGCGTTTTGCCTAAGTTGAGGTGTATTATGTCAAAGGGGCACTAGAGCCAAAATAGGTACATTATAATATAAATGGGACGGTGAATAGTTGAAACAAAATAATAGGCTATAAGGCTCAAAATAGGGATCAAGGGATATTATTTAACACATGGAAGGTCATTTAAACTAAAAGTGGACTAAACGCAGAAACAACCTATCATCCTTTCCTAACCAACTATCCTACAACCTAGGCAAGACTAACTAGGCAAGATCTAAGTTTAACACAAAAAGGGAACTAAGTAGTATCTCACAAACACATAGCACAAAGTCTATATTGCAAGATACTAATTATCCAATTCATGCAATTGTTAACAGGTGATTATCATATCCCAAATCTTAATGCCATAACCAGATCCACAATGTTCAACACATAAATATATTCACACAATTCTAAAACACAAAAATTTAAAGAGGTATCATTTTCTAAAAAATCCATAAAAACATGATAACTATCGTAAGTACTTAAAAATCTCCTAATTACATTACACAAAAACACAACACAATATGAAACAAATTAAACCTAGGCATGCTGGTTTCTACAATCATAACGTGGCTAATAGGAAATAAAGCACGATAAAAGAACCTACAATGGCTATGTTATACCCCACCCAACTAAAAACTATACACTATCCCTATTGCATAAAAATAATATGAAACGAGAGGAATAAGGACATACCTAGGACATAAAACGCATCTGTTTCATGATCTTCAACAAATATTGGTATATCCACTGGCGGAGGCCATAATGGTGGCCGTGCATTATGAGAAGATGCATCCACAAATAGCTTCGCACGCCTTTACCTATAAATAACTGCAATCTCCATCAAATCATAGGTGGCTATTTTTAGGGCTTGCTCATATGGCCTTCTATAGTTTGCAAGTCACCCTCTCGGCCTCTCACGGTCCTAACTATAGAGACAACTACAACATACTCTGTAAATAAATCAAAAAAACTAAGACTACTAAAGAGTGAAGATGAACAACTGGGGATACAACTAGAGGGATGGCTTATAAGTCGCTCTAAGTGAGAGAGCATACTTCTTCACTAAGTAGGTCTACCTCCTCCCTAATATCTTTTAGATCTTCTGCCTAAATCCTGTTGAACTAGAGTAGACTCAAGTCTAAAAATCATCTATCCATGCATGAAACTCATCTATAGCTTTAATATTATATCCCGAAGCGCGGACTATAATCTAGGCTCAGCCGTTTCTAGTATCAAACGGACCAATGGCTTGATTTTTTATATAATATCACCACCTTGATCTCAACAACCAATAGCCTAGTGGCCATCATATTTTGTCTTTTCTCAAGACTCGGTATATATGGCACACTAACCATTGTAACAATATCCGGATCAATAATGTCTATTACAGACACTAATCGCCTGTCATCTTACTGTTGCACAGTCATACATACCTAAAAAACTACTTTCTTATCATTCAGTTTGAAGTTGATCTCCCCCAAGTCCATATCAGTCAATAACCTACCAATGGATAGGAAGGGTCTACCTAATGTAATGGGGCTTGAAAATTCACCTCACAATCAAAAACCATAAAATCAATAGGAAACATAAGGAATTCTACCCTTACTACTACCTCAAACAAAACACCTATTGTTTTCTACATAGATAAGCCAGTCATCAATAGTTTTATTGTTATAATTTTGAGTTCCCCCATCCTCAACAACTTGTACAAAACCAGTGGTATCAAATTTACTCCTGATCCTAAGTCACACAATGCCTGCTTGACATTGAAAGGCCCAAAAGAACACAAACTAGTGATTGTTATGGGATTCTCTATTTTTTCTACTAACAGTAAGAAAGATGTCGCACTATAAGGGTGCACATGATCTTGGTTTTGATGACCTAATCTTTACCACTATCATACTCAAAATCATCATCACCCCATGTCGACAACTCAAATACTTCCTCGGGTGTCTCATCTCTCTCAGGGTTATCGTTCTTCTATTCTTCAATTGTAGATACAGGGGGATCATCAGTAGTGGCACCATAATTTGTTTGATCATAGCAGACATTTGCCCGAATTGGTGCTCCAACTTCTTGATAATAGTTGCATGAGACTCAAACTAACTATCATCATAGTAGTTCTATCCTTGGTTTCTTTGCACTTGGTCTCAGAATCCCTCCAACTAATGATCTGAATACCAAGCCTCTTCTTCTAATTTAGACGTATAAGATCTTGAAGATGCACCCTGTTCTCCTACTGCATGAACTTTCTTGAAATTCACAATCACATAATACTTTGCCAGCAACCCAAGATCAATCTTCAGTAGCGTAATCTCTTGCACTATAGAATCATCATCTACTCTCTGGTCACTAGCAGCTTTAATGGCGTAAGTTCTAGAACTCTTCTCTTCTTACCGTATTTTCCACCCTCGATTAGTGAGAGAGAGATGGTCTATAATTTAAGAAGCTACTTTCCAGAATAATCTTATAAAAGCTCCTATAGAGAGAGTAGCTACCATGGATCTGGAACTGATGGTCTAGTCTATATAGAATAATTTTAATAAGTTCGTCCTTGAAATCCAATGGTTGGGCACAAAACTCAAATTCTTCTTGAACCTGAACAAAGCCTTATAAATGGACTCATACTACCGTTGCCTAAAATTACAGATCTCATCATTAAGGTACAACATCTTGGATGGTGGAAAGAATCGATTCAAGAATTATTTGTGAAACTTATTCAATATGGATCCTAGAAGTGTAGATCTAACCATCTTAATAAGATGGATCCTTGAAGTGTTGATCAACAGTCAAACTCCAAATTACTGTTGTGTTTATCTTTTTTGAGTCACAACTCCTCTTTTGGAGTAAGAAGCATTATCTAGGCGGGATCCAAACGTGTGCATCCATTAAAAAAATATTATAATAAAAATAAAGCAATGCATGCATGCGTATCGGTATAGAACAACAAAAGCACTTTCCCTCATCAATTAGCTAGGGTTTCCATAACACTAGCTATGGGTTTTAGCCAATCATGCTTGTGAAGAAATTAACAACATTCATAATCAAAAGCGTAGATATTTTTCACAATGATAAGAAGTAGTAAAACCCACAACCGTAACTGAATTAATGAACAAAAATCAATATAAGAGAACTGCAAGATCCAAATCAGATTATGTAATCAAAATATGTTTGTGAATATCAAAAGTGTGCTACTCTTACAAAAACCATGTAAAAGGTATTTATAGTACAATATGAAACCCTAAAACCAAAGCTCGAATAAAATAAAAGAAATTAACATCGGTGTCCATGTATGGTATGTACTTGCGCTCTATCACTGGGCATAGGTAGTACCTGCAGTCCTAAATTTGGGTGCAAGTCTAGGGCCAAGGTTGCAGATGAAAAAATCCTGCAAGTTTAGCTCTCGATATTTTGGACTTCTGGTACTTTCTTTGTCTACCTGTGGTCTGTAAGTCCTACATGCGGTCTATGGATTGATTTAGTAAGTATCGGGTGTAATCTTTTATGTTCTTCTTCGATTATCGATCATAAATATATCACGATCAAGCCAAAAGTGTCCAAAACACTCATAATTTCTCAAAATGTGGAAAAAATCACCTTTCTTCACATTTTCATGAACTTATCATCTAAAACACGATTTCCTACAAAACATACTCAAAAAATATCATATCTAACAAACTAGCCTCAGAAACCTGCATATTTACCTTTTTTTAAGCATCGAAAGTGTTATATTTCTATTGCACATCGACACCCTCAACTTAAAACATTTGCATGTCTACAGGCAACAAAACACAATGAAAACAAAATGATCCATAACTAGGAGAATCAACTCTATTAAAGGCAGTTAGTCAACACTTAAAACTCAAATTACAACATCCACCTCCAATCTTATTTCCTAAAACCAGTTGTGTATGAACATGAAGCACAACAATGGGACACAATGGGATCAAGGTATGGCAATTAGATTAGAAATAGAAAACCACTCAAATATACAAGTTTATTACCCGAAATAAAAAAATAGCTAGCAATATGAGTCAAATTCCCTCACAACTAAGATTTCCTACTCACTCATAAGAAAGAATGCATGTCAAAGTAGGGATGGTCAAGAGACACTCAAAATCAAAAGAGAATTTCCAATCAATGCACGTCAAATACCATAATCTTGCCCTTATTTCCTTTACCTTAGCATCCAGATAGTCAAGTTTGGATCACAATAGGACTTTTCTCAGCTGGTAATGTAGGTTTGGGGCTAGTATAGTACATATGGACATATCAAGTCACTAAGCCTCCTTGTCACTACACTATCTTTATGGTTTCACTTACTAGAAATTTTTATTGTTCCACCCTTATTTATCCTTTTTATTCTTTATAGAACATTCAGGTTGGGTGTGATCTTTTATTCTTTCTTTTTAACTTTTTCACAATTTTTCCCTTCTTTTACCAGACCCAGCCCTACTAAGTTTTTCCTTTTATTTTACCCTTCTTCATACCCATTTTACACTATTCACCCTTGTGATAGCTACCCTCAACTTAAGCATTTTAGCCGAGTTGGGGTGCATAATATCCAAGGAGGACGAGAGCCAAAACAGGTTCATCATACTATAAATGGAAAGTAAATTATAAAACAAGTAAAATATGCTTATAAGTCTCCAAAATAGGGATCAAGGGATATAGTTCACACATAGAAGGTTATTTAGGCTAAAAGTGGACTAAAATTAAAAATGACCTATGATCCTTTTGACACAACCCGCCTGAAGGCCTTGTCGAAATGGGCGTCCCAAGTACATCTAAGACTAGAGACCACCCACGTTACCCAACCCACCCTCTAATCGCTTGCTGTGAGTTGGATAAATTTTGAGCATATAATAAGATAGTGTAACTACCTGCACGAAGACTCCGGGATAGGATCATAAATAAGATCGACCCAATCTTGTCCAACCATCCCATACAAATAATCCAACCATACAAAACAAATATTGAAACAAGGGCTATAAACCAGGCCATAGCCAATGATGTTCCAAACCATAATATAATTAATCCCAAAATAAAATACAATGGAACAGTGAGAAATTATGTCCAATGATGTCATCCCACAAGCTTATTCCTATGCTAAGGCCGACTTCGATACCGATCCAGCCCATTCCCACCCATAGTAGTACCAAAAAGACTCTAACCTAAAGAGTAATAAAATCCGGTTGGGACATGCCCTTAACTATTGGAAAAACCAATGTTAAAAATAAAATTAAAGTTTCTAGAAATATTCAAAATATGAAATGGAGCCTTCTGAAAGGATGGAAGCTCACCACTTCAATCCAAATATTGATCCCTGAGTTAATCAGTATGTAGGAGGAGTAGAACGGATGGTTCCTGCATAGCATAGGTATATAGCCACCAGTAAATGGGTTTAACATACCATTAAAACCTTTACCTATGATGTGTAGCTTTGTCATCCTAATGCACCCACAGGCTATATGGGTTCATCTCCCTCTGCTGTAAGGGCCCCAGTATGTGTAGTCAAACGATAAGAAAAGTAAACCAAGGATGAATAGTACATCCCCCAAAATATAGTAGGACATCATGCACACGGTCACCAAGACCTACCTGACACAGAAAATAGAAGTCTCCAGTTTTTATCCCCTTGAGACCTCCACCTTTTACGGATTTGCTACACATCCCTCCAATATTACCTACTTAAAACCATTACCAACAAACCAACTAATCCTTTTACCATTTATTAACCAAGGCTATTTAGTGGTCGTATCGTCATACCGACCATACTTGCAAGTACTATCCATAAACAATCACATATAGGTTTAAGGGGACTTCTAAGTGTTATTCTATTTGCCATATTAAACAACTTGGGGGAATCCATGTATCCCACAAGCATATCAATTTAGCCATTTACCTTTCCAAGCAATTTAAACCTTGCATAATTCCTTCACCAATCTTTAAAAGAAACAAGATTTCCATTAAGAGTACTCAATGCAATGCAAACAACATTATAGGCATTTTGTCAAACAAATTAGGGGCATAGTATAACCAAAACCAATTCCAATTACCCGTAAACCATTCCCATGCAATACAATTATCCAAAACCACCATTAATGCACATAAAACATAATCAAAACCATGGGAAATCATAACCAACCATTTAATATCAAAACCCAAAAATCATATTTGAGAACCAAAATCATACAACCAATGACATTATGAAAATATTCATAATAACATCCCTTTAATTAGAATTAACAAAGAGGAGAGAGAACATGTCTTAATCCAAGATGATGATGGATAGAGATCACCAAGAAAAGGCCCAAATTAATCCTCTAGTTGAAAACCTAGATTCCCTTTCCCGAAAGCTTTTGAGAGAATCATATAGTGTTTAGAAGATTTTCTAAGTGTTAATGAATGGAATAATAGGGTAAATAACCTCCCAAATATGTTATAAATAATGGGATCTTATTAGGATAAGAGGGGAAATATCCAAAATTCCCTACCTTAAGTTGCATAAAACCCCATCCTAGGGGTATGGCTGACCCTCACAAGTCGTACCCTTTAATACGATTTGAACCCTATATTTTGTCCTAGCCTAAACCTTCGGATCCCACACTGTCCAGAATACAACTCACCCAACAAGTTGCATCCGAAGAATATGATTCGTAACCTTCTCCCGAACACCCTAGCAGGTTAATCCCAAGGAAGATTTAGACATTTTCCACCATACGAGTGTATGGTATGACTCGTACCTTGGCTTACAGCTCATGGTGAGCCACTCGTACTAAGACCTAACCTAAGTAACCAAGTGTAAGATTAAGTTAAGGAACAAAACAATCTGTATCCACCAATAACACTCGTACCCCTAGGTCATATCTATTCCAGTAACAAAAATCTATCCTACAAAAACACTGGTCAACATACAATTGGACTATGCCATTCATACCCCAACATACGACTTGTACCCATAAGTCATATTAATACTAGATACTAGAATTCTAGGAAATTTTCTAAGGGTCCAAACCCAAGGTGTTATAGTCTGTCCCACTAGGAGCATTCATCCCCGAATGACAAACAAGTTAGGGGTAAACACACGCATGAGTTATTTACATTATCAAATATATTATTAATCTTTAACAAAGTTTAAAAACAAAGAGGAAAGGATATTTTATATTTCCTTTAACAAACTCAAAATATAAAGATGTGTTAAAGACATATTCCCTTTACATGAATCCCCAGAGCAGAAAATAGATGCGGATACTTGGACTTTATGTCCTCCTCCGCTTCTGATGTAACTTCTTCCACCTTATGGTTCCATCATAGAACCTTAATAAAAGCCATATCCTTAGTACGGAATCGATAAACTTGCCTATCCATAATCTCAACTTGGATTTCCTCATAAGAAAGAGAATCTGTGATACCCAATGCACTTCCACAACATGGAAACATAAAAGACTGGATGGACCAAGCTCAAGCTAGAAGGAAACTCTTACCCATAAGCACCATTACCAACTCTCCACAAAACTTATAAGGACCAACATACCGAGGACTGAGCTTTCCCTTCTTGCCAAACCATTTTACTCCCTTCATGGGAGATACCTTGAGAAAAAACTTATCCTCAACCTCAAACACCAAGTATCTATGCTTAATATCTGCATAGGAATTGTGGTGACTTTGGAAGCCTTAAGCCTATCCCGAATCACCTTCACAATTTTTATATCCTGGTAAACCAAGTCGGGACCAAACATATCCACCTCCCAAATCTCAAGCTAAGCCATATGAGATCTACACTTTCTACCATACAATGCCTCAAAAGGGGACATACCACTACTAGAATAATAGCTATTGTTGTAAGAAAACTCCACCATAGGTAGATGCTTAACCCAACTGCCACTATAATTAATCACACAAGTCTAAAGCATATCCTACAAAGTCTAAATAGTTTTCTCTACTTACCCATCTGTCTGTGGGTGGAAAGTAGTACTCAAACTAACTTTAGTCCCCAACCCTTTCTAAAAAGATCATCAAAAGTAAGATGTAAGATTTGTGCCACAATTAGAAATAATAAAAATAGGTTCCCTGTGCATCTTCACAATCTCCTAAAGATACAGCTTCGCATAATCCTCCGCCAAGAAGGTAGTCTATACTAGCAAAAATTAGGCAGACTTAGTCATGCTATCCAAGAGGACCCAAATAGAATCATATTGATTTTGAGACCGCGGAAGACCGGTAACGAAGTCCATATTGATCACTTCCTATTTCTATTCGGTCAAATCAATTTCTTTATACAACTCTCCCAACCTCGTGTGCTGAACCTTAACTTGTTAACACACCATGCACTTGGCCACAAAATCAGCTACATCCCTCTTCAAGTCATTACACCAATAGATCTCCTTGAGATCATGATATATCTTACTTGAGCTGCGATGAACAACATAGCACAATTCATCCACCTCATCCAAAATAGGTTATTGCAACACATCAACATCAGGAACACATAACCTCTCTTGGTACCGTAATGTACCATCACCATTGATCTTAAACACCATTACCTTTTTCTAACCAATGTCACCTTTCATTTTCATCAACATAGGATCTAATACTTTCTTCTCCTTAATCTCCATACCAAGATATCTCCATACCAAGATAAAATCAAACCATTTCTTATACCACTACACCACCATCTTGTACCCAGTGGTGAATATCCTTCCCCAAGTCCCGCTTTCCTTTTTACACATGAGCAAAACCTAATATGGATAACTTTCCAAGAGCATCAACAACCATATTAGCCTTACCTGGGTGGTAGTGAAGACTCATATCGTAGTCTTTGAGAAGCTCAAGCAAACTTCTCTACCTGAGATTAAGCTTTTTTTGAGTGAACATATACTGTAGAATCTTATGATCAGAAAAGATATCCACATGAACCCTACACAAATAATGCCGTCAAATTTTTAAAGCAAACACAACCGCCAACAGCTCTAAATCATAACTAGGATAGTTTCTCTTATGCATTTTCAATTGCCTAGAAGCATAGGAAATCACCTTCCCATACTGTATCAAAACACAGCAAAGCCCTACCTGAGATGCATCACGATAAACCATGAACCCATCATTCCCTTCTGGCACAGTTAGAATTAAAGGCAAAGCTAGTTTATCCTTTAACATATCAAAACTCCTTTCACAAGCATCCGGAAAGAAAAACATCACCTTCTTGTTAGTCAACTTAGTTAAAGGAGAAGCTATAAAGAAAAATCTTTCCACGAACAACCAATAATACCCGACTAAACCCAAGAAGCTCCAAATATCAGATAGAGTCGTGAGTCTAGGACACCACTTCACCACAACAACCTTTTGCGTATCCATTATGATCCCTTCACCACAAATAGTATGACCCAAGAAAGTTGTAGCATTCAACTAAAATTCATATTTAGAGAACTTGACATACAACTATTGTTACTTCAAGGTCTGCAATACCACACGAGGTGATTCGCATGATCCACCTCACTTTTTGAATAAGCAAGAATGTCATTAATAAACACAATAACAAAAAGATCCAAATACTAACGAAAAATCATGTTCATCTGATCCATAAATGCCACTTGAGCATCAGTCAACCCAAATAACATTACTAAAAACTTAATGTGCCAATACCGAGTAAAAAAGCTATCTTAGGGATATCCACCACCTTAATCTTTAACTAATGTTTCCCAGACCAAAGATCTATCTTAGAAAATGACTTGGCACATTGCAACTGATCAAACAAATCATTTATCTTTAGATGAGGATACTTATTCTTAATCGTCACCTTATTCAACTACTAATAGTCAATGCACATCTGAAGGGAACCATTTTTATTGTGCACAAAGAACACCAGTGCACCCCATAGGATACACTAGGAGGAATAAACCATTTATCCCAAAGATCCTTAAGCTTCTTCTTAAGTTCCCTAAGCTCAGCCCGAGCTATTCTATAAGGAGAAATAGAAATTGGACGAGTGTCCAAAACTAGACCAATACCAAATTCAATTTTCTCTCAGAATGATATCTGGAAACTCATTAACCAGAGGAACTGACGGTAAAGAAGGACCTTTTGAGTTATAATCTTTAAACTATACTATGTGGTAAAGACAACCTTTTGAGATTAATCTTTGAGCTATAAGATAAGAAATAATCCTCCCTTAAAGGTATAAAGAACCACCCTCCCATTCTATAAATGGCTCACAAGGGAGCCTAAAGATAACCCTAAAGGCCCGAAAATCCAAGGACACATAACATGAGTGCCACCAATCCATATCTAGAATAACATTAAAATCAGCCATACTAATACAAATAGATCTACCAAGGCCTCCTTTCCACCTACAATTACCACACGCTCTTTATAAACTCACTTAGCAACAACTAAGTCACCTACTGGGATAGAAACAAAGAAAGGATTCAAAATAAATTCTGAATCAAAACCAATACATACAACCACATAAGGAGTCATAAAGAAGATAGTGAACCGTAGATAAAGAAAATAATATACCTCACCAGAGAAAACTGTAACATACTAGTAATGACATCAGGTGATGCCTCTAATTCTTATTGGGATGCCAAAGCATACAACCTATTTTGACGAACACTAGAATCAGGAGGAGTAAAAAAAGTAGATGCAACATCACTAGGTGTAGGAGCAAAAGTTTAAGCCACATAAATCTTATTATCCCCTGTAGGAACCTTATGAAGTAGACAATCCCTGTGCTGATGTCGCCTTACCATACTTAAAGCATTTGTCTTTTTCTTCATCGCAATAACCCTAATGAGGACGAACATAGAATCGACATAAAGGGCATGAAGAAACTATCTGACCTCTAATTTCTTGAGATTGGGCACCCTATGCCCAAAATTTTTCAGCACCTTGATGATGCCTGTCGCCTGACTGGTAAAGAGCACTAGTAGATGAGAAGGAAACAGAACTCCCCCATTGTTTTTTTTATTATTTACCTCCATCACAACCACCTTGAGACTAAGCACCTCCCTGGAAAAAAAACCTATCCTCTTACCCTGCCTATCTTCTTACATCATTTGTTTTCTCTTCTTATTCTCTACCTACTGCATATGAACAGTCAACCTAGAGATGCCCATATCCTTAATCAACAAGGAAGTCATACATTCAAAAATCAAATCCTGATTCAACCTAGAAGTGAACTCCTTATTCTTTCCTTCATGTCAGCCATGAAATTAAAAGCATTCCTTTACAATTGGTGAAACTTCAAGGCATATTCCTTAATAGACATCCTTCCTTTCTTGATGCTCATAAAATCCTCTATATTTGTATCCCTTAACTCTTAATGAAATAAACAATCTTAGAAGGCCAAGGAAAATTTATCCCATAAGACTGTTTCATCCATATCACCCCTATCCATGTCCCTTTCTTTATACCACTGATATGCCAAATCTTTGAGCTGATAAATTATAAAGTTTTCCCCCTCTACATTTGTAGCCTACATCACCTAAAATGTATTTTGTATTTTATCCAATAAGCCTTGTGGATCCTCCTTCACCTTTACTCCAGAAAAAAAAAATAGGAGGACTCATCTTCATAAATAGGCCAACCCTAGTGGCCTGAGCAGAAAAAGCAACAGTTATTCTCAATTAGCCAGAGCAGCGACCATCCGATCAATAACATGAATAGACAAACGAAATTATGCATTAGTCACCTCCCCTTGAGGAGGACTAGTAGCAACTGGTGGAACTCCTATACTATCTGAAATAAGATTATTAGATCATAGATGAATCCAAGAAGTAGGATTCAGACCTTCAGCATTTCTCCAGATGAGATAGAAGGATTTTCTTATGTTACAAATCTATGAGGGATGATATGAAAGACTAACAAACAAGGATTAAAGAAGATTCTGGGACTGAGACTGCAAGATTTAAAATAGAATACCAAAAAAATAAAACATTCCTAAATGCCTTGTAGCCTCTTCCTTTTGAGTTTGATGCGTTACACACCCCTATAGAAGACTCTAATTGACATGGCTTTGTGAACTCCCAATTGACCATGAACCTAGTCTTTGATACCAACTTGACATGACCTGTTGGGGGCCTAGTTGTAATGGGCACCCCAAGTTCATCCGGGACCGATGACTACCCCTATTACCCAACCCAAGCTCCAACTTCCTACCCTAAGTTGGCTGAATTTTGAGAATATAACAAGATAGTTTAACTTCTCACATGAAAACTCTATGATAGGAGCACAACCATGACTGACCTAACTGAGTCTAACCATCCCATACCAATAATCTAACAATACAAAACCATTACGGAAATAAGGGCCATAAACCAGGCCAAAACCAAGGATGTTTCAAAACACAGTATAACTAATCCTAAAATAAAATATTATGGACCACTAAGAAATTTTGTCCAATAATGTCAGCCTACTAGCTTATTCTGATGCCAAGGTCGACACCGATACCGATCCTGCCTATTCAAACCTATAGCAGTACCACAAAGTCTCTAACCAAAAGAGTAATAAAATCCTATTAGGACATGCCCTCAACCATTGAAAGAACCAATTTTCAAAATAAAATAAAAGTGTCTAGAAATATCCATAACATGAAATGGTGCCTTTTAAATAGATCAAAGCTCACCACTTCTATCTAAATATTGATCCCTAAGTTAATAACTATGTAAGAGGAGTAAAACAACTGGTTTCTACATAGCGTGTGTATACAACCTACAGTAGATAGGTTAGCGAGTGATCGCTAGCATGAACTCAAGATAAGGATAAAATAATGTCATTTTTAAAACCATCCATATGTACATAAACATACATATATATATAACAATGTTGTAAAGGGGAACGAGTTTATCATGCCATTAAAATATTTACTTATAATCTATAGCTTTGTCATCCTAATCTACCCATGGGCTATATGGGATTAGCTCTTCTATTGAAAGGGCCCAGTGCGAGTAGCCATACGATCAGAGATGCAAACTTAGGATTACTAGCAGATCCCTCAAAATATAGTTTGACATCATGCACAAGGTCACCAAGACCAACCTCATATCGGCAAATATTAGTTTCTAGTTTTTTTCTCCTTGGGACCTCCACCTTTAACGACTTTGCTACACATCCCACCATTATTGTCTAATTATAAACATTACCTAACAACCAACCAATCTATTACAATTTATTAACCAAGGTCATTTAATAGTGGGATCGTCATACCGACCATACTTGCAATTAATATCCATAACCAACCACATATAGGTTTAAAGGGACTTTCAAGTGACCTTCCATTTAACATATTAAACCACATGGGGGATTCCATGTACCCACCAATCATAAAGATTTATACATTTACCTTTCCAAATCATTTAACCCATGCCTAATTCCTATATCAAGTTTTAAAACAAGCAACAGATCCATCAAGAGTACTCAATGCATTAAAAACATTATTATACGCATTTTGTTTAACATATTGGGGCTATAGTATAAAAAAAACCATTACCACTTACCATTAAATTATTTCCATGCAATTAAATTATGAAAGACCACCATTAATAAACATAAAGCATAATTAAAACCATGGAAAATCACATTTAACAATTTAATATCAAAATCCCCAAATCATACTTAAAAACCAAAATCATACATCCAATGAAATCATAAAAACATTCATTAAGCTATGCCTTTAGTTAGAATTAACAATGAGGGAAGATAAAATGCCTTAAACCAAGATAATGATGGAAAGAGATCACCAAAATAAGCCCCAAATTAATTTTAAAGTTGAAACCCTAGCTTCCCTTTCCCAAAAGCTTTTATAAGAGAATTATAAAGCATTTATAAGAGTTTCTAACTGTTAATGAATTGAATAATAGGATAAATAACCTCCCAAGTAGGTTAGAAATTGTGAGACCTTATTATGATAAATGGGAAATGGGTAAATATCCAAAATACCCTCACTTAAGTTGTACAAAATCACATCCCAGGGGTACGACTGGCCATCCTGAGTCATACCCTCCAATACAATTGGTACCCTCCACTCATATCCTTTCCTCAACCTTTTGATCCCATACTGTAACCAAGTTGTATTTAAAGCATATGATTTGTATCCTTCATTCATACCCCTCACTACAACAAAAAAGCCTATTTAAAACCAACATTTAGGAATGATTTAATAATCTTATCTCTCAAAGTATGTTTATTGGGATGAGATTATATTCTCATCCCTAATTATGCATTTTATTGTGAAGGTTTAAAATTTGGTCCTAGGAAAATATTAACTGGTCCCTATTGATTATTTAAAACCTTTGAGCGGGAAAGAGTACCACTAAAATTTCATAAAAATTTTAATAAAAAATTTAAAAAATTA
>JAPEIP010000009.1:112142475-112176365 GCA_026120095.1 Capsicum chinense
TTTTTTTGCAATTGGATTTGATACTCTTGACCAGCTGATTGAATAATTATTAAGGTAAAATATTTTTGGTTTTTTTTTTTTTTTTTTTTTGCTTATATTGAGAATACACTCCATTGGGCTACCCTTTCTTTTTGAATTATAAATAGGTTCCAACTCAGGTATGATACATTTCATTAACTGTAATAAAATGTCATATGTTTCTTACCATTTAGATGTAATATATTTCATCATCTCTACCCGTATTTATATATCTGTATTGGTAAGTCCTAAAGTTCTAGAAATGGTGAATCAGACCTATAGGTCCCTCCATGCATCACATACTTGCACCTTTATTCATTTAACATGGTATTATGTTTCCTTCCCCAGTCAATGTTGCTATCATCTCTCATTTTCTCTTTCTCGATTTTAATGACTATACTTGTTTCATCACATTTCTTGTGAAATATCTTATAGTCTAAGTTAAGAAGTTTGTCATTACTTTCATATTAGATATACTACTGCTATTATTATTATTATTATTATTATTATTATTATTATAATTATATTTTCCTAGCAAGATAAGTTTAGCTATACTATTGTTATACCATATTAAGTTTATTTCTTTAGTGTCAAAATTGTTAATATAAATTAGAGCAAAAACATAAAATCATCCAAATAACAAAAAAGGGAACTTGAGCAACAAGAAACTGTAGTAGTTACCATAGTGATTAGGTTGTCAAGGTATTTTACCATGTTTTAGAGAGTTTAACCTCAAAATCAAGCCGCATCACTCAAAATTGTTCAAATGACATTTATATTCTTTGATATAGGAGTGGCTAGCCTTACAATAGTTGTTAAAGTCATAGTGTTTGGTTTTAATTGGATTTCTAGCTTAAGTATGAGTTTGTTGATGAATTTGAGTTTTGAAACTCGGATGAAAGTTGTGTGGATATTAATTTATCACATGCAAGTTTCATTTCCTTGATAACTTCCCTTAGAGGTGTTGTTAAGATTACTTGGAGATGTCAAGTTGTCATACTTGGTGTCCTTCATATGAAACATCTTCACTAAAACTCCCTAACGTATGAGAGAGATGGCAGGATTTACAAAGTAAAATATTCAGTTAGTTTTTGTTTGCATCCATTTTATCACTAATTCTAGACCTTTTTCATTTGTGTTCTTGCAAAAACAATTTCTTTCTTTTCTTCTGCATGATTCTTTTTGCTCAAGGTTTCCCATTCCTTAATATGAACTAATTATCTTAACATGTTACTTTCCTACTTTCAGGTAACTTGATCTTTTAAAGCCAAAAGTTAAGTGTACTGTATTTGGGTTAGAAAATACAGGCTTTGGTAAATTTCTTATTGAAAAGATAGAAAGCTTTTATGAATTTGTTTTTGCATTTCCTAAAATAAAATGGTCATTAGTGCCCCAGATATTGTAAGAGTAGAGGTGGGTTGAGATATAGATCACAGCGAGCAGAGTTGAGGTTAGTTGAAAGTGTTATTCAACCTAGTAGAGGACGTTTGGATTCATATTAGTCATTTTTTCGTAATTGGATAAGGCATTGTATTCACAAAAAATTATTAATGAACTATTACACAACTATATATCCTTTCAGGATTCTGAGAAGCTTCAGGTGGTTCTTTTCTTTCCTCTTCAATAAATAGTGAAGTTTCAACAAGAAATGAAAAATATAATATATTCAATAGTTTCTTTTTGTCCTTTAAAGAATTCCTATTTTATTCCTTTCATTAACTCCATATAATCTGTGACTGTTTCATCCCAGAGCTTTTTAACCTTCTTCATAGGATCATGCCCCAAATTAGTTAATAAGCAGTCTACCATAGATTTTGGCAGCGCTCTTATGGTAAATCTTTTCAAAATTGGGTTTTAAAGAGTGGATGGGGTCTAAAGCTAGAAATATATAAGATTGAGACAAAGATAATGATTTGAATGATATTATTAAGAAGTTAGTTTCTCTAGCTATTTGATATTTCATCGTATTGGGTTGCGCAGTCAGGGCAAGAGAAGCAATCCATTATGGTACATTTGTGTGTGAATATATCAGAGAGGTACTTGATGAGCAAAAAGCAAATAAAAGATACAATAGGTTATAACACATTCTAAATGGTAGCTCAAGTTGCTTTGTTGTATGTCAATGCACCTTATTTATATCTGGATCCTACCAATTTAGTAGGTATGGCACAAAAGTTATGGGTAAATTTTAGATATAGATACTCATATTGATGATATGAGCAGACTGATTGAATGGAAATATCCATATGTAATCGGTGCTTCTAACTATGGAGATATTTCCCGTTATATCAACCACAGGTACTATTAAAACTCTCTTGATTTGATTTAATCTAAATGTGGTTATAACTGCCTCAATTTGCATTATATTCAAACCATCAACTCCAATTTAAGTGTAAAAGTAAAGAAATATGGAATACTCATCTCAAAGTTCTTTCGTAATGCCTAACAACACTTACAATGGTTAGCTTATTAACTGAAGATTGACAACCAACAAATCTATTACTACAACCAAATTTGCAACCAATAGTCAATCACAATACCAAATATCTATTCTTAAGATTAAGGATTTCTCTCGTATTTTGATTGTATCATCTTGGTTGTCAACAAATTAGCTCCATTAATTTTTTAAATTAAATTCAGCCCACATTACAAAATTTCTTATGTCCTTGACCATTGCAGGTGTTCGTTGAATAAGTGAGCTTTATCAACTGATCGCTAGCCTTGCAATCATGTTCTATGTAGTAGCATGTACAATGGATTCTCACTCCCCTTGAAGATTAGTTCTCCTCCATTAGTTTCAGACAAACTAAACAGTGGGTAGCTCAAAAAAGCAGTTGGACTTGCAATTTTTAGAAAAGAAAATTGTTGGTGTTTGAACTCAAAGAGCCTAGGTAGCTGGATAAAGCTAATTAGACATCTAAATAAATAGTATTAGCTAATAGAGGATGTAAATTTTCTTTTTTTCATGAAGTATTTGTGTAAAAATGACATGATTGATGTTTATATGGTCTTTATGCATATATATAAAAGTAAATTATGGTAATTTGATATCTATAGATACATACGCATTTGATGAATGCAATTAGAAATGGTATTATTATAGATATAGGGATAAAACTTTGTCTGAATAGGCTTTTTAGGACCAGTAAACTGGGGGTTGAAAATCTTAGCACCAAATGCACTTTCAGGACCATATTTTTATTGGTCACAAAATAGCTTTTATCGGAGACTAGAAACATAGTCCCTAAAAGCATTTTATTGACTAGTTTTAGACTGGTTGCAAAAACACTATAGGGACTAGCTAGTTTAACCTATTGTAAAAGACCTTTAGTGAAGGAGGCTATAGAGACGGGCTATGACCAGCTTTCTTGTCGCTAAAAGAGAATTATTACCAGGTAGTTAGTCTATTTGGGATGAGATATATCTTTGCAAAAGGATTATTACAACCAGGTAGTTGGTCGATTAGGAAAAGATATACCATTACTAAACAATAATTACGATAGGATTTTTTTTCTTCACAAAAATCTTTTAAGGAACAACTTATTAGAGTCTTTTCTATTGACCTTTTGCATAGGAGTCTTTTAGGACAGGATCCGACCAATTTTTTCCCATCATTAAAGACCAACTAGGACAAGATTTGGACTTTCTGGGACCAATTTTCCCTTCCATATAAGTTGTTTTTCTTGTAGTGCCTGGTCTTAAATCCCAAGGAAGATTTAGACACTGTCCACCATATGATTCCATGGTATGACTCGTACCCTGGCTCACGGCTCATGGTGATCCACTCATACTCAGAGCCAACCTATGTAACAAAGGATAAGATTTAGTTAAGGAATCAAATGATCCATACCCACCAATACGACTTGTACCCCTAACTCGTATATTTTCACGTAAACAAAATTCATCCCATCTACCTACACTGATCAGCATATAACTGGACCATATCATTCTTACCCCAATATACGGATCATACCTATGAGTCGTATTGGGTTCAGAGACAAGAATTCCAAAACATTTTCTATGGGTCAAAGCCCAGGGTGTTATACCTTTCCTAACCGACTATCTTTCAACCTAGGCAAGACTAACTAGGCAAGTTTTGAATTCAACTCACAAAGGGAACTAGGTAGTATCTCACACACATAATATAGAGTCAATATTACCAACTAGTACCTCTTCGGTTCATGCAATTATTCATAGGTAATTATCATATCCCTAATTATAATGCCATAACAAGATCCACATTATTCACAATATATATAAATTCACACAGTTCTCAAGCACAATTTTTTTAGGGGTATCAAAAATTAATCAAAACATGACTACTTCCCTAAATGCTTAAAAATCTCCTAATTACATAAAAATAAAACACAATATGAAATAAAACACAATACAATACAATACTATCCTAGACATTCTAGTTGTACAACTATACCCCAGTTGATAGAAAAAGAGGCACGGCAATAAAAACCTCCAGCAACATGGTTTGCCCACCCTTAATGAAAAACTAACCACTTTCCTTAATGTGCTAGAACAAAGTAAAATAGAGGGAAGTGAGAAAATAACTAGGATACACTAGAAGGCCGAATCATGAGCATCCTTAGATAGGGGCTTATTAGCTAGTAGAGGCGGTGGTCGTAGAGGTGTACTACTGGATTATGCACCCGCTTCTATAGATACATGCCTTCGCCTATCGATGAATGTAAACTCTATTGAATTATTCCTGTCTTTTTTAACAGCCGGGTCATATAGAAAATCAGGGTCCTGCAAGTTGTCTATGTGATAACTCTTAGCCCTAATTGTTAGGACCTCTTTATTGCCCTTCATGATAAAATTAAATTGACTCAGTGCACACAGAAGTGATATCAAGACCACCTGGGGTATAAGCAAGGGAGTGGCTGAAACATGGTTTTTTTAATAAGAGAGTGTACCTCTGGTCGTAATTTATCAAACTCATCTATTATCTAGGATAGGTCTTGTGCATCTGTCTCTTGTGAATAAGGTTGTAACCCATCTCTCAAACTCATCAAGACATGCCTGAATATTGTCACATAGTTTGAATAGTGTATTACTTAGTGTCGCCTCCTATCGAGCCTTTTCCTACTTAAATCTTTTCCGAACCCCTGGCCGTATCTACTCGTAGTGGGTAGTTATCTTGATCTCAACAACCCTCACTCTAGAATGGTGGACCTATGGTTCTCTACTAAGCTCTGCAAAATATAGAAAAATATGATGATCATACTTCAAGTAGAAGTTGTAATGAATGGGCAAGTAGGGTCTGAAGGTACACCAACGGGCTCTAAGGATGAAGCCGGGGCTAAAGAAGTTTTAGCTGGTGTTCTCTCATCTAGTGTACAAGAATCTCGAGCCTCTATCTACTCTTCTATCTCTATATTAATAACAAAACCCACATTATCTCGATGTACCTTATCAGGCCCTGTGGAAACTATTAGAACCTCAGTCTTAGCCCTTGGTACTACTGCCTACTATCTTAGACATGCCAGATCCCTTATAGTCCTAGTCTGCATAGTTACTATCACAAATACTCTCTTGTCTACATCTGGTATCTCAGGCACACTGGCCTCATCATACAACCTTTGAAAAATGCAAGGTAATGGAAAATTAGTCAACTCCCCAAAGGCTCTGCCATATAACTTATACCTGAGGATGGAAACAAAATCAATAGAATTGCTAACCATCATATAAGCAACTAGTGTATCTCTCTCCCACACCAATGTATTATACAAAGTAGTGGGTATAAGTGGTATCTAATTAGCAACCACCAAAACTTATTTTTAATGTCAATAGTTCCTTCTTGATCATAGCATGCCCCTCAATCCAAGGGGTCGCATCATACATAGGTAAGATAAAACTAGTTATCCACCTAGCCATCTCAGCCCTCTTTCGTTAGTGCTCATCCTCCAATATGATATATCAATCATATGATATCCTTAGTCTATGGTTGCACTCATATATAGATACAAGAGCAATGTAATCTGGGTAAAAAATAACTCTGCAAATAGTGTTTATCGATATGTCAACTCTAACCCCTCTAACCAACATATGCTCAAGTTGTGACTTCCTAGAAAATCTCACCAGGCTTGGATGTCTACATATAGGAAGGAATATGGTAGCTCTGTAGGATGCATAAAATTCCCATACCATAGTCGGGCTATAAGAATCGAGTAGCCTAGTCATTCTTTCTAGCTAATATGTACTAGCTACAGCTCAAAACTGTGGTACTCGATCTAGCCCAGATAGGTTAATTCAGCGCTCCATATAAATATATCTTGTAGAAATACTTACCTCTTAGATATGACTATTAATAGTTTAAATATCTGTATCACTTCCATACACCACCTTTGATGTGCCTTCTTGGACGTTCATATGAGGTATGAGCAGGAGTGGGACTTTACCTTCGTTGTAGTAACTCATATTTGGTATCCTACTATATACCTACCTTATATTAGGGTACATCTATTAATTGTACATAAGTAGTTGTATCTTCCTCAAACTGGGCCAGCACTGATGGTTCCTACTACTCTACCTCCTTGGCTAAATCCTGGGAACTTTACTCAGACTGGGGGTGTCCTGTGGAGAAGACTCAGAATCTATCTCCTCATCCTCATCATCATCATTAGGTGAAGGATTTTATGGTGGTTATATCCTGGCTTTATCCGAGGTCTTGATGCAACCGACTGAGTAGCCTATAGAGTCTGTCCTCTCGTAACTCTACATGTCACCTCAACTGTAGTATCTCTGCGGTGCGCCATCGGGTACTCCTTTACTGAGCCATTAGGCTTGGGAGACTCTGCTCATTTTCATAAAGTATTGTCCTTCACCTTCTTCATAGCCTTAGGTGTCATATGTACCTAAAAAACTAGTTGTTAGTTTCCAACAAATGTGAGGGATAAAAAAATTTGAAGAAAAACTCAACATTTCAAAAGTTTGAATTTTTCCACAATTTTCACACCTATATAACCTATTTAAAATCCCACCATGTCCAATATGTACACATCTATCATAAATCATAGATTTCAAAGAAAATGAACAGACTTAACTTCTGGTATTTCTTTATTTCATTTAAGTTCAACTTCCGATTGGTGCTTTAGATAGTTTAAAACAAGGCCCTACAATATGATTTTAGGCTACTTCAAGGCTTCTACATATAGGTATGATATATTATTAACATTTTATAATGGAACACAAATATCAACTTGATTAAACAATAGATAGATCAATATATAACCATTAGGATCCGAGAAATTTACCTCTTTTATGAATAATCGAAAGTGAATAATAAATAAGTCAAGTAAACCAAAGTTGATTTTTTTTAATGTATTGGAATAAGTTGATACATCAAATAACTGTTAATTTATCCTTTAATAAAGTGTGGGGTTAGTTTGTATTTTTAGAAGGAAGTTTGAATACAAAGAGAAAAGTGAAGTTTTGAGGAATAGAATGAGGTTAAGGTTATTTAAATATTGGTGGGGGATGTTTTAGGTCATATATAAGTGCTGGTGGGCCCAAAATTTAAATTAAAAATTATCCCTAAAAAATAGCCTACCCATGGCAGCTACCTACGACGTTCACCTACAGTAAGGCAGTGGAAGCACATGCCAATTGTGGCCAACAGGTGCTGGGTGCATGTGCCAATCTAAGAATTTTGGAATGCTTTCCTGCAATCCAAACTTGGTGTTTAGATATTTTTCAGTTAGTTATGATCCAGTAACCTATGTTTGAGGTCCTAAAAGTAAAATTATATTCGAAATTCCACAACCTTATATTTGTATTAGTTATACCACTCCTCATGGTAATTGAAAGTATGTGACCATCATTTTTCAAATTTTAGATTGTGTTACTCTGAAGGGTACCTGGCTGCCACTGGTTCAGAGTTATTGACATCTGCCCGAACTGGTGCTCCAATAGCTTGATAGCTGTGGCATGTGACTCAACCTTCTGGTTCAATCTTGATATATCTACCATAATCTCCTTTAGACTGGTTTCTTGATTTTGCTTACCTTTACCAGCTTATCTATCTCTGTCATTATGGATTCTGCATCTCATCTGCCAAGTGGAATATACCTATCCTTGCTCTCTCTGTAGTCATCCTTCATCCTCCAGTCACCATGTCCCTCTGTTCTATGGTCTTTGTATTGGTCATAATAATTTCAACCTTATTTCCCTTGACCTTAGGCATGAAAACCTGCCAACTGACGATCTAGATAATTTGTTTCCTCTTATAATTCTAACTCTTAAACTTTGGAAGCTGACCCTTGTGCTACTACTATATTTAACTTCATGGAAGTAGCAGCTGAAATCTCCTTTTCTAGTAACCTCATATCAGTTCTTAGCAATGCAATCTCTTATGATATTGTATTATCAGTTACTTTTGGGTCACAGGAGGAACCAATAGCATAAGTGCCAGATCCCCTCTCATCCTCTCGAGTTTTCCATCCCTGTTTAGTGAGTGAGATCTGATCTAACATCTCCAGAGTTGCCTCCCAGTGTAGTCTCCTAAAATCTCCTCTATATATGGTGTCTTCCATGGCTTTAAAGCTGATGGTGAAGGATCGATAGAATAAGTATAATAAGCTCATCCCTGATAATCGATGATTGGGATCCATACTTATCTTCTTATTGAACCTAAACCATGCCTCGTACATAGATTCTGACTGTGTATTCTTAAAATAATAAATCTTGTCTTTAAGCTGCAACATCCTTGATAGAGGAAAGAAACTATTCAACAATTGCTTGCTCAACTTGTTCCATATTGTGATGGAGCCTCTTGGTATTTAGCCTAACCATAAAGAAGTTTCTAATGTATGTGAGAATCGTAACAACCTTAGTATGAGTGCTTCCTGATTGACTATTAGATTAGTATACAAACTATAGATCCTAATAAAATTGGCAAGATGCAAGTTTGCATTATCTATAGGTAGACCTGCAAACACACCCTTCAGTTTAAGAAGTTGGATCATTGTACTCGTGATGTTGAACTTGATGCCTTAGGTAAACTAGGAGGAACTACGACTCAAGTCTCTGCCAATACAGTGTATCCCAAGTCTTCTTCATCATCTATATATTGTTGCGCATACTGATATGTTGGGATTACTTGAACACGAGAACCTCTAGCTTTATTCTAGTTTCCATCGAGTGCTGGTCGATTTCTACTGCTTGTCTCTATTCAGCAAGCTTTGCATCCCTAGATACCTACTGAGCTTCTTCCATTACTTTTCTCTTATCTTTATCTTGAGCTAATAACTCACTAGTGTGTAAATCAACAATATCCTGTAATCCTCAGGAGGAGGGGGAGGTACAACATCACGAACTCCTTCAGGAGGTTCATCTCTTTTTTGCTCAGACATCCTACTAAATGTTTGAAGGATCCTCTTAGGATTCGAATTCAGTGGGGGTAAGGGATTGACTCTACTTTGTATGCTAGGAATAAACCAGCTTATTCCGAATTAAGAGAAAAAATAAAACGAAAAACCTAAAAACTGCAACAACATCAAATCACAAATCAATACTTATTCCCCAACAATAGTGCAAAAATTTTGATGAGATCCAACAAAACACCTCTCAAATGATGATACAATCGCTGTAAAAATATAATAACCCAACAGAGGTTGAGGTCGAATCCCAAGGGAACACGTGGTACTTTGGATCTCAACAGTTGTAGTCCACAGGAAGAACAAGAAAAGTAAATAGGGGGTTTTCATGTAGTAATCTCGAGCAAGTAACTATACTAAATTTGGTTGTAATCAGACACAAGTGAACACTAGAATTGTTTTCCCCCTGGCTTCTCAACTCCGTCGGCTTATCATTATTTATTGAACCAACTCAATACTTTGCTTGTAAGATAGATAAGTTATGTACCTTCTGCGGTCTTTTGGATGAGCAGAAGGATTTCACCCTTTACCTTTTGAGTCTTTGTACATTGCCTTACTAACCCTTATCTTGATCCTAGTTAACTATTAATTTTTGAGTCTCTAGTTCTTAGATGAAATCTAACCATCTTGCTAAGATAGAACCTAAAAGTGTGGTTCGATAGTTAAGCTCCAAATTACTGTTGTCTTTATCTTTTCTTAGTCACTACTCCTATTTTGGAGTAAGAAGTAATCTCTCACTGGGATCCAAACGTGTGAACCTATTAAGAAAACTGTTATAATGAAAATAAAGCAATACATGCACGGGTATCTGTTTAGAATAATGAAAGCACTTCTCCTACTTTGTCAATCCACCAGGGTTTATACAACCACAGCTATGGATTTTAGTTGTGCATGCTTTTGAATAAATTAACAACATTCATAATCGAAAGCATAGATAAAATCACAATGATAAGAAGTAATAATACGCACAATCGTAACTGAATTAATGAACCAAAGTTAATACAAGAGAATCCCAAGATCTAAATCATATCTTGGAATTAAAATATGTTTCTGAATACCAAAACTGTGTTACTCTTACTAAAAACACATAAAAGGTATTTCTAGTACAAGAGGAAACCCTAAAACCAAAGCCTAAATAAAATAAGAGAAAACAGGGTCGATGGCCACATGTGGTATAGTACATAACCATCTTAATATAAGTTTTATAACCTAAGAAAATATAATATAATATAATACATTAAGTCAAGTAATAAAAATTATACTAAAGGATACTTATCATCGAATATGGTCAATATGTTTATGAATTAAGGTGATAGGCTTTTATTGCTATGATATATTTTTACCTTTAAGGGTCGATTTATCAATTTCTCCCCCAAACTCATAATTTAGGACATGTCACGGTATCCTACTGGAAATCATGTCCTATTATTACTACCAAGCATGCAATATATATCACACACTATCTCCCCAGCATTGGCGCTAAAATTTTGATGTCGCCCAAACTACACCTCAAAACAAGGCTAAAGTGGTCGATGCAAAATATTGTAACCCAACTCAAGTTGGGGTCGAACCTATATTTAATACTTGAATTATCTCACTGGTTTGTTGCAATCAATGGTAAGTACAAAAAAGTAGATGGGGCAGTAACCAAACTTAAATGTTTTTGTTGTAAACAGTTAGAAACTAAAACTAGTCTTGTGTTCCCCTAGGCTTCAAACTCTATAGACTTCTTATGATAATCCAAATATACAAACTATTGTGCATGTAGAATTTGGTAAGTTAGGTATCACTAACTACCTCTCAACATACACTGGTGAATTTTACACTTCTTCTCTTAGTCTTAGAGTGGTCTTTTACTAACCCTTACCTTGGACCCTAGCTTTAAATATCTCCACTCTGTCTCAATTTGATTAGATACATGTTGGCTATCTTAAGTAGATAATGTATATTAGCTTACTTTGGCAATTAACTCTAAATCATCGTTCTGATCTCCTTTTCCCAATATCTACCTCCCTTTCAAGTTAGTAGTGAATACGGGCTTGATCCTAACATTTGTAACTATTAAGAAACCAATAAATGTGAAGAAAACCAAAATGCATGAAACAACAATAATCTTTAAGAATTGAACACTTTCACAACTTTATTATTTCGTCGGGGTTCTCACAACCCTAGCTAAGTGAATTAGGCTCTTATCATTGTGAAACAATCAATGTAATCCATGTTCAAAATCATTAAATCAACATCACAATGATTAAAAAATAAAATCGAAAGTCAAACTAAATAATCAAATTGAATCAATTATAAAGAAATCCTAAGATCAAAATCGAATTCTACAATAAAATATATGTTCATAAGTATCTAGAGTCAGTAAACTAATTAAAAGACATCAAAAGAGTATATATAGTAACATTCCCCGAAAGAAGGCCATGACAAGAGGAACCTCAAGCATACATAAATCGTAGGTCGTGCCAATAACCTATCACAATCATCACATCAACCACGTGGGTCGGGTGAATCTCGACAAAAAATGAGATAGCGGAAAACATACCATGGGTCAAAACTTAAACAATGTCTAACCATTTCATAAATAACAACACATTAGCCAATATACCAAAGTCCACAATCATCCATAATACCTATAAATAAACTGAAGTTTAGAAATGTATATATCGGGAAAATCCCCCGACAATTGCCAAACCAAGTAAAAATGAGACAAAGTCTAAAGATAGTGGACAAAGAAGGAATGTATTCCGAAATAAGTAAGCTCACCAATCTATAGTCAATGCATGAATCACTTCTATAACCTAATCAATGCACAGGAAGAGAAGATAATGCTCCAACCCCTATATCACAAGGGGACATAGCGTCCGGACATGGTTAGCTATTGGAATGCTAGCTAACCATGTCTGGACGCTATGTCCCCTTGTGATATAGGGGTTGGAGCATTATCTTCTCTTCCTATGCATTGATTAGGTTATAGAAGTGATTCATGCATTGACTATAGAATATTAAATCACATTCATAACCTTATCCATATAGATAGACATATCACATGCTAATCAAGGGGACAAGATAATTCAACACTTTGGAAACACTCATTCATCATACATGCAATGGATGACACAAACCTTCCACACGTATGGATTCAAGAATTTCTCATTAGGCATAGCAATCAAACCATATTCAGATATCATTAAGTAAGGGACTCTAACCACGTATACATCCATTTAAGTGAGGGACTCTAACCAATCACACACATTCATTCAAGTAAGGGATTCTAACAACAAGCTCATATAATTAGCACGGGACTTTAACCTCATGTTAGATTAGATAGGGGACTCTAACCCCATGCCAATTCATTCGGTGAAGCACTTTGACCTCATGAAATCTCATTATACAAGGGACTTTAACTATATGTGATTTAATTAAGCAATGGACTTTAACCTCAAGCCATCATGACTATCAGTAGTCGATATTTGGACTCTAACCCTTTGACCATGCATCCATATAAATTCCCTCCCACACATAATTACTTTAATTGATTAAGCCAATTCAATATCATACATGACCACATGATCCTCATGGAGGACTTCATTGCTCAACCATTTCAATAGGCCAATACCCTAATTAAACTCATCATACAATTCAAAATATAGTCCTCAATACCCTTACAAGCCATACATACTCATTAGCAATTCTATACCACAATTTAGTCCCACACATAATTCACGTTCATTTTTATGTTAGGGACTTTAACCCCCTTCTTATTCATCAAACTATTAAGGTCATCCATTACACAATACATGGCTCATTTTACCCCATAGTAAAATTTATCAAGCATTCATACATATTGGACCATTTCCCTAGTTCAAGGCATCATCATCATGAATCAAGACATATCACTTAGATATTTTCACAAACATATTGTGTACATGCCTTTACCAAGGATAATTTCGTGATAGAAATCATCGAGACTTGGGTTAATCAAGACCCATATGATAGTCCACATGCAACAAGCCTTCACACGTGGGAAATCCCATCAATAACACATATCAACATAAGTCTAAGTAAGAATCATCATTAGGAAAAAAAACCTTTTTCATCTGATTTCAAAACCACCATGTATACTTACTAATCCAAGTGTAAAATACATGGGTTTTAAGTTAGTTAGAAAGGGAAAGAGTTACATTCCTTAAAAAAGAGGAATCAAAAAGAATATTTACTCCTCTTTTCCTCTTGAAGACCACTCTTGAAATTGTAGTCTCCAATTCTTGAAAGGTGAGCTTCAAAGAGTATTTAGGGTGTTTGATCCATCAAAATGGATGTTTAGGAGGCTAAACATAATTACATAGTTAGAGGGATTAGGGTTTTATAAATGGGAAATGACCCAAAGGCCCTTATATAAAATTTGAAATTTAACCCGTCAAGGGGTACGACTCACCATACGACTCACATAAGTAGTCATACCGTAGGGTACAAATGGTACCCTGACTAATACCTTAGGATTCTCCTAGATCACACACACTATTAAGGGTATTAACCTGAAACTCTAAGTCAAATTCAAAGGGTACAACTCAGCCCTAACTCATGCACAACAACCATAGCCAAAATAGCCGACTTCCAAACTCATGACTCCACTATACGACTAACCCAGGTATGACTCGTACCTTAGGTACAATTGAGGGGAGGGTCACTCATACCTAGGAAATTGATTGACCCTTCCCCACACTACCTAGGATACGAGCGTGTGGAGGAGAAGGATATGACTCATATCCAAGGGGTAAGACTTAGGCCCCCAGTCGTACCCACCCCAGTAATAACCAAAGATAAATTTTTTCAATGGTTCTAAGTATTGGTGTTTCAATTCTTTCCCACTTGGATCATTTATCAACAAATGCGGGGTAAGGCAAGCAATAAACATAAGCCAACACATTATCATACATCAAAACAACCTTCAAACAAGATAGAACAAGCATACAACAAGGATATAACACACATCATGCTCATTATTGATCAATCATTCACGTCATCATCTTTGGGACTCAAACCCACTATTTATTAAGACACTTGTCTATTTTAAAGTTTAGGGACTTAAATCGTTGATTATCAACACTTACTCATTTCACAACATAGGGAGTTCAACCCATCAACTTATCAAGGATATTTAACCAATTCAAGGATTAGGGACTTAAACCCATCATTTACCAAAGACGTGAATCAACTTAAGCTACTAGGGACTTAAACCCATTACAACAAAAGATGCATAATTTTCAAACATCAGAGACTTGAACCCATTCTCTAACAAGACACAAATAAAATTAACACATTGGGTACTTTAACCCATTATCTATCAAAGACTTAAGATCAAAGCAAGGAGATCAAGTCATACCTCCATCCCAAGTTTCTAAAATAGGAAACAAATGCAGATACTTGGACTTCATGTCCTCTTTTTCTTCATGTGTAGCTTTCTCAGACTTTTTGTTCCTTCATAGAACCTTCACCAATGTCACTTCTTTCATTCGCAACGAGAAAACTCAATCTAAGATCTTCACCATCTAAAATATCAATATCCCTCAAGGAAACAACTAACGAAGTATCACCCACATATTTTCTCAACTTAGAGATTTGGAAAATCGGGTGAATGGTGCTTATACTAGAAGGAAACTCAAACTCTAGGGAAACATTTCAAACCCTCTTTACAATAAAGTAAGGACCAACATCTCGGGGACTAAGCTCCCCCTTTTTACCAAACTGCATCACTTTCTTCATGGCAGACACTTTCAGGAATACACAATCGCCAATACAAAACTCTAAGTCCCTACGCCTCACATCCACATAGGAATTTTTTTAACTTTGAGTGGTTTTAAATCTATCATAAATCACCTTCATCTTCTCTAAGGCTTGGTGAGCTAGATCAAGGCCAAGAAACTTAGCCTTGCCAACCTCGTACCACCTAATAGGATATCGGTATCTCCTACCATACAAATCCTCAAAAGGCACCATACCACTCCCTCAAAAGGCACCATACCAATACTAAAGTGGTAACTATTATTATAGGTGAATTAAATCTAAGGAAAATGGCCATTCCGATTACCACTATAATCAATTACATAAAACCATAACATAGTCTCTAATGTTTGGATGGTCATTTCTGCTTGCCCATTTATTTATGGGTGAAAAGTGGTACTAAGGCACACTCTAGTGCCCAAATGACTTTAAAAGGTTTTTAAAAATTTGGAAGAAAATAGAGGACCATGATCCAAAATAATAGAGACCGAAGCACCGTGCAACTTCATAATCTCCGCAAGATAAAACTTAGCATAATCTTCCACTGACAAATAAGTCCTCATGGGTAAAAAGTGAGCAGGCTTGGTCATTCTAAAATCAATGACCCAAATGAAATCACATTGATTCAAAGATCTAGGAAGACCGGTAATGAAATCCATATTAATTGCCTCTTAATACTATTCATGTAATGGGATCTCTTGATACAAGCCCCCGGGCCTCATGTGCTTAATTTTTACTTGTTGACATACCATACACTTGGACACATAACTAGCCACATCATGCTTCATATTACCCCATCAATAGAAATCTCTAAGATTATGATACATTTTGGTGGAATTGGGATGAATGACATAACAGGATGCATGAGCCGAAGTCATTAACCGTTCCCTCAATTCATCGATGTCGGGAACACATAGCCTACCTTGGTATATCAAGATATAATCAACACTAATCACAAAGTCCAAAAATTTTTTAGAACTACATTACACTTGATTTCCATCAAGTCAAGGTCCAATGCTTGCTTTTACTATATCTTAACAACAAGAGAAGATTAAGATCCGAAAGGACAAATAGACAACCATCCTCGAAGTTCATAATTCGTACTCTAAAACTAGCCAAATGGTGAATGTACTTCAGCAATTACCGCTTATTCTAATCTACATGGGCAAAAATCCCCATGGACAATTGTAACGCCTTAAAAATCTATCTCAAGTTGTCATACGGTGCTTAGGACCACAAGTGACCCCAAGCTAACCCTTCTACTGGCATAACTCATGAGCAACTAAATGATATGCATAAAACGGCTGGGTTTACTATGCAAAAACATAATAATGATGGAATCTGGGAAAGATACAATATCAATACAACTTTTACATTCTGATAAAGTCTGAAAGAGGTACTAAATATACATCACTAACTCTAATTGTAATCTGTGAAGCCTCTACTGTACAGACTATTGATAGCTAGGATGCGACCCCAACTGTCACTAATCAATACATATGAGTTAGAAAGTAAAGTTCATAAATAACATCTAACTAAAGTCCCTGAAGTAGGAGGGCTCATAATCTGCTAGCTGGAATCTTCAAGTTGTCTGAAAATAGTATGCGTGGTACAACTCATACCTACATTATGAGATAATGTATCACATAGATATATATGTGGATCAGTACTTTGAGGATATACTGAGTATATGGGGTTGAAATGCATAAGTAAGATATTATCTCATCATTAAAATTTATATATGTAAATGACTCACATAAGATGGAATATCTGAAATACTGAAACATGTAGCAATAAGAAGAAAAACATACTTTATAAATCTTGTGAGCCATAACATTTAGTTCTAAAAAAATTATATTTTTATTCTCCCTTTAAATTATTCTGTCTAAGTGTAGAAAGGACTCACTCTAAAATCTAAAATCTGAAAGCTAAAACCTGAAGCTATTATCTTTCTGTAAAATATAATTTGAATAAATTTGTGATCCTTTACACTTAGCTTTCTAAAAAACTTTTCTATTACTCTTTCTGTTCTAGAATTTGTAGTCTGTAATCTTTAAAACTTTAGGGAAAAAACTTTATCTAGAAATCTTTGTTGTTAGAGAAAATACATTTTCAAAAGCTTATCTGTAAGGGAGGTTCTCTTAACCGACATAAACCATGTGAGCTACATGGAGTCTAACATGTTGATCTCCTAAGAAAGAAACCTCACATTGGGGAGAGGTGTCATACTCTTGCCAAGGAGTATAACCTAATCCATATGATCGATCACAAGCTAAATCTGTCATTCATATAAATGGGAATAATCTGTATCTGTACCTATTTTGCCTCATAGTTTTGTGAAAGATAAGGCATGATAATCCCACACTTTCCGCTCAATGCTAAATACTACTCTCTCTTAAATCTGTATTCTCAAACCATTGGACTTCTACTTTTTTCAAAATTAGCGTAAGGATTCATATGAAAACCAGTTATATATTTATCTGAGTAAATCTAAGTCTTGTAAACTGTAATAATCTGCAGTGGATTCCAAAGCTAAACCAATGATCAAAAGATCAAAGCTTTTTTTCTGAGAATTAAGAATAATCTATTCATAAGATGCTTAAAGGATCATCTTTCTTGAAATAATAATAACAAATCTTGGGATCATAATCCATTCTTCAATCTCATGTTAAATCATCATAATAATCATGCTTGATAATGTCAATATTGATAAAACAACTCAAAATCTGGTAATTTCAGCAATATGCATCGAGATATGAACAAAATCATGTAGTTCAATTTCTAAATCAATGGAAATATCATAAACTTGTGAATAACAATAATGGGCATAAACCCTAATTTTAGTATCATGGGAAATCACATATACCAGCAAAATTAGAATTTAAAACAAGTTTTGGGCACAAGGATGAAAGGACTTTCCTTGTTGAAGAACCCCACATACCTTGATTGAAGATTGGATGAAGAATCTTGAAATATAGATTCCTAATTGAGTTCTTGAAGATGAGGTCTTGACTATCTTGTCTTGGGAATCTTCAATATAATGCTTTCTTGGAGAATCTATGGTGGAATTTGATTTCTCGAAGAAGGGGCTTTTGGTTTCTAGGATTTTTCTTTTAAAGAGAATGGTGAATAGTGAGCAAGAATGCTTGAAAATATGATTAATCTTATGTTTAAGACAGATTGTGGCCTTGGGAACTGATAAAAATACCCTCTTTAAACCCCCAAACGGAACTAGGAAAATGACCAAAATCCTAATTTGGTTGGCCACTGCAACACGCCACAATCGCGGTAGCTCACTGGAAATGGACGAATGGGAATTGGGCTTTCTCTGCGACGCCGAGCTATCACAGAGCCCTATAGTTTTGCTATTTTAGCCACTGACAAGATGCGCCACTATCGCATAAAATTGCTGGAAATTGACAAATGTGAAATAGGACTCCTCCGCAATGTAGTGGAATCACGAAGTCTCACTGGAATTTGACAACTGTCAATTTGCTTAGCTCCGCGATGCGCTGAGAGTCCAGGTGACATACTATCAAATTAAAAATGCCATTATACCTTCTTTGAGTGTCGAATTTAGGTGAATTTGGCAAATTCTTGACATTCTAGGGACGAATTTAAGCTAGAAAAAGTACGGGGGTATTACAATAATTTACTAAGAGCATCGGTGACCAAGTTCGCATTATTAGGATGGTAATGTAGACTCATATTGTAGTCTTTCAACAAATCGAGCAACCTTATTTAATAGAGATTTAACTCCTTTTGGGTAAACAAATATTAGAGACTTTTATGATCATAAAAGATATCAATATGAACCTCATATAGATAATGTATCAAAATTAGTAATGCAAAGGTCATCGCAAACGACTCTAAGTCATGTGTAGGGTAGTTATTCCCTTGAACTTTCAATTGCTTAAAAGAATAGGACACCACCTACCATGTTGCATTAACACGTAACGAAGACCAACATGTGATACATCACAATAAACCACAAAATGATCAATACCTTCGAGCAAGGTTAAAACAGGAGCCAAAGTTAATTTGACTTTCGTTTTCTCAAAACTACCCTCACACGTATCAGATCACAAGAACATGATCTTCTTCTAGATCAATTTAGTCAACGTGGAAGCTGTAGTAGAGAAACTATCCACAAACCTTCTATAGTAATCGGCTAGACACAAGAAGCTCTGAATATCGATTAAAATCGCAGGTCTAGGTCACTTCTTAACAGTCACAACCTTTTCAAGATCTACCATGATCCCTTCACTAGAGATAACATGACCAAGAAAAGCTATAACTTTTAACCAAAACTCACACTTAAGGAACTTGGCATACAAATGATGATTCTTCAAAGTTTGCAACACAACACAGAGTTGATCTATATGATCTTCCTCACTCTTCTAATAGACTAAGATATCATTAATGAAGACGATGACAAATATGTCCAAGAATGGACGGAAGACCTAATTTATCAAGTCCATAAATTTTGTTGGGGCATTGGTCAACCCAAAAGAGATGACCATAAAATTATAGTGACTATACTGGGTTCTAAAAAAAGTCTTAGGGATATCCGCATCCCTAATCTTAAAGTGATGATAGCCCAACCTAAGATCAATCTTGGAGAAATACTTCACATTCTGAAATTCATCAAACAAATCATCGATCCTAGGAAGAGGATATTTTTCTGTGTTGTCACGTTGTTCAATTGCGATAATCAATGCATATACGAAGGAAACCATTCTTCTTTCCCAAGAACAACATAAGAGCACCCCAGGGAAGCACTCGGGCAGATAAAACCTTTATCTAAGAGGTCTTTTAATTGCTTCTTAAGCTCTTTTAGCTCCGCTGGATCAATTTTATAAGGAGGGATAGAAATCCAATGAGTTTCAAGAATAAGATTAATCTCAAAATCAATTTACTTATTGGAAGGAACACTGGTAAGATCATCAGAAACACCTTGGAAAACTCATTAACCATGAAAACAGATTCTAGAGAAGGCTCTTCTGAGTTAGAATCCTTAAATCAGACCAAATGATACAAATACCACTTTGAAATCAACTTTTGGTCCTTTAGATAAGAAATGAACCATTTATTAGGCACTAGGGAACTACCTTCCCATTCAATGACAAGCTCATTAGGGAATCAGAACATGACACGGGTCTGACAATCTAAAAAAGCATAGAAAGAATGGAGCTAATCCATCCCAGAATGACATCGAAATCAACCATGTATAAATCTATCAATTATAAAAGGGTATCCCTACTACCAACCGATATCACACACTCCTTATAGACCCTTCCAACAACTACATGGTGTTTGATCAGTTAGAAATAAAAAAGCAAACCGATAGATACTCGAGACCATAATTAAGATGTATAGCCACATATGGGGCCACATAAGAAATAGTAGGCCCTGGCTTAAGAAAATAATACACATCAAAGGAGAAAAGTCTCAACATACTAGAGACAATATCGGGAGATATCTCAGAATCCTGACGAGTAGTAAATACATACAAGAAGTTCTGGCCAGCGTCGGTGCTAGAAATAGAAGTAGAGACAAGGATAACACTCTTCGATGTGGGATTAGATGGACTAGGAATAGGGTCCTTGTTGGCCCAATAAAATAAAAGAGAGAGGTAATCACACTACATATTTCCAATCTGACTATAATGGAAATATCTATTACCCCCTTCTCATACTGAACCTGATGACTTTGACCACAGAATGTACTATGAGGGTGAGGTGGAGCTGACTGAGAACTACTATCCTTAAATTAGACACCCTATGCCTTGGACCCACCAATAAACTGAGTTCGACGTCACCCAAAAACATTTTGTAAGAAGAGTGAAGACTAGCTGAGGAGAATAAACTCAAACCCCTCCCCCCACTTTTTCCATAGACACTTGCAACCATCACAACCATTAGATTTAGAAGGCCTAAATTTTTTTCCTTGCCTCTCAATAAGATAAAAATTCTTTTTTATCTCTTCTTCCACTTATTTCAACTACACAATCAACCTAGAAATATCAATTTTCTCAATCAACAAGGCCACCTTACTCTCAGGGACTAAATCACGGGACAATCCCAAGACAAACTTATGCATTTTTTCCCTCATATTAGAAATCATTTTGTGGGAATACCTAGATAATTGATGGAATTTCCTTCAATGCTTCAGGTTTACAAACTCTTCTGCCTTATACTCCCTTAACTTTTAAGGTAAGAAGCGGTTTAAGAAAGCCTTAAAGAAGCCTTCCCACATGGTTGGACTAGCACCAACACCTCTAGACAACAACCACCCATCGTACCATTGGTATGATACAACTTTTAATTTGTAAGAAGAAAACTCAGCGGCCTCAATCTCCGAAGCATGCATGATTTGGATGATCTCCTCCCTTTTATCAAAAGAGCCTTGAGGATATTCCTCAACCTTCATATCAGAGTACATAAGAGGGATCAACCTTATAAATTGTCTAATTCTTGTGGCCTTAGAAGAAATGGTAGCCGAAGCACCACGCTCCGATTGAGAGGCAACCAATTGAGTCACGAGGTTAATAGAATGATGAAACTTGGAATTAGTAGCATCCCTCTGAGTTAATAAAATATAAGGGTCACTCTCATAGTTGGGGTTGGTGGGGACCGGTGGAAACACACAATGATGGTCGGATACTGCAACCCTAGCATGGGTCTGAACTTCAAAAGTTGGATGCGCTTCATTCAAAAGACCCTTAGAAGAGTTTACCTAATTCTCAAATCATCTTGGAGGCATGATTTAAAAGATAACAAACAAAATTTAGAGAAATCCAAGAACTTATACTCTATAGATTGAGATAGAAACGTAAGAAAGGGGAATATTTCCTAAAATGTCTAAAATATCCTCCTTTTTAAGTGTGGAGCAATTCATACCCATAAAAGAGATTCTACTCGACACGGTATTATGGACACCCAACTAACCATGAACCTAGGCTCCTATACCAACTTTACACACCCTTAAACTATGTTGTAGGGGCACCTTAAAGCCACATGAACCAAAGGTCTCCTTGATAACCCATCACAATCATCATATAAACCACGTGGATTGGGTGAATCCCGACCAATAATAAGATAGCGGAAAACATACCACAAGTAATAACTTATAATGTCTAACCATTTCATAAATATGAAATAACTAGCCAATATACCAAAGTCTAAAGTAATCCAAATTACCTCTATGTAAACTGATGTTTGGAAATATATATGTCGGGACAAGTCCCCAACAATAGCTAAACCAAGTCAAAATGAGACTAGGTCTAATGATAGGGTACAAAGAAAGAATGTCTTTAAGAATAAGAAAGCTCACCACTCCGTAGTCAATGCACGAACCACTTTAACCACCTAATCACTACACAGGAAGAGAAGATGATGCTCCACCCCCGGTATCACATGGGGACATAGCATTCGGAGATGGTTAGCGGATGGAACGCTAGTATGTAACTCAAGGATAGGGATAAATAATATCATCCATCAACAATAAAAAATTTATCATATTAAGTCATTTTCATAACCTTATCCCTATATATAGACATATAATATACTAATAAAGGGGATAGGATTTATCAACACTTTGGAAGCACTAATTCATCATACATGCAATGGAGGACTCTAACCTTCCACACTTACAGATTCAAGGATTTATCATTAGAAATAGGACTTTAATAATATTACTTTATCATCAAGTATAGGACTCTAACCACATACACATTAGTTTAAGTGAGGTACATTAATCACCCATATACATTCATATAAGTAAGGGACTCTAACCACTCACGCACATTCATTGAAGCAAGGGAATCTAACAACGTGCACATATATTTTCTAGGGGACTCTAACCTTATGCCACCTTAGATAAAGGAGTCTAACCCCAAGCAAATTTATTTGGCGAGAAACCTCAACCTCATTAGATCTTATTATGCAAGGGACTGTAACCATAAGAGATTTCCTTAAGCAAGGGCCTTTAACATTAATACATCACAACTATCAGTAGTCAACTTCAGGACTCTAACCCTTTTACCATGCATCCATATAAATTCCCTTCAACACATAAGGAATTTAAACTATTTAGCCAATTTGGCATCATACTTGACCACATGGCCCTCATGGGAGCCTTCATTGCTCAACTATTTCAATAGGTCAATGCCTTAATTCAAACTATCATACAATTCAAACTATGGTCATCAAGACCCTTACAAGCCATTCATATTTCATTAGCAATTCTACACCACAATTTAGTCCAATATATAATTCACATTCATTTTCATGTCAGGGACTTTAACCCTCTTCTTGTTCATCAAACCATTAAGGTCATCCATTACATAATATGTGGCTTATTTTACCTTCACTAGACAATTTATTAAGTATTCATACATATTAGTTCATTGACCTAGTTCAAAGAATCATCATCACGTAACTAGATATCTCACTTAGATATTTTCACAAATGCATTGTACATATGCCTTTACCAAGGCCAATTTTAAGATAGAAATCATCGAGACTAGGGTTACTCAAGACACACATGTTAGAACACATGCAACAAGAATGAACATGTGCATACTACCATCGATAACACGTATAAACATCAGTCTAAATAAAAATCATCAATATTCATCATTAGGCAACAAAGCCCTTTTTATTTTATTTAAAAATCACCATGTATACTTACTAATCCAAGTGTAAAATACATTTATTTAGAGTTATTTAGGAAGGGGAGGAGTTACATGCCTTAATCAAGATGAATCACCAAGAATATTGACTCTGTTTGCCTTTTGAAGACCACTCTTAAAACCCTAGCCTCTAATTCTTCAAAGATGAGCTTAAGCGAGTATTTAGGGTATTCGATCCATTAGATTATATGTTTAGAAGTCTACACATATGTATATAGTGAGAGGTAATAGGGTCTTAGACATGGGAAATGACCACAAGGCCCTTGGTTCAAATCTGAAAATTGAACCCGTTTATGGGCACGACTCACCATAAAACTCACTTAAGTAGTCATACCCTATGTTATGAGTGGTACCCTGAATTGTATCCTAGGCTTCTCCTAGGTTACACAAACATTTAAGAGTATGACCCTACACTTTTGAGTCATATACAAAGGGTATGAATCACCCCTAACTTATACACAACAACCGTATACAAAAACAATCCACTTCAAAACTTATGACTCCCCTAATAAACTCACCTAGGTATGAGTTGTACCCTTAGGTACGATTGGGGGGAAGGTCACTCATACCTAGGATAGTAAGTAACCATCGCCACACTACCTAAGATATGTGTGGGAAAGAGAAGCAGTATATGACTCATATCCAAGGGGAACGACTCAAGACCCTAGTCGTACCCATAAGAATGACACCAAAAGATGAAATTTTTAAATGGTTCTAAGTCTAGGTGTTTCATATATAGTACAAGGAAATCCTAGGAAACAACTCATGAACAAAAAAGGAAACCTAAGGTCAGTGGCCTCTTATTGATCACCTACGAGGAGTGGATGTCCCACTTAGGTTCTAAGGCCAAAATATTTTTTGAATAATCCTTTGGACTTTATCTTTTAAGATTAATGTTGGTACTTACATACCTCCGATAGCACCTACGGCCCATAGGTGCCCTCCGTAGGTTGCAGGGTCCAACGTTAAACTTTTGATTCTATATTTCTCAGCTTCTCTAACACAAACTATGGAACCTATGCCCATTAAGCAATACATACGAGTTATAGGTGCCTACTTTAGTGGTCCAAAACATCAATTTTTATTTCTTTTATGTAGAATAGCTCCAAAAACTGATTTCGTACAAAACACATCATATCTAACAAAAAGACCTAATAACTTGCATAATTTTATCATTTAAAGCATTTAAAGTTCCATAAAATAATAGCACATTAGAAGATTGAATGCTACCTTGATTAGAAACAACAAGTCCTTGAATGGTCCATAATCATCCACCTTTGCTCTGGGATCCTAAAATGTACTATAAAAATTATAATATTTATATTTTTTAAGGCAAATGATACCCATATATTATTATATAAAGGGTGGGATTTACATTTTGGTAAAGAACGGGTCCACGAGTTCCACAAATGGAATCCACACTTGAATCCACCTTGATGTTCCTCAAAATACAAGGAATGTGTGCTCAAATATTGATAACAAATAGTGCCTAAATTAGAGCCCAAATTAGCCCCTAAAGTCTAGCGATTTAAAAACCTAATTTATAAGAATTTAAAATGAAAAAGGATTGAAATTGATGGAAAAACTAACAGGAAATGACCAAGAAGTGTTAGTCTAACATCCTTAGCTTAATGGATGTTTACCTACTCATTTATCTCTTGAAGATCTCAAACTAGTGTAAAAATAGTTAAGAAAGAATGAGGAAATTCGAATAAACAGAGGATATTTTACATCCTCAAAAGATTTAATATCCCATAGGAGTTACAAAAGCATCCACTAGACCACTTAAGTGGCTACCTCTTAAGCAACATAAGTCTACTAAAGTTGTTAGGGTCTAGGACACAGACACTATTGAAGGGGTCCACTGACTGCTAAAGTGATGTCTACTTAAGCGGTCCTTGACACCAAAATTGGAACTTATCCAAATATCCAATAACACTAAAGTGGAACATGGATTCTAATGTTCTTGCCCTTAAAACTACACCATGACCGCTAAAGCAGTCACACCAGATATGATGCACCAAATTTTGCTAAATCCAAATTGGTCATTGATCGGGTGCTCATGTTTTGTTTAAAAGTTCATGTTCCCTAAATGAATTATGCTACCATATTAAATTAAACTTTTTAAACTCAATGAAACCATCAAAACTTTCAAATAATAGTATTTTGACTAAAAGTGGGTAACACACTGATAGTTCTATTTTTATATAATCTACTCAATATCCCAAAATGAGTCTAGTTAGATTGGGACATAAAACAAGGGTTTCCCTTGGAAAAGGTTAATACTTAAGATATGATGGAACTGTTGGAATCCTCATATAAGGCCTTTTACAAGACATTTTGTTTTAAGAGTAATTTCTTAATAACAAAATCTACAAAATAGAGATATGAGCCTAAAACCTAAATAAACTGTCTGATAGTCAAACAAATAATTTTTATAAGTCATAAATTACATGTAGCCACTCTGACAAGGCTTAAAATACTAGAAAGTTGAGTAAATCTAGGCAACAACCTAGAGGGTCACTATAATGTTCTACCTATTAGGGCAGAGTCACGTTAAGCTAAAGGTTGTATGCACAGTTGTTAGGGTTGTCCCTTAGGTACTTTTGGAGGCACTCATAAGTTAGGAGAAGTGTTTAGTAAAATTCCCAGCCAAGCAGCTGGCGATATTATTCATATATTGTACCTAGTAAACCAAATCCAAAGTTTTTGGATGTTGTTATAAAAGGCATGATCTCAGTGCGCCATCAGTTAGATTTTTCTTTATTTTATTGGGTCCACTCTTTCTTATGTGTCTTATTATTATGCACTACAGTTAAAGTTGTCTTAGGATTCATTATTTATGCCATTATGTGTTCCTACTCCCATGGGTGATTCTTTAATAGTGGATCAGCTTTGTTGATCATGAGTTGTGATGGATTGGAAGTTTGATACTTTGCCTGATATTATTGTACTGATATGATGGATTTTTATATGATTCTAGACATTGACTGATTATCCTCCTATCATGTGGTCTTGGGTTATTTTTCCAAGACTGCTACCTTATTCATGCACGCCATACACCTAACTGTGTAGAAAGAATCTTTTACCTACAAAATAATGGGGATTATTTCTTATTTTTATTCTACAAGGATTATATTGAGGGGTTGTGAGTCTTACCTTGCTTATATTTATGATAGTGGTTTGGAGAGTCCTTTACTTGAATCTATTCAAATAGTCCATGATTTTCCTGATGTTTTTCCTAAAAACTTCTTGGCTAACCTCCTGAGTGTGATATTGAATTTGTTATTTATCATGAGCCATGCACCCCACCTATTTCAATGGAACCTTATCGTATGGCTCTTATCGATATTAAGGATCTAAATTCATAACTTTAGGATATTATAGGTAAGGGTTTTATTAAGCCTAGTGTGTAATATTGGGGAGCTCTTATCTTGTTCGTAAGAAGAAGGATGGAATTCGTGTGTATATGTATTGTTTACAGGTAGCCTAATGAGATAATGGTGAAACTTTTATATGTTATGCCTCGTATTGATGATTTATTTGACCAGTATTAGAGAGCAGCGATGTTCACTAAGACTGACTTGAGATTTTGTTACCATTAGTTGAGGATTCGAGTTGAGGATATCCCAAAAATAGCCTTTAGGAATCTCTATAGCCATTATGAGTTTCAGGTGATATATTTTCGGCTGAACAATTATCTGGATATGCTTATGGGTTTGCTAAACCATTTGTTCATGCCTTATTTATATTCCTTCATTATTTTGTTTATTAATGTAATTCTTGTGTACTCGAGGAGTAGGGAGGAACATATGAAACATATGAGGATTATGCTCCAAATTTTGAGAGCTCATAGGATTTTTTTAAAAAATCTAAAATTTTGAGTTCTAGCTTAAGTTTGTGACATTTCTAGTACATGTGGTATCTATGGATGGGATTATAGTGGACCCAATGAATTATGAGGCTATTTGTGATTAGGACATGCTTATATCTCTATTTGATTTATGAAAAATTATGCTCTTTTCTATTGGTCTAAAGAGTGTATGCTAAGCATTTGGAAGCTTAAGGATTTTCTCACTGCATCTTTTATATTGTCTCTTTCTATTGAGGGTAAGGGAGTCACCATATATTTTGATTCTTTCAGTGTTGATTTGGATTCTATTTTTATTTAATAAAGTCAATTTATTACTTATTCATTGATATAGTTGAAGGTGAATGAATGCAACTACCCCACTCATAATTTTGAGTTGACAATGGTAGTTTTTGCATTTATGATTTGGAGGCATTATCTATATTGTGTGTATTGGGAGATTTACCCTAATTATTATACTTCTTAGTATTTTATGACTCAGACAAAGATTAATTTTATGAAGCAGAGATGGATAGAGTTTTTAAAGGATTATGAAACCTTTATTTTGTACCATCTGAGCAAGGAAAATATAGTATCAGACGTATCGAGATGAAAGGTAGTGAGTATGGATAGTATCTCTTTAATATGTTTTTAGGTTGCTGTTAGTGTAAGACAGTTACTCCTTAGTCATCATGATTGTGTAACTTGATATTTATGATTCTAAGAAATTCTTGCTAGTTTCATGGTGACGTCCACCTTATTTGAGTAGATTGGGAATCACTAGTTTAAGGATAGAGGGCTTTGTGTCATCCGTGATCATGTGATGAGTGGTAAGTCCTGGCGGGCTATTTTATATTCTGAGGGTATTTTGAGATTTGATGATTGTATTTATGATCTGAGGGTTGGTAACTTGATCCAACGAGATTGTGTGAGGCTCACAACTCTAATACTCTATCCATCCTAGGACAACTAAAATTTATAAAGGTTTAAGGCTACATTCCTAGTGTATTGGTATAATGAGAGATGTCATGAAGTTGTAGGTCACTACCTATGTTGTAAATAGGTAAAGGCTGAGCATTAGAAGCTTGATGGCCTTATTTAGATATTGCCTATTCATAAGTGGAAGTGGGAGCAGATCACTATAGACTTTATTAGTGGTTTGCCTCACACCTCCCGTGGTTCTGGCAAAATTTGGGCCATTATAGATTGGTTGACTAAATCAGCATATTTCTTCCCTATTAAGATGTCCTTTAGTGTCAAGAAGCTGGCCTATATCTATGTTTCTAAGGTATTTTACCTTCATAGAGTGCCTATATATGTCATTTAAGATCAGGGATTTGTATTCACTCTAGATTCTAGAGAGATTTTTAAGAGGAGTTGGGCACTCAAGTGGATCTCAGCACCACTTTTCACCCTCAGACCGATGAGCAGTCAAAGTGAATTATTTATGTTATTGAGTATTCTCTTCCAACTTGGTTTATAGAAGTTGAAGGTTAGTGGGAGCCACACTTAAGTTTTACAGAGATTGTGTATAATAATAGTTACCGTCTGAGCATTGAGATGGAACCATTTTAGGCATTATATGGTAGGCATTATCAATCTCCGATAGGTTGGTTTGATACATTAAAATTTAGACCTAGTGGTACTAACTTTCTTCGGGAGTCGTTTGATAGAGTTAGGGTGATTCAAGAGAGGAAGAGTTTAGCTTAAAGTAGGTAGAAGGCTTATGCAGATTGTAGATTTCATGCCTTGCGATTTCGAGTTAGAGTATGGGTATTACTTTATGTATCAACAATGAAGGGGCATGATGAGTTTTGGGAGGAAAGACAAGCTCACTCCTAGATATATTAGACCTTTTAAGAAACTTCAGACCGTTGGGATGTGGGTTATGATTTAGCCTTTCCCCTAGATTTTGTTGTTGTTCATCCAGTATACAACATTTTATGTTGCGATATTACATCCCTGATGTGTTATATGTGTTTTAGTAGGACTCAATTTAGTTCGATATGATATTGACCTTCACGGAGGAGTCAGTGTTCATATTATCTAGGGATGTTAGGAGGTTGCTCCCTAAGGAGATTACTGTAGTTAAAGTTTAGTGTAGACACCATCCAATAGAGGAGCTTACTTGGGAGATCGAGAGTGAGATGTGCTCCCAGTATCCACACATGTTCGATCCTTTAATTAGATCCTAACCCTTTAGTTTTGCAGAAGAAAGTTTTTGTATTTATTGATATTACGATTACCCTTTAGGTCATTTTATGCTTTTCCATATACTGATCTCATATTTTTGGTTGGCCACCACAGTCATTCCTCTCTTCTTTGGTACACAATGGACTTGTCTCACCCACTTCCAATATAAGATTTGGTACATTACTCCTACCTTAAGACAATTTAGCATCTCTTTCTTTACCACCTCTTTCATAGGTGGGCTAATTTTATTTAATTCTTATAGTAAGAGTACAACCCCTTTCTAAATGAATCTTGTGAGTGCAATACCTAGTGGGATACCAATCATATCTATGATTTTCTATCTAATACCTCTCTTTTACCTACTAAACACAAAAAATAAGAGCCTTAGCCTGGTGTTCCCACAAAGTCTACTGCAATAATTATTGGCAATGTACCACATTCACCTCAAAACATGTATCTTAGGTGGCCTGGTAGTGGTTTCAAATTTAGCACTAGTGGCTCTATAATATATTTCTTTGTTGGCGGTGTTGGTCTATTTTTCATGTCCAAGTACATCATCTTTAGTACATCTGATTACAATCCCATCCCAATAAATGAACACACTATTTCATCATATTCCTCAATTCCATCTCTATCAATATTCATCAACACTGTTACTAGTGTTTCAACAGCATAACTCTCTTCAACAGGCACCATGATTTAACTTTCCTCCATTATATTAGTAATACCCACCATATTCATCTCTTTTGGCAGCTTTATTGACTGATAAATGTAAAAGTTCACCTATTAATCATTAAGCCTAAATTTCATCTCATTTCTCTATATCCACCAACACTCTTCTAGTGCCCAAAAATGGTTCACCCTTTATTATAAGAACCTTAAAGTATACCTTGTAGTAAACAATTATGAATTCCATTGGAAATATAAAATTTCCACCTTAACTAACAAACATAGAGAATACCCATAGTCTGTTTGACTGTACTGTCATCCATCAATAATCGTATAGATGTCTTCTTAGAAGTTCCTTAGCCAAGCTGTTGATATATGGATAAAGGTATCAAGTTAATACTTTCTCCGAGATCACAAAGCGGTAGAAAAACTAAACACGCTAATTGTGCACAGAATATTGAACTCTCCCATATCAAATTTCATTTAGACTAGTGATCTTGTGGTAATGGAACTGTAATGAGTAAGATTGCCCACTGGTTCATAGCTCAGTATTATCTTTTTAGTAACCAGGTCCTTTATGAATTTTGTGTATCCTGAAATTTATTCCAAATCCTCAATCAATGGAACATTTATCGATAATTGATTCATCATATCAATAAACTTACTAAATTTATCATCCTCTACCTTTTCCTCACCCTATTTGAGAATGGCGGATGGGGCTTTAGATTTTTTGCTAGAGGCATTTCCTCTTCTTTACCCTTCTTCTGGCTTAACTCATCTTTTTCAATCAATTTAGGATATTTCCAAATAGATTGTTTTTTCACCTACCTCTTCCAGCTGCTTAGACTCAACTGGATCACTTTTCATCTTATTATCATTAAAATGGCCTTCTCTTCGGATATAACATCATCCAAAGGAGAATGAACCACTCGATATGGTTCGAGCAACACTTTGCAACTTTTTATAGTGATAGCTAGGGAAGTTACTTAATTCCTCGAGTTCTACATCTTATCACTCAGTAAAGTTCTACTCCTTTTTTGGTTGAACGATGAAAAAATTGATTCACTAGATGCTCCAACTTCTTAAAAGAGGTGGAATAAGAATCTACCAGTTGACTCATAGTTTATAAGTCACTTGATATCTTCTTAGACCATCATCAGTCAATTGCAACCCTTTTCACAATTAGCTATTATAAATTCCATATACATCTTCCGTGAATCAATGGTATAACTATCACGACTTCTAAGTGGAACATGCAGCTTACTTTGGTCGCCTTTATTCTTCCAATTCCCCTTCCCACTATTCTTATAACTAGCCTTGTCATAACAGTTATCCCTAAGATAGTTCCCATATTTATTTCCTAGCCATTGGCCTAGAAACCTAACATTTATTCAAATAGCTCACTTCTTCTTTAGAATCAAATTTAACTTCTCTACTTTGGGATTCAATTGCATTTTACATATTCATATGAGCCTTGTTGTGGTCACACTCTTCTTCTCTTCAGTGTTGTTCCACCAACATTGACACTACGTATGTATCACTTGATATATTAGAATTCTTTATATAAGAAGCTCTATTCTTTTTCGTCAACCTATCTAATATCAAAGTCACATCAATTAAAGTAAAGTCCATAAAAGGACTACCCATTACATTATCAAATATTGGCTTTGTGTTCAAATTTAGCGCTCTTTTAATAGTCTCCATCAAGTATCCATCAGACAACTTGAGATTCAGACACTGGGTCAACATTTTTTAAAACCTAAGAAAATTTTCATGTAGAGACTCATTAGGAAATTATATAAAAATATTGATCTCAAATCTCAGTTGTCACTTCTTGGAAAGAGCAATGAACCTTTCTACGAAAGCCCACGAGTTTAGTCAACCTCAAATTTTGCTCCCTAGATAGAAACAACAGAAATAACCTCAATTGTATTGCATTCTTCCTAACTTTAAGATAGTAAAAGTATTTACCAATGTTTATAAAGTTCACCAAGTGCATGTTTGGATATTCACCGAGTAGACCACCAAATAACCCTTTTAGATTTAGCAATTGTATTATTATTATAGTGATATTCAACTTTAACTTAGGATCCATCAAAGGTAATACAATCTCTCTAGTAGCACCAGATACATCTAAATCAGCGTCATCATCCATAAAAAAGTAGCCTACAAATCATTGATGTCCTCTACCTCATTCATTGTTATTTCATTTGGCTAGTGCGACATTGTTAGCATGTTGTCCATTCAAGGAGCCAACGAAATTATCATCTTCTAGATACTCATTGTCATAATTTTACACATGATTAGGTTCATCAGTATTCGATTTGTTCAACTGGGCTACGATAGGTGCAACTAATTTTTCAACCTCTTGTTGTGCTACCACACTTCTCCTCAGAGCTCTATAAAGTTCATGATGAAAATGTAGTAAGGGTTTACCTAAATGGATAGTTCGTGGAATGCACAACTAGTAGCTTCTAAGCACGCAAAAAACAAATCAAAGTAAAACTAGGAAACAAGACTAAAAGTCCGATAACACACATAAACATAGTTGACAATTGAATTCCCCACCAATAGTAAAAAAATTATACACCCAGAAAACAACTTCTTTTTACAAAAGTGTAAGCGGTTATTGTTAAATATATAACTCAACAGATGTTGAGGCTAAAATCTACATTGAATAAGGTGCAAATCAAGTTCTATGTAGTTTAAAGGACAATTAATCATTAATTTCCATGAGGTAAGGGGGGTTGCATAATGAAGTGATAACTTTGTTATTCTTCTCATCAAATTGTAGATGCAGTTTTTGTAATATATCAATCATTACTGAAGAGATAACTAGGACTATGTTCTCCTTGTAATATATCAATCATTACTGAAGAGATAACTAGGACTATGTTCTCCTTGGTGTTCTATCACTTCTGAGTCTTGTGAAATATTAATTTATACCAATGTATGTAGTTATAATCTATATATTATTAAAAAGAAAGGATAAAGCCACCTCATTTAGCCAAATGACATTCTATAAACAATCCATATTGCATCTTATGACAAAGAATTTGTTAAATAAGTTATTAGTTATTATTAATTATTCTTTAAAAATTGCAAAACTAATTGTCAAAATATTAATTTAATAAAATATCTTTTTCTTACAAAATCAATCCCCTGGAGGAATTGTATTGTTTTAATCGATCTTTTTTTTAAAAAACTAATCATTTGTTATTCCACTTTTTAAACAAAAACTGATTACAAGTAAATTATAAATCGTTCGATACATTTTGGGTAATGGGGA
>JAPEIP010000009.1:112176477-112198405 GCA_026120095.1 Capsicum chinense
AAACATGGGAAGTTACCAACACTAAATACAACTCCTTTACATGCCACTGCCACATTTTCCAACAAATATGACCTTTTTAAGTGATTTTTATTTTTTGTTTGAATTTTTTTAAAAAAAATTAAACTTGTACATTTTTCACAAATACAAAAATAAAACTAAATAATATATTTCTTTTAAAAACCTATGTAATTACTTTTAATTTTTCTATTATAATGTTTCTTTTAGCATTTTAAGATATGTTTTTTCCAAAAAAAAAGGATTAAAAAATCTTTCACAATCCATACTTATCATTAGCATCACCATGTTTCCCACAAAATATGGTTTCACTAAGTCACACAAACTCTCTTGATATTCAAATTGTGATTTCAATAATTCAAATGTTAAAGAAAATGAAAGAAATCAACTATCAGTTTAAATTAAAGAATGACATTTCTCTCATCTCTTTCTTTTCTCAACTGCTCTCCTACCTCTTTTTTAATATACTCCATTTGCTAATCAAAGGATAAAAACAATATTTTTTTTAGTTCATAAACAGAATGGGTTAAGAAAAATTCATAGAACTTTATGATAGATCATGGATAAAGGAAGGTATTCAATTTAATTTAAATAAATAAATTATTCATTTATTTTAAAGTGGAAAGTTACTAGAATGTATAAACTATATGTGTTTACAACATCCTATGATCATAGATTTGTAATAGATATAGAATCTCTTCTATCTCTAAAATAATAGTTTTTTTGAATGTCTTTTTGTCTTTTCAGTCAGAATTCCATTAGCATCACATGGTTAAAACTCAATCGAACGTATGTTGTCAAAATAGGACAACATGCATTACTTGAAATTCTCTTGATTTCACCATGAAAAGGGTAGAAAATTGTTTTTTCTTTTGTTGTTTAACTTAGTCATGGAAAATTTCCTTAAATTTCTTTCTGTTCATTGAAATATATTTATGTTTTTTGTCATTTGTACTGACTACTGTTGATGCCTTAACTTCATCATTTTTCAGTACAATGGGTTATTGACCTTAAAAGCATTTTCAAGTGCTGTTTTTAATACCTATGATGTCTAAAAATTTCTTCAAGCCTATTTTAATTCACTCACTCTCCATATGTTGCTTGACTGTAATTAAAACATCAATACCTTTTGAGTTCTATTGGCATCACTATTTCAATAGCAAACAAAAATATTTGGGAATAAATAAGTTTCCCTTACTGTGAGTAATTTATATAGGAATCCATCTTTTTCATTTATATGTTCACAACTTCAGATGAATGGGAGATTAATTTAATAATTTGCATCCCTCCTTCTTCTTATAATATTAAAGGAGTGCGTCTTTGTTGGAGGCTCGGAGATCAACTCAGGACTTATCTAAGAAAAATTTAAAAATAATAAAATGAATCATGATGCAGAGTAGGGCTAATTAAAAATTAATTTTTATCTTTTTTGTTTGTATTTATAGAGAAGATGCCTAATGTTCTTGATTAAGTCTTGAAAGAAGTACTATATTTGGTAATGGATTTGAGAAATAATTATTTTTTGTTGCTATGTTTTCTTCACAGGTTTCATTGGTTTCACAAATATTGTCATGATGTTCTTGTGCTTGTGTGTTATGGCCGCACAAAATTCTAACAATTTAAAAAGTTTATGAGAATATGATATGTACAAATTTACATGGGAACAATACTTGATTTTTGCTTATTGAAGAAAGACAAAAATTCAAAATGAAGTAGAATAATATTTTATATTATGTGAGAAGAATACATTAACTTTCATGCCTTAAACAAACTATATGTTAAGTTTATATTTGAATTGAATAATTAACGCATCTCAATTAATTTTTTCTTAGAGTTGCTTTATAGAAAACGCTTAGTAGTTGCAGCAGTGGTCACAAATGCACAAATAGGAGAAACAAATATCTTTAATGTTGCCTATGAGTGATGTGACACCACTCCTATGGAAGGTATTGCATATACTCACTTCTATTATAATTTGAATTTCTGCATTATTGTGTTTTGTATGATCTATGTCACTAAAGTGCTGCCAAAGTAATGTGCAGTATAAAATATGCCTAAAACTTTGAAAAAGTGGAGCTTCTTATAATTCTCTATTTTTAGTTTAAAATATTTAAAAGTGAAAGTCTCCTTATTTTGGTGTGAGTCGACCATTGTTACTATTGGGTGCGGAAAAAAATTTAACATATGAGTTTTTCTAAAGTATTTTAGAATTTATTTTTATCTCTACAAGCATTTGCAAAAAATGATGTTGTATGAACAACTTTATTACTTGAAACAAATTCTCTAATATTCAAGAATCATATGAAGAAGTAGAGAATAATACAAGAAAATAATACAAAAACAAAGGCTAAAAGAAGGAAGAACATAGGATAAGCATAAATAAGAGTTGAGGCATATAGGTAGAATGCAATGCTCATGCTTTTTCTTAGCTTGAAACTCATCTCAAGGATGTTAAAACTTGCTTTGAAATAAGAATTCATTCTTATACGTGTGGTATTTCCATAATTTTCACTTCCTATCACGTGAAATATTGAATAGGCTTTCCATCGGTATAAATTCGCCAGAATCCGACACCCGAGCGAAAAGATAGAGCCTTTTTAGTGAGACGGTGTTTGACTTGAGCATTCAGCACGTCAAAGAGATAGCTTGAATAGAAATTGTCAATTTCCAATGTTGCTCCGCTATACTAGCATATTGCGCAAAACTTTTAAGTCATAGACAAGGTGGCAACGCGATAGTTCCGCGTTGCGCTACCAAGCAATTTCTCAATTGTCAATTTCCAGTGACACAACGCGATAACTCCTCATCGCTCCAAGGGGCCAACTCGGGAAATTTTACTGAAAATTTAATGATGTGTTCAGGGTTAAAAAGTTCAACTTCCTACCCCTATATAATCCCTTTAACAAATGATTCAGCCACTTTTCACCCAAAACATATTAGTTTCTCTTAAGTTATTCTCAAGAACAAGCTAGGGTTTCTATTGGGGATTCAAATTCAGGAAGGTTTCACCATCAATCTTAATGAAATCATGATCTAAGTTATGCATAGTATTTATTCATGGACTCCTTTCGTCCATGAAGTCCAAGAATCCTTTTTAATTACAAGTTATGGATTTTCTCCATGTTTTCATGCTTTGTATGTTCTCTTTCATGTTGATAAATGAAGAATTGATTTCTATTCCATTATTTGATGATAAATTCCATGTGGGGTTGATTAGTATAGATCCAAGATGAGTAAGTTTCCTTCAAGGGTAAACGGCAGCGTGGTTAATGAGTGCAGATCTGCCATGCTGATTAGTGACATGACCTTAGCTAGACTTATGAACCATGCTCAGTAGATAGAGGAGCAGAAGATTAAACAGAGGGAGAAATAGAATAAAAGAGCAAAGATAGGCAGTTTCAAGTTCGATCAACCTAAGTTAGAAAGAGAAAACCGTTCCCAGTTTCATCCTAAGTCATCAGTTACATCTCCCTCTACAGCCAGTGCTCTAGTTCCTAAGTTCAAAGAGGGTAACAAAGATAGAGAGCTAGGCTCTAAGACCTAGGGCAATGTTAGCAGTGCGCGTACCTATCCTCTTTACCAGACTTACGGTAAACATCATTAGGGTATTTATAGAGCGAGTAGTGGCATTTGTTTCGGTTGTGGCAAGCTAGGCCACAGAGTTAGAGAATGTCCTCAGCCAGGCCCTCGGAGTCAATAGAATTTCTATTCAGCTTAGTCCAGTCGCCCAAATCAGTATGGTGCCACTTCCAGTGCTACTAGCAGACGATTCCCAAATCGTCACTATGCTCTTCAGACTCGACAAGATTAGGAAAATTCTCCTGATGTAGTTGCTGGTATGTTACAGATCTTTCATGTGCATGTTTACACTTTGCTAGATCTAGGAGCTTCCTTGTCTTTTGTTACTCGTTATATAGTAGTTGATTTCGGAGTCAGTCTCAAAATTCCTGCCGAGCCTTTCTCAGTCACTACCCCAGTGGGTAAAACCAACATAGCCTGGCGGGTATACAGGAACTGCCCGATTATGATATTTTAGAAAGTAACTACAGCAGACTTAGTCAAATTAGAGATGATTGATTTTGATGTCATTGTCGGCATACATTGGCTTCATTCCTGATATGCCATAGTTGACAGTAGAAACAAAATAATTTGGTTTCAGTTCCAAAATAAACCCGTCCTTAAGTAGAGGAGTAGTACTTTAGTGTTTAGAGGTCAGCTTATTTCATACCTTTAGGTAAGGAAAATGATATCTAAGTGATGTGTTTGTCATCTAGTTTATGTTAGAGATTATATTTTCGAGGCTCCCAGTCTCGAATCATTCCCAGTAGTGAATGAATATTCAGATGTCTTTCCCAAAGATCTTCCAAGATTTCCTCCCGAAAGGGAAATAGACTTCGGTATTGACCTTCTTTAAGACACTCAGTCTATCTCTATTCCTCCATACAGAATGGCAACAGTAGAACTCAAGGAACTGAAAGAACAGTTAAAGGATCTATTAGATAAGGGATTCATTAAACCCAGCATTTCCCCGTGGGGTGCACCAGTCTTATTTGTGAGCAAGAAAGATAGTTCACTCAGAATGTGTATAGATTATCGTCAACTCCATTAAGTCATGGTCAAGAACAAGTATCCTCTTCCAAGAATTGATGACTTGTTTGACCAACTTCTGGGTGCCAGTTATTTCTCTAAGATAGACCTCAGATCCGGCTATCTTCAACTCAGAGTAAGAGAATGTGACACTTTCCATAAGTGGTATGGTAACTTCGAATTTCTAGTCATGTCATTTGGTCTTACCAATGCCCCATCCACTTTTATAGACTTGATGAACCGTGTGTTCAAACAGTACTTGGACATGTTAGTCATAGTCTTCAGAGATGACATTCTCGTCTGTTCCTGCACTGAGTGCAATCATGCAGACCATCTCAAAATTGTACTCCAGACTCTTTGAAATCATCAGTTATTCGCTTAACTCAGTAAGTGCAAATTTTGCCTAAGATCAGTAACATTTCTTGGCCATATTATTTTTGATGATGGAATTAGAGTAGATCCTCAAAATATCAAAGCGGTAAGGCACTGGCCTCGCCCTGTCTCTCCATTAGATATTAGGAGTTTCTTGGGTTTGGCTGGCTATTATAGATGGTTTGTTATGGTATTTTCTTCTATTGCATATCCTATGTCCATATTAACTCAAAAAAAGGTCAAGTTTCAGTGGTTAGATTCATACGAGAAGAGTTTTAAAGAATTAAAGACTCGACTCACCTCAACTCCAGTTCTAGCATTACCAGATGGTTCAGACGCTTTCGTAGTATATTGTGATGCATCCAGAGTGGGTTTAGGTTGTGTCCTCATGCATAATGGTAAAGTCATAGCCTACGCCTCCAGACAGATTAAACCCCATGAGAAGAATTATCCTACTCATGACCTTGAGTTAGCAGTCGTAGTATTTTCCTTAAAGATTTAGAGGCATTATCTCTACGGAGTTCATGTAGACATCTTCACAGATCATAAGATCCTTCAGTATGTCTTTTCTCAAAAAGATATCAATCTTTATCAGAGAAGATGGTTAGAGCTCTTAAAATATTATGACATGAGTTTCCTCTATCATCCAAGTAAGGCCAACATAGTGCCCAACAATCTCAGTAGACTGTCCATAGGTAGTATTTCTCGTGTTGATAATAGTAAGAAAAGGTTATCTCAAGAAGTACACCAGCTTGCCAGACTAGGTGTTAGAGCCTTCTTAGTGGCTGACGCTCTCAGTAGACTGTCCATCGATATATAATTTGCCTAAATCCGATAGTCGGGCGAAGAGTTAGAGCCTTTTTAGCGAGACAATGTTTGACTTGAGCCTTTAGTGTGTCGCGAAGATAACTCAAATGGAAATTGTCAAATTCTAGTTTTGCTCTGCAATACTGGCACGTCACGCCAAACTTCCAGGTCGTAGACAAGGTAGCAATTCAATAGCTCCGGGTTGCGCTAATTTCCTAATTCCCAACTTCTAGTGATGCAGTGTGATAACGTCATGTCACGCCAAGGGCCCAACTCGGGAAATTTTACTAAAAATTTAATGATGTTTCCAGGGTTAAAAGGGTCAACTTCCTACCCCTATATAATCCCTTTAACATGTGATTCAGCCACTTTTTACCCAAAATATATTAGTTTCTCTCAAGTTTATCTCAAGAACAAGCTAGGGTTTCTATTGGGGATTCAAATTCAGGAAGGTTTCACTATCAATCTTTATGAAATCACGATCTAAGGTATGCATAGTGTTCATTCATGGACTCCTTTCATCCATGAAGTCCAAGAATCCTTTTTAACTACAATTTATGGATTTTCTTCAGGTTTTCATGCTTTGTATCTTCTCTTTCATGTTGATAAATGAAGAATTGATTTCTATTCCATGATTTGATGATAAATTCCATGTGGATGATTATTATAGTTAAAGATTTACGAAATCTCATGCCTAAAACCTTGTATGATGGAATTGACATTTAGTTATGTTAATGATCAAACCTTATGGCCTTTCAGTGCATGTTTATGCATTATTATGTTATCTTATGCAGTATAGAGGTACAAATATCAGTCACAGGTTAGCTTGTGGTCCTTCAGGGAAATTAAAACTGTGTCGCATTCCAGTTTAACATATTGGGTCGTTACAAACTTGGTATCAGATCCTAAGGTTCAATAGAGTCCTAGGAACTCTGAAAGCCACATCTAGTAGAGTCTTGTACATGGGTGTATTGCATGCCACATTTATGTGCAAGAGGTTATGAGATGTTTAAGAATATTTTCCCTTTTTTTAGTATTTATGTCATGCCAGTGAGCATAATCATAAGTTAGTCTCTTAGTCTAATTATTTTTATTTTAAGAACATGTCTCCTAAAAGAAGAAATCAGTTAGCCCCCCATCCCGAAGAACCTTTGGTCGATCATGTTTCTTATGCGAAGTTCAGGACCTCATTTACCACTCTTGCTCAATCATTCTCTTCTCATAATGAATGGCCAACAGTCATTTCGACCAACCCAATGGCCAACTCAGCTGCAGGTAGGATTCGGGACTTTACCTGAATGAATGCTCCATCTTTACTTGGGTCTATGCTAGATGAAGACAATCAAGAATTCTTAGATCAAGATCAAAAAATGACAGACGCCATGGGGGTGACTACTATTAAGAATACTAAGCTAGTTGCATACCAGTTGCAGGATGTAGCTCATGCTTGGTTCAAACAGTGGAAGTCTGAAAGATCAGATGATGCAGGTCCTATAGAGTGGGAGAAGTTTGTCACTGCATTCTTAGATATATTATTTCCCAAAGATCTTAGAGAATCCAAGGTGGTAGAGTTCATCAATTAGCCAGGTATGCCCCTCATGTGGTTGCAGACAGTAGATCCAAGATGAGTAAGTTTACTTTAAGGGTGAATGACAACATGGTTAATGAGTGAAGATCTGCCATGATGAACAGTGACATAACCTTAGCTAGACTTATGACCCATGCTCAGCAGATAGAGGAGCAAAAGATTAAGCAGAGGGAGAAATAAAATAAGAGAGCGAAGACAGGTAGTTTCAACTTTGGTCAGTCTAAGTCTGAAGGAGGAAACCGTACCCAGTTTCATCCCAAGTCACCAATTCCAGCTCCCTCTATAGCCAGTTCTCTAGTTCTTAAGTTCAAAGAGGGTAACAAACATAGAGCACCGGGATCTAAGACCCAGGACAGTGTTAGCAGTGCTCGTACGTATTCTCTTTCCCAAACTTATGGTAAGCATCATTAGGGTGTTTCTAGAGTGGGTAGTGGTATTTGTTTTAGTTGTTGCAAGCTAGGCCACAAAGTTAGAGACTGTCCTCAGCCAGGCCCTCAGGGTCAACAGAATCGTTCTACAGCTCAGTTCGATCGCCCAAATCAACAGTGTGCTACTTCTAGTGCTGCTAGCGGTCAACGCCCAAATTGTCTCAATGCTCTTCAGACTTGACAAGATCAGGAAAATTCTCCAGATATAGTTATTGGTAAGTTACAAATATTTCATGTGCATGTTTATGCTTTGTTAGATCCAGGAGCTTCCTTGTCTTTTGTTACTCCTTATATAGCAGTTGATTTTGAAATCAGTCCCAAAATTCTAGATGATCCTTTCTCAGTTTCTACCCCAATTGGTAAAAGCACCATAGCTCGGTGGGTATACAGGAATTTCCTGATTATGATATTTTAGGAAATCACTTCAACAGACTTAGTTGAATTAGAGATGACTGATTTTGATGTCATTCTTGGCATGGATTGTCTTTATTCCTGCTATTCCACAGTCGATTGTAGAAATAGAAGAGTTTAGTTTCATTTCCCAAATAAACTCATCCTTGAGTGGAGGGGTAGTACTTCAGTGTTCAGAGATTATCCTGTTTCCCACCTTCGAGCAAGGAAAATGATATCTAAGGGTTGTGTTTATCATCTAGTTCATGATAAAAATTCCAGTTCTGAGGATCCCAATACTAAATCAATCCCAATAGTGTATGAATATTCAGATATGTTTCTCGAAAATCTTCCAAGAATTCCTCATAAAAGGGAAATATACTTCGGTATTGATCCTTTTTTAGACACTCAGCCTATCTCTATCCCGCCATATAGAATGGCACCAACAGAACTTAAGGAACTGCAAGAATAGTTGATGGATCTCTTAGATAAAGGATTCATCAGACCCAGGATTTCCCTTTGGGGCACACTAGTCTTATTCATGCACAAGAAAGACGGTTCACTCAGAATATGTATAGATTACCGTCAACTTAATAAAGTCACGATCAAGAATAAGTATCATCTTCCTAGAATCAATAACTTTATTTGACCAACTTCAGGGTGCCATTTATTTCTCTAAGATAGACCTCCGATCTGTCTATCATTAGCTCAGAGTTAGAGAATATAACATCCCAAAAATAGCTTTTCGTACGCTGCATAGTCACTTCAAATTTCTAGTCTTGTCATTTGATCTTACCAACACCCCAGTCACTTTTATAGACTTGATGAACTCTGTGTTCAAACAATCCTTGGACATGTTTGTCATAGTCTTCATAGATGATATTCTAGTCTATTCTTGCACTGAGCGCGATCATATAGACCATTTCAGAATAGTACTCCAGACTCTCAAAAATCATCAGTTATTCACAAAATTTAGTAAGTGTGAATTTTGGATAAGATCAGTAGCATTACTTGGCCATATTATTTCTGGTCATGGCATTAAAGTAGATCCTCAAAAGACCGAAGCGGTAAGGCACTAGCCTCGCCCTGTCTCTCAATCAGATATCAGGAGTTTCTTGGGTCTGACTGGCTATTACAGATGGTTTATTGAGGGATTTTCTTCTATTACATCTCCTATGTCTAGATTGACTCTGAAGAAGGTCAAGTTTCAGTGTTCTGATTCATGCGAGAAGAGTTTTCAAGAATAAAAGACTCAACTTACCTCAACTCCAGTTCTAGATTTACCAGATGGTTTAACGATTTTATACTATATTGTGATATATCCAGAGTGGGTTTAGATTGTGTCCTAATGCAGCATGGTAAGTTCATATCCTACGCCTCTAGACAGCTTAAACCCCATGAGAAGAATTATCCTACTCATGACCTTGAGTTTGCAGCCGTAGTATTTGCCTTAAAGATTTGGAGGCATTATCTCTCATAGTTCATGTAGACATCTTCACAGATAATAAGAGCCTTCATTATGTCTTTTCTTAAAAAGATCTCAATCTTTATTAGATAAGGTGGTTAGAGCTCTTAAAATATTATAACATGAGTATCTTCTATCATTCAAGCAAGGCCAAAGTAGTGGCCAACACTCTCAGTAGATTGTCCATGGGTAGTATTTCTCATTTTGATGATAGTAAGAAGAATTTACCTCAAGAAGTACACCAGCTTGCCAGACTAGGCTTTCACTTAGTCAATTCTTCAGAGGGTGGTGTATGTGTTCAGAGTAGTTCAGAATTATCTCTAGTTGCTAAGGTGAAAGAAAAATAAGATAAGTATCCTGTCCTTGTCAAGATAAAAGAGCCAGTTCAGAATCAGAAAATAGAGGTTTTTTCCTAAGGAAGAGATAGCATTCTCTATTGCTTGGGTCGTCAATGTGTTCCAAGTATAGATGACATAAGGCAGTGAATTCTTGTAGAAGCGCATGGTGTGCGCTACTCTATTCATCCAGGGGCCACTAAGATGTACTGCAATTTGTAGAAAATCTATTGGTGGAGCGGGATAAAAAGAGGGTTGCAAAGTTTGTGGCTAAGTGCTCTATATGTCATCAAGTTAAGATAGAGCATCAGAAGCCTAGTAGTCCTATGCAGTAGTTCAGTATTCCTACTTGGAAGTGGTAAGTTGTGAACATGGACTTCGTGATAGGTTTGCCTCGAACTCGTTGTCAGCATGATTTAGTTTGGGTCATTATAGACAGGATGACCAAATCAGCTCTTTTTCTTCCAGTTCATACATCTTATTCAACCGAGGATTACACCAAGCTCTACATCAAGGAGTTGGCCAGATTGCACGGTGTTCTGTTAACTATTATCCCAGATAGAGGTACCAAGTTCACCTCTAATTTTTGGAAAGCATTCCAAAAGGGTCTTGGTACCCAAGTTTATCTCAGTGCAGCCTTTCATCCTCAGACAGATGGTCAAGCTTAAAGGACCATTCAGACTTTGGAAGATATACTAAGGGCGTGTGTAATTGATTTCAAGGGTAGTTGGGATGCCCACTTTTCTTTGATTGAATTTGCATACAACAATAGCTATCATTCTAGTATTCAGATGGCTCCATTCGAAGCTCTCTATGGTAGGAGATGTAGATCTCCAATCGGTTAGTTCAAAGTTAGTGAGGCCTCAGTCATAGGTCCTGACTTAATATTCGACGCCTTAGAGAAAGTTTAGTTAATTAGAGAAAAACTCTGGGCTACTTAGAGCCGAAAAAAGTCCTATGTAGATGTTCATAGAAAGGATCTCGAGTTTGATATTGGTGATCATATCTTCCTCACAATCTCTCCTATGAAGGGAGTGAAGAGATTTGGCAAGAAGGGAAAGCTCTATCCCCGATATGTCGGTCCCTTAAAGATTCTCAGTCATTTTGGCAAGGTAGCTTAGGAGCTTGAATTGCCTTCATATCTAGCCTCAGTTCATTTAGTCTTTCATGTCTCTTTGCTCAATAAGTGTATTGGTGACCTATCAGTCGTATTCCCTATTCAGAGCATAGATGTTTAGAAAAGCCTCTCTTATGAAGAGTTTTTAGTTGAAATCTTAGACTATTAGACTCATAGATTGAGGAACAAAGAAGTACCTCTGGTTAAAGTTCTTTGGCGAAATTAGTCCATTGAGGGAGATACTTGGGAAGCAAAAGCAGATATGCATACTAAGTATCCTCACCTCTTTCCCGCCAACTCAAATCAAGCTCAACGTAATAGTTCTCCTTAAGCTTACACAGTTTCATGATTAGTGTGCATCACTAACTTAGTATTTAGTCTCATGCTCATGTTCCCATGATAAGCTTGGTATCAAGTACCACCGCATATTCAGTCATGAATTTATTTATCAAATTAGTTATATAGTTATGCATCAGACATGCATTCTCATTGTGAGAAAATTTAGTTCTTCAAAACTTTCAATTATGCATTTATGAATCAGTTACGCATGCATCAAATATGCATGTTTAGTATGTTATGTTCATCTTGTCAGTCACTTTTGTCATGAGATCATGTTCCAGTTATTCATGTTCAGTTTATTATTTCACCTCTCAGTCAATCTCATTCGAGGATGAATTTCTCAAGGGGGAGATATTGTAATACCCGTGTTTTTTCATAGCTTGAAAATCATCTCAAGGATATTAGAAATTTCTTTTAAACAAGTGGTAAATTGAATAAACTTTCCATCGGTATATAACTCGCCAAAATCCGACACCGGAGCAAAGAGTTAGAGCTTTTTTAGTGAGACAGTGTTTGGCTTGAGCCTTCAGCGTGTCAAAGAGATAGCTCAAATGGCAATTGTCAAATTCCAACGATGCTCCTCGATACTGGCGTGTCGCTCCAAACTTTCACTTTTTTGAAAAGGTGACAATACGATAGCTTTACGTCGTGCTACCATACAATTTCCCAACTGTCAATTTCCAGTGAAACGGCATGATAACGCCGCGTCGCACCAAGGGCCCAACTCAAGGAATCTTACTAAAAATTTAATGATGTGTCCAGGGTTAAAAGGGTCAACTTCCTACCCCTATATAATCCCTTTAACACGTGATTCAAACATTTTTCACCCAAAACATATTAGTTTCTCCCAAGTTTATCTCAAGAATAAGCTAGGGTTTCTATTGGGGATTCAAATTCAGGAAGGTTTCACCATTAATCTTCTTGAAATCATGATCTAAGGTATGCATATTGTGACTCCTTTCATCCATGAAGTCAAAGAATCCTTTTTAACTACAAAGTTATGGAGTTTCTTCATCTTTTTATGCTTTGTAAGTTCTCTTTCATGTTGATAAATGATGAATTGATTTCTATTCCATGATTTGAAGATAAATTCCATGTGGGTTGATTAGTATAGATAAAAGATTTAGGAAATCTCATGACTAAAACCTTCTATGATGGAATTGGAATTGAAGCATGATGTTTAATTGTTGTATAATGAGTTTATATGTACTATGCCTGCCATATGTTTGATAAAGTGCCTAGATGAAGGAAATTTGCCTGACTAGCATGATATCATGAAAATTCCCTTAAATGTACAAGCTTATGCCTATTAGACACTTGATGAAATGCTTCAATAAATGTATTTTGGTGATTATCATGTAGCTTTCTTTTATTGAGCCCTAGGGGTACTTGTACCAAAAATATTAGTTGTATGCCTAAATCCATGTCATGTTTTCACGATACTCTCATTCAAGCTATGAACTCTTAGGCTTTAGATAGTCTTATGACTCAAGAAAAATCTTTATGATCTTATAACTCAGTCAGTTGTCAGATATCAATAGTATTCCATCAGCCATGAAAATTCAGTAACTCAGTCCATGCTTAGTTCTGTTCAGTAAATCATGTTCAATATCCATTCAGATGGGGTGCAGGAATTAGCACCAAGTGAACCCAAGGATGGGGACTCACCTGTTTTACGAGGGTGTGATTCCTTCAAGAAATCCTTGCATTCCAGAACTATGTAGTCAGCATAGGTTGAGACATCATAGTCTTTTATATGAGGGTAGATGAGCTGGCTTAACCCTTTATGTGAGGGTTCCCACCGTTCTCGCTAGAGTTACCTGTTGTATGAGGGTTACTCACATATTTTCCTTACCCGTGGTGTAGTATTCACACCCTTCCAATAAGGGCATAGATTGGACCCCAGCTCAACTATCTTAGCACCTTTGGGGTATATCGGTTAGAAACTACTTCCCACAGTTTCATGTTACAGAATCAAGACTGTCAGATATAGCCAATCAGTCTCACTAATAGAACTCAAATAGTTTTTTATATTTCCAGACTGTCAGACACAGTTAAGTCAAATATAGTATGGAACTCAGATAGTTCCATCAGATTCAGAACTTCAACTACAGTCACCCACGTTATTAGATATACTTACATACAGTCACCCATGTAATCAAGATTATTTAGATATAGTCCTTCATGTTATCAGTCATATCAGTTACTAGCATGTCAAATTATCAGTATAAAGACTCAGAAATTACAAAATCACGTTGTCTGTTCCAGTTACATATTTATGCATGTATTCTCACGTTCATGTTAGACAGTCAGTTAGCATTATTCATGCATGTGAACCATTGTATATAGCCTACCTCACATGTATATTCAATATATATGTACTGACGCATTCGCACTATGGTGCTTTCTTTTATGTTATACCATAGGTTAAGAGATACGCGCTCCAGAGCCGCAGTAGATTCCAGATTTAGCAGTCAGAGTAGAAGTGAGTCCTTATCCTTCGAGGAAATAATTATTTTCTAGTATCTCATTAAATAGTTTATTAGTTAGAGTTAGTAGGGGACATATCCTATCAACTCCTTATTCAGATTCTTCAGATAGTAAAGACTTTCAAACTAGATGTAGACTAGATACAGACTATCATGATCAGACTTTAGTATTTTCAATTTTATTTTGGGTATTCTATTATCCCACATAAATGTTACGTTATTCAGTTATGTTTATGGTCGAACCTTATGGCCTTTCAGTGTATGTTTCCACATTATTATGTTATCTTATGTAGTATATAGGTATAGATATAAGTCATGGGTTATCTTGTGGTCCTTTGGGGACATGAGCATCATGTAGCATTCTGGTTCAGCAAATTGGGTCATTACATAGAAGTTGCAAGGTGACTTTATTATTATGATTACAAAAAAATTTATTATTAACTCCGTGCATCAAGAACATTATAGGTTTTGATAGAATGTTGAAATCAATAATAAAGAAAAAGATAAATGAATAGTGTAAACTTTCTCCTTAATTTTTTTAAATAAGTGATAAATTAAACATGTCTGAAAAATCCAAACGTTTTCAAAAGTGATAATAAAACATTTTCAATACAAATTATATAGCTCATATACACATATGCATATATTATTTCTCATTGTTCTTTTACTTCGAGTTAGCAAAAAGTAATCACTTTATATTTATCAATTATTTTCACTTTTTATCTTTTAGTTTTATATAATAAGTTAAATAAAAAATTTAATACTCCATTTTTCATGTGAGTCTCAATTTTTTCACTAACTGTTAAATAAATGGCTATGAAGCAAATGGTGCAAATTTAACAATTGATGAAATAAAAAAATTCAATATGATCAAACTAATAAGATAATTTTATGTTTTTTTCACTATTAATTTCCACACAGCGCGTCGGCCATATACTAGTTTTTATAATGTAGCAAGCAATTAGGAAGAGCTAACAAGGATTATGTTCACCTTGGCGTTCTATCACTTCTGAGTCATGTGATATATGAATTTGCATCAATGTATGCAATTATAAGGATATTGATGACAACTCTCTATCTATGTTTTTCACAACCTTCAAAGATTGTTTTGACTTTAATTCTCTTGAACTTAAAGTGATGAAATAGTAATTTCATGCAATCCTTAAGAGACTAATATGGTTAAAGATTTAATGTTAGTTTAGAGATTCGAAGCCCAGAATTCTTGTTACTAATTTCTTTTCCTAATACTAAATTCTTTACTTAAGCAAGTTAAATTAGAGAGTTTGTTCTAGTGTTAGCAACCATTACAACTCATTTAAATAAAGAAAACATTATAATAATCACTACAATACTACAGTTTCAAAGACCCATAACCCTAGAAGTGATTTTCCACTAAGGATTCCACAACCCTAGTTATGAGGGTTTTAGACACCCATGATAAGAAAAATAGGTAAAACAACTGAATTTAATAGTATAAAATTTAGAACTTACAAAATACAAATTAAATATTTAAAATTTTGATCCAAATCAAGAATATTGTGTTCAAACACTCTAAAAACTCATTCCTCAAAGACAAGAAGAGTTACAAAATAAGCTCAGCATAAAAAATACATCTTGTAAACCATACACTAGGTACTAATAGGCTCCAACAAAGTAGGAATTTAAAATTTAAATCTAGGTTGTTGTGACATGGCTGGTGACTAAAACACCAGTCCTTCAGGAAGGTGACAGTTCGTTAGTTTAATCGTCGCCTGGTACCAAATTGGGTTTGTTTTATTTAGAACATGTTGGCATCAACAATGGTCCATCATAAGTCTTATGGTCTACCAATCTGGGTAGTTCTTAACTTGAGTTCTTCATAGATTCTACTTTAGTGTGTCAAATTTAGTGATGGTGTGCTATGGTCTTGATGGCCTGTCAGCTTGACTATCACCCAACTTATGTTTTTCTATCTTTCTATTCAAACTTGATGGAGGGTGCAACGATCCATCGCAAGCTTGATGACCCATTAGGAACACTGTCGCTGGACATTAATAGCTCCAAGTTTCCTTTTTCCTACTCTTGAGTTTGATACATGAGAGCAAACAAAAAACACATTAAGAACACTAAGGATTTCTTGGAATCATGCAATTATTCAGAACTAAATATGCATAATGCACCGTCATAAGTCAGTACAACAAACCTTATCTTTCTCTTTAGAAGTTAAAATACTCTTCTAAATTACAGTATATGATGGTACACTCCAAAGATGTGAAAAGTTAGGAATCCACAATTTATCCATATGAGTTCGCAAAAGACATGCTATGTCTTCATAACAGTTTACATCCTATGATTTACGCTGTTATAGTCAACTTAACTAATTATGTTATTTTTTGAGAAGCCCATAGAGTCTCATGAATCCCTTATATAACCTTATAAATAGAATCCAAAGCTACTTTAATAGCATCCTAAATCATCTGAGACATTTGTTCCTCTAATAAAGCTAATCCCATATATGTTTAAAATTTATGTTGCCTCTATGAATCATCACACCCTGAGTCAAAGGAGCCGCTAAAGTTCCTTGACTAGTAGATGGTCGAGAAACAGGGGTACTAGGTCAATGAGGCTTGAAGAAAGGTCTTATAGAGTGTTCTAGAGAAGGTGGATCTATTAATAACTATGGGCTAACCAACACCACTATCAAGGGTCTTATCATTATCTATCGGGGATGAATCCACCAAAGTTTTCTTCTTTTTTTTCATATGAACAACTTTAAGTTTTGTGATATAAATTTAGGAAGTAGGATTATATTCATCATTTCCCTTAGAGTCAAAGGGAACCTTTTTCCTATGCCACAACTCGATAATAAGGCATGGAAAAAAGGGAAGTCTACTTTTGTTGGGATGATATAGAAATATTTGGGTTAATTATTTGAGATATATTAAAATTCTCCTTTATGACAATGGTGCCTACTAACACTCTGTTGGGGTTCCAAAGTAATTTCTCATTTTTGGAAGGAATCACGTTGCTATAAATAAAACTCAACAGATATCGAACCTCTAGTTAAAATGAACTCTATACAAATGGGACCCCTAAGGTAATCCACAAGGGTGTACCAATGCAAAATAAAGTGGTTAAACAACCTTGAATATCATCAACCTCTTTCAAATCTCGTATAGCAAATTAATAGGGTGTATCAACCTTGCATCCATAAATTAAATTTATCAAGGTCTTATTACACCTGATCATTTACTCTCTAACTACCATAACATCTCTACTTCTTGGGGATTACTTTTCATTCTCTTGTTGAGAGAAAATTTACCCAAACCATCACAAAACCCACACACTTAATTCTTAACATAAAACTTTACAAACTATGTAAAAAAGTCAAAATAATTGTACATTATAGAAGTCAAGACCCTAGGGTATTTTTCCTTAAATCCATTTATGCTCAACCTTTCTTCCTCGATGATTGTATGATTTCCAAAAACTTTTAATTGATTAAGGAACTAATGAATGACTATGGGATAAAGGTATAAGTATTCCTTGGACTGTTGCTCATCCCTCTTTTTTCTAGTTAGTTCAACCTCCCCCATAGGGAGTGGTTCATGGATTTGAGTATTGTTTTCCCTTCTTGCCTCTCATCAGAGCTGGTTAAATAATATTTCTATGAATTAGAACTATGTTAAAAGATGGATTCTTTATTATCAGAGTCATGGGATTGGGCTATGGCTTTCTCTTTTTTTTATTAGTAGTCAATCCTTTCATTTGTTGCATACTCTTTTTTAGGTTTGAATGTCTCAAAAATGAGACCCCTTTTGCTACTTTGATTTTGGAGAATGAGTGAGTTTTTGTTACTTTCAGATATGTTAGATCATCACCATATTTGCATAATAAATAACAAATTTAATAGACCAAGGTTAAAAATACCAAAAATTTTCGGAGTTGATTGCCAAAAATCTTAGAGATCATAAACTCCCATTGCAAAAATTAACAATTTTTAGGGATAAGATTAGCAATTCAAAGTGAGATTTTTGAGATACACCAAATAGTTTGGAGATTCTCCCTGATATTACCAAACTAGTAGGGCATAACCAAACTTGAACCTCAAATTTCTAAACTTACCTATCAATATATGCAATATGGGGAGTATGTTAGCAATCGACCCGGTAGTCAATGCATAGCCAAAATTCTCAATCAATCTCAAAATAACAGTATCTTCCCCACTACCTACTCTAAACACTTTATAACAACTATTCATGATTTCCAGAATGGGTACTAGTCGTCGTTAGATTCTAATGTTAAAATAATGAAGATGACATTTTTTCCACAAAAACAATGTCACCCAATCTATCATTTAAAAATTAGTCAAAATCAAAGTCCAATATGAACAATTAACTCTAAATTAACCTTCATGCATTAATTCACATTTCAATAAAGCACAATTATTATATCACAAATGAATTCTAGATAATTAATTAAACCTAGATAAACAATTTACCAAATAAAAATTATTTATCATGAAAGTACCATTTCAAATCTACAATTACAAATAGCCTAGAAAATATAATCACCCTAATGACAAGCAATGAGCATGAACTATCAACAATATGCCTTTGAGACTAAGAAAAAAATTTATAACCTTCAAATATGAACAATGTTTGACTAGAGAGAAAACATGGTGAGGCAACACTAGGATTCCAGTTAGAAATGTAGTGGTAACGATGGTTTTGCCTGCACAATCACTACAACATTTTAGTCTTTTGGCCACACTAAATCTGGACCACACTTGTAAAGTGTGGACTCTACTTTTAAAGACCACACTTTTAAAGTGTATCCTTAGTTTTTTGCTTTTTGCCACACTAATTTTGGCAACACTTTACAAGCGTTGATAAATAATGATTTAATTAGCAATGTTTATTCATATATACAACAACACTTATAAATATGGTATTAGTATAACTTAAAAGATAATACTTTTAAAATGTGGCCTAAAACTTTTCCTTAAAATATTTCACTATCCTTCAAAATATTTCACTCTCCTTCCAATTTATAGTTGGCCAAAAATAATTACGAAATTTTAGGATTTACACTTCAGAAATATAATTTTCCCACAAATTCCTTCCAAATATATCTATTCTCTATCTCGCACACAAACCTATGCCCAAATTTCTTTGAATTCATCATATCCACATATAGAGTTCTTTAATTCTTGAAGTTTGTTCAGAGTAAGTTCTATTTTTCAGGTGGGGTCATTTTGGGATGGGTTTCATTGTTTTTAATGGGTTTTCAGCAAGGTATTCCACTATTGGAACACTAACGGTGATAGTAGGGATGTTGGGTCAGTGATTTTTTAAGGTTTTTGATGAGGGGAAGGTTTTGGGATTTTGGAGCGGCAATCATCGCTGGTTAGGCATCCCGGTGGGGTAGTTTATGTAATTTCTGGAGAATCTGGTTTGGGAATTATTTGCTAGAGCCGTATTACAGTGAATACTATGTAAGGAAAAAAGCTGTGATAAGAAGTTGAATAGGGTACTTTAATGTGTTTACACACTTTGAAATTTGAACATTTTCTTATGCTTTTTGCTCTTGATGTTTCCTTGTTTCTTCTTTCTTATATAGTTACTATATAGATTTTGTATGAAAGAAACACCTTTTTAGTTGATTGTTGTTTTCTAGTGTAAACTTGTGTTTTTCTGGTGGCTTGGAGTGTTCTTCTTTTGGCTCTTTTTCTTAGTATATTGAGATCATAGGTTGCTACTAATTTAGAGGACAATTGTAAACAGCTTTACCAGTTTATTTTTATTTGTGAAAACATTGCTTGTTCAACTTAGTTTCTTAATCTATAACAGTAAACAATAAGGAAAAAGGGAGAGGATATTTAGGTGGTCAACACCAATGAAAAATTTGATGTTGGAGATCCTAGCTAATGAAGTGAAGCAGGAAAATAAATGAACTAATCAGTTTAAGTCTAGCACATTTAATCGTGTTTTAAATTCTTTTAACAAACAACTAGGAATGAATTGTTCACCTAAGCATGTGGAGAATCATCTTAAAACACCAATAAACACATTGAATATCGTGCAAACTCTACTAAACAAGAGTGGTCTTGTATGGGATGACAACTTGATGATGATTATGGCTAATCCAAGAGTCTATGCATTGCATATTCAGGTAAAATATATTTACTATTTATCCTTAGTGTTGATTTAAATATAATTGTAGATATTTTTTTTTGGAAGCATGTTGGCCTACTACGATTTTAATATAAATGTCGTAGTGCCCTAAGCAAAACACTATGGAAACTGTATGGCTGAAAATATTGGACTACTTATAACTTCCACCTTACTAGTTGAAATAGGGGGACAACTATATATTTGGATTATTCAATAGCTACTATATTTTATAGCAATCACAACCACCATATCTGAAATATTTTAACTGTCTTTCCTTTTTTCTGTTGGGTATTGGAAGAAGCAATATGAGGTAGTGAGAAGTTTGCTAGTTTTTATGATTTTGTTTGGTGGCCCTTAAATCATGAGTTTATTGTTGGCAATATGATCGAGCAGTTACAAAGAGAGGGGGGGTAAGATAGGCATGGAAGCTATTGGTACGGAGGATTTGAAGAAGTAGGAGAAAATGCAAGGGGCTGCATTGGGTGGTGAAGAGAAGATGTTGGTGTTGGTAAGGCTGAGGCCTTCGACTGAAAAGGAAATCACAAGGAATGAAGCTTCAGATTGGGAGTGTATCAATGAGACCACCATCTTATATTGGAAGAGCCTCCAGGAACAGTCTGGATTGCCAACAGCTTATACATTCGGTAAGAAAATTTCTCGTTTCTTCCTTTGTATTTAGACCTGATTGTTGAAGAATGAGGAATATTTTGTGAGAGGTAAAGTGAGGACGAGATTTGGATATTTTAGTTTGTGAACTCAGGCTGAGATCGCTAACTGGATTAGGTTGTTCTACTCTGTAGAACCATATATATTTTTTAGGATAATTTCATTGGTAGCTCAAGTGCAGTTTATAAATGATTTACTAATGATACACATATTTTATTGTTTTACTTTTCTGAGATTAGACAGGGTATATAAAGGTGATTGTTCAACAAGGAAAGTGTATGAGGGAGGAAAAAAGAAGATTGCTCTTTTTGTTGTCAGCGGAATCAACTGTGAGTGTACCAGTCATAGGCCTCTCACATTTTGTTGCAAATTTTCTATTCATTTGATAATGTTACAACTACCAAAACATATTATGCAGCAACTATCTTTGTGTTTGGGCAAACAAGCAGTGGTAATACATACACAGTGAATGGAATTACAGAGTTTATAGTCAGAGACATATATGATTATATGCAAAAGGTAATTTATAGGAAAGTTTCCATTGATACAGTCACTATCCTTCTTAGTTTTTTGTTCTTCTATTTCAGACAATTGAAAGTTTAGCTCGTGAGTCTAGAGGGAAGGTGTAATGCCCCACAATTTTCTAAGCTAGAAAATGAATCGTTGTTTATTTATATGAAAACCCCAATTTTGTAAGCCATATTTGGGCACCTAAATAACCAAGAGTACCCTAGTTATAAGAGAGCTTATGATGTGTTAAGTATGGTTATATGAGTTTCTTAAGGTAGTACAAGCTAAGAGTTTCGAAATCCATCAAGTTTTACTATTTGAATTTTTAAGGGTTATCTTTGAATGAGCATAACTTGATAAATATGTGGTATTTCTACATATTTCTACCCACAAAATTATAGAGAATCGAATTAGATTTCCAATGATACCAATTTCACAAAAATCCAACACTCGAGCTAGGAGTTATGGCTTTACGAAGTAGAGTGCATCGCCTAACCAATCGCACATGGCCACTGGAAAGCATATGTGATAGCATATGCATCGCCAATGTAATTATAGGCGATAGTATATGCGGCGCTTATGTAAATATAGGTGATATCATATGCGGTGCCTATGTAAATATATGCGATATCATATGCGGCGCATATCTTATGGTTTCAAGTGAC
>JAPEIP010000009.1:112225625-112254530 GCA_026120095.1 Capsicum chinense
CCGAATGAAATTATTTTTTTTAAAGTCCCTTGCGCAATGAGATCTCATAAGGTTAAAGTACCTCGCCAAATTAATTGGCTTGGGGTTAGATTCCCCTAGCAAATAGGGTATGAGGTTGGAGTCCCTTGCCTAATATATGTGTATGTGGTTAGAGTCCCATGCCAATTAATTGAGAGAGCTTATAGTTAGAATCCCTTACTTCAATAGATATGTATGTGGTTAGAGTCCTTTACTTTATGAGTGTGCATAAGGTTAAATTCCTTGGTCTAAATAATATGGAATGTGGTTAAATATCCTATGTTTAATAAGAGTTTTTGAATCTATAGATTAGTGGGTTAGAGTCCCCTAATTCATGCCTAATGAATGAATGCTTTGAGAATAATGTCTAGCCTTTAGTACTTGTTTGGCATGTGATATATCTATATGCATGAATAAGGAAATTTAATATGATATATTTACTTATTGTTAAATGATGATGCTATTTTATCTTTATCATTGAGTTATATACTAGCATTCGAACTACTAACCGTCTCCGTACATTATGTCCTTATAAGACATAGGGGCAAGAGCATTATCTTCTCTTTCTATATAGTGATTAGGTATCGAAGTGGTTCATGCATTGACTTTGCAGTGGTGCACTTTCTTTCCCCAGAAGACATTCATTCTTGGTCTACTATCTTTTCATCCTTGGTCTACTATCTTTAGAATTAGTCATTTGATTTGGTTTTACTATTTTTAGGGGCTTATCCCGATATATACATTTCTAAACTTCTTTTGTATAGAGGTATTGTGGATGACTGTGGGCTTGGAAATATTTGTTAGATGATGAATCTAATAAAGTTCTTAGACATGTTTAAGTTATGACTTATATTATGTTTCTTTTGCTATATTACCATATCGTTGAAATCCATCTGACCCCTATGATTTATATTGATGACTAGGAACGTCATTGGGGAAAACTCAGATTTATGTAAGGTTGGGGTGCCCATACGACATGGCCCGATGTCGGGCATATCAAGTTGGTATCAAATCCTAAGTTCATGGCCAGTTGGGTGCCCATAATACCCTATCAAGTAGAGTCTCTTTAATGGGTGTGAAGCGCGCCACACTTATATAAGAGGATTTATTAGACATTTTAGGAAATATTTCTCTTTCTTGTGTTTCTATCTCATGATATAGAGTCTAAGGTCTTGGATTCATCTAATTTCTATTTTCTATCTTTCAGATTAAGCCTCCAAGGAGATTTGAGACTCAAGTAAACCCTTTTGAGGGCCTATGGATGAAGCTCATCCAACTTCTAGAGTTTAGACCCAGGCAAGGGTTACGGTATCTAACCATATTCATAGGGTTCCACCTATCCCCACAAACCTTGACTGTGAGAGTGATCCTTATATTTCGTTACCTTAAAGGGATACTACTAATGACGAGTTTTGTCTCAATATCAATATCTTGACATAATTGGCAGACTCTCAATCGAAGTGGTGCTCTAGATACTATTTCTTCTAAGGCCACAAGAATAATTCCTCCTTTGTTTTTTGGTACGATGGTTGAGAAAGACCCTCAAGTCTTCGTTGATGAAATAAAGAAGATCTTCTAAATCATGTATTTTTTAAAGATTGAGGCTGCTGAGCTTTCTTTCTACCAATTTAAAGATGTAGTGTACCAATTGTATGAGGGGTGGGGTTTTTCTAGAGGTGTTGATACTTGTCCCACCATATGGGAGGTTTTCTCATAAGCTTTCTTAGACTACTTCTTTCCTCAAGAGTTAGGAGAGGATAATGCGAAAGAGTTTGTAAACTTGAAGCTAGGGAGGATGTCCGTTCAAAAGTATGCCTTGAAATTCCATCAATTGTAAAGATATTCTCCCTAGATGCTTTCTAGGATAAGGTCTATAATGCATAAGTTTTTCTCAGGATTTTTTGATGAGAGCCATTGAGAGAAAGAAGGCCTTATTAATTAAGAACATAGATATTTCTAGGATGATTGTGTATTTGAAAGTAGTGAAAGAATAGAAAAATAAGAAAGTTGAGCTTAGTGAGAGGCAAGGTTAGGTCTTCTGAGAGTAGCGGTGGTGACAGTGGCAAGTGGCCATGGAATAAGTGGGGGAGTTGGATTTCTTTCACCTTCATTAGTATTTGCTCTCTTTATCCAAAGTAATTAGGTGATTGTCTAACTCAGTTTAGTGGTAGGTCCTGAGAATAGGGTGCCCAATTCTAGGCTAGTGCTGCTCTATCGGCTCCACCCCACCCTCCTTGTAGATTTTATGGTCATAGTCATCATGGTTAGTATGATAAGGGGAAAGGCTGACATTTCCATTATAGTCATAGTGGGCACATACAGTGGGATTGCCCTTCTTTAGAAGATCCTTGGGCCAACGGGGCCTTTATTGCTACTCCATTTTCTACCAACTAAAGGGTTTTATGCATGCTTCTGCTTTGGTTTTTGGCATTGGTGTTGGTCGTAACTACTTTTATGAAATTGCTACCCACCAATATTCTAAGGCATCTCCCGATGTTGTCATGGCTATGTTGAGACTTTTCTATCATGATGTGTATTATTTCCTTGATCCAGGGTCTTCGCTTTCTTATATGACCCCGTATGTTGTTGTGCATCTTTATTATGATCCCAAGAGTTTGTCGATTACTTTTTCTATTTCAACCTTGTGGATGACTCTGTGGTTGTTATAAGAGTCTATTGAGGGGTGTGATATCTTTTGGTGGTAGAGATACTCTTGTAGGCTTGGTAGAGTTTTACATGATTGATTTTAATATCATTCTGGGGATGGATTGGTTTCACTCTTGCTATGCTTCCTTAGATTATCGGACCCATAGTGTCACTTTTAAATTCCCTAATGAGTTGATCATTGTATGGGAAAGTTGTTCTTTAGCAGGACAGGGAAATTGATTTTTTTATTGATATTGTTCCAACCCTTGTTTGATCTCATTCCTATAATCGAATGGCTCCAGTGGAGTTGAAAGATCTAAATGAACATTTGAAAGACCTCTTAGCTAAACATTTCATCCATCTTATTGTGTCCATGGGGTGCACGCGTGTTTTTGGTGTCCATGATGGATGGTTGCCTCGTATGTTTATTTATTTTTGTCAATTGGATAAAGTGACAGTAAAGAACAAATATACTCTTCCTAGGATCAAGGATTTTTTTGATATACTTCAAGGTGCAATGTGTTTGTCTAATATTGATCTTAGATCGGGTTATCATCAGCTTAATATTAGGGTTGCGGTTATCCCTATGATGGCCTTTTGAACCAAGTTAACCAATGCCCTTGTAGCATTTATGGACTTGATGAATAGGTTCTTCCTTTCGTTCTTAGACATGCTTGTCTTGTCTTCATTGATAATATCTTAGTGTATTCTAAGAGAGAGGCAAATCATGTAGATCACCTCTGTGGTGTGTTGCAAACGTGGAAGGATCATCATTTATATGACAAGATTTGTAAGTTTGAGTTTTGGTGGAAATTCGTAGCTTTTCTTTATCATGTCATTTGTAGTGATAGGATTATGGTAGACCCCTAAGAGGTTACGATTGTTAAGAAGTGGACTATACATATGACTCCAATCGATATTCAGAGCTTCTTGGGTCTAGCCAGTTACTATAGCAGGTATGTGGAGATTTTCTCCACCACAGCTGCCCCATTGATGAAGTTGACCTAAAATAAGGTAAAGTTCTTGCTGTTCGATGCGTGTGAGGGTAGTTTCAAGAAATTAAAAGATAAATTAACTTCTACTCTGGATTTAACCTTGCTCGATGAAGTGATTATTTTGTGTTTTATTGTGATTTTTCTCATGTTGTTCTTGGTTGTGTGTTGATGCAACATGTTAGGGTGGTGGCCTATGTTCTAGGTAATTGAAAGTTCATGAGAATAACTATCCTACCCATCACTTAGAGTTGTTAGTTGTAGTCTTTGCATTAAAAATTTTGAGACATTACCTATATAGGGTTCATGTTGATATCTTTTCCGATCATTAAAGCCTCCAATGTGTATTTACTACAAAGCAGTTGAATCTCTAACAAAAAAGGTGGCTTGAGCTATTGAACGACTATGATTTGAGCCTTCATTAACATCCTGGCAAGGAGAATGTAGTGACCGATACTCTTAGTAGATTGTCCATGGAAAGTTTGGCCTATATAGATGCGGATAAACAGGAATTGGTGAAAGGCATTCACCGTTTAGCTAATCTTGGGGATGGACTTGAGAACTTCAAGGATGGTGGTGTATTTGTTCTTTCAGTATCTCAGTTATCTCTTGTTATTGAGATAAAGTTAAAGCTTGTGGACCCTGAATTAGTGAAGATCAAGAGTAATATGGGTTAACACCAAATTCTGAACTATGTGATTGGTGGTGATGGTATCTTGATATACCAAGATAGTCTTTATGTACCCGATGTCAATGGATTGAGAGAAAGGGTTATGGATGAGGGTTACGAATCCTATTATACTATTTATCTCAGTTCCACCAAGATGTATCATGACCATAGAGATTTCTATTAGTGGGGTAATATGAAGGGTGATGTTCATAGCTATGTGGCCAAGTATATGGTGTGTCAATAATTTAAAGTTGATCATATAAGGCCTGGTGGTTTGTACCATGAGATCCCATTACTCGAATGGAAGTGGATGGAAATTAACATAGATTTCATAACCATTCTTCCTAAATCCAGAAATCAATGTGAATCTATTTGGGTCATTGTTGATAGAATGACCAAGTCTATCTATTTCTTTCCCGTGAGAACTAGTTACTATGTGGAAGATTATGCTAAGTTGTATCTTACGGATATTGGGAAGTTGCAAGGTGCCTCGCTATCTATTATCTCATATCGTGGTTGTAACACCCCAATTTGCTGAACTAGAATGCTATATGGTGCTCATGACCTTGAAGGATCATAGGCTAACCCATGATTAATATCTGTACCTGTACACCAAATAAAATACTGAATAATATGGAAACATACACTGAAAGACCATAAGGTTCAATACAAAACATAATATGGACGAGATAATATCCGTGGGGTAATATAATACCCAAAAAAACTGTAAACACAGAAGTCTGAAATATAATAGTCTGCATCAAGTCTGAAAGCCTCTGCTATCTGAATAATCTAGAGAAATAATCATGTCCTCTAAGGATGAGGACTCACTTCTGTTCTGACTGCCAAGACTAGAATCTACTATTGATCTGGAACTCGTGTCTCTGAACCTATGGTGTAATATAAAAGAAAGCACCATAGCCCAAATGCGTCAGTACAATGGAATGTACTGAGTATACACGTGAGGTAGGTTAATGCAAGGGTTAACATGCATGAATAATTCTAGGTGACTGTCTAACAGTAATACGAGAATGCATATATAAATACGTACCTACAAATGACACTATGATATCGCGATTCCTGAATCTGAATATTGATGACATGACACACTACTAAAAACTGATATATTTTATAGAATAAATAGTTGTATCTGAATGTCTGATAACATGGGTGACTGTATCTGACAGTCCTGAATCTGATGGAACTATCTGAGTTCCTTATTGTATCTGAGTTGAATATATCTAACAGTTTTGAATTTGAAGAACTATCTAAATTCTTTTACTGAGACTGGTATTGAAATTATGGCAGGTAGTATTTAACCGACATACCCCTGATACGCCATTATGGCTGAGTTGGGGTCCAATATGTAACCCCAATTGGAAGGGTGTCAATATCGTGCCACTGGTAAGGACAAACTGTGGTGACCCTTATTTGATAGTGTCCCCAAAAGAGAATGGTAGGGCCCTTATCTGACAGTGCTTATCCACATCAGTAACCCTCATCGGATAGCATTGATGTCTCAACCTATGCTGGCTACATAATTCTGAAATACAAGGATGACTTCTAAGGATCATACCCTCATCTGATAGTATGTATCCCCATCCTTGGGTTCTCTCGATGCTAATTCGTACTCCCATCTGAATGGATACTGAATATGAGTTGAGTTACTAAGTTTCACTAACTGATGGATTACTACTGATATCTGACAACTGACTGAGTCATGAGATCATGGAGATTTTTCCTGAGTCATAAGACTATCTGAAGTCTAAGGATTCAGAGCTTCAGTGAGAGTATTATGAAAACATGACATGGCTCTAGGTACACAGCTAATGTTTCGGGTACAAGTACCCCCAGGACTCGATGGAAGGAAACTGACAAAGCATGACTTACTTTAATACATAATAATCATCATAATAAATTTACTGAAGCATTTCATCAAACATGTGATAGGCATAAGCTTGTACGTACATGGGGATTTCATGATATCATGCTAATTAGACACTTTCCCTTCATCTAGGCATTCACCCAAACATATAGTAGGCGTAGAATGTGTAAACAATATCATACAACAATTAACTATCATGATTCAATTCCAATTTAATCATTCAAGGGTTTAGTGCTAGGGTTTCATGAATATTTACCGATATAAATCAACCCATATGGAATTTAACACTCATTCATGGAATACAATTCAATTACTCATTATCAACTTGATCAAAAGCAGCCCAATCATGAAATTCATAAGAAAATCCATAACTTGAATTTAGAAAAGGGATTATTGGGCTTCATGTACAAAAGAAGTCCATTAATGAACACTATGCATACCTTAGTTAATAATTTCGTGAAGATTGATAGTGAAACCTTCTTGAAATTGGATCTTCTATGAAAACCCTTACTTGTTCTTGAGAGAAATTTGAGAGAAGAGAGTGTATATTGGGTGAAAAATGTCTGAATAACGTGTTAAAGGTTTTAAATAGGGGTGGAAAATTGACCTTTTCAACCCTGGACGAGTCTTGTAATTTTAGTAAAAAATTCCCCAATTGAATCCCTGGCGCGACGCGGTGCTATCGCACCGTGTCACTGGAATTTGAAAATTGGGAAATTAAGGGGACAACTTGATGAGGAGCCATCACGTTGCCCCTTCCTTCCTGACTTGGAACTTTGGTGCGACGCAGGGGAAATCACCCTGAGACACTGGATAAAAGGAAAATTCTGAATTTGAGTGCTGGCACGACATGCCATAATCACAGACACCTACTGGAAATTACCAAATGCTATTTCCTCTTGTGGCGTGGTGCGCCACTGACTAATATGGCACTATTTTAAGACGGGAACTTAAAATAGTCATTACTTCTTATCCGATTATTGGGTTTATGCGAATCATATATCGATGGAAAATTCCTTATGGAATAATTATGCTTTACTTTAGAAGCTAATACTAGGCATTTGTGGGATGAAATTTTCTAGAAATCATCGGGGTATTACAATATCTCCCGCTTGAGAACATTCTTCCTCGAATGGGACTAACTGAGAGGGGAAATAATAAGCTTAACATGAACTGAACATGAATAACTAGAACATGATCTCATGACTGACAAGCTGAACATAACATACTAAACATGCATATCTTATGCATGTTTAACTGATTCATGAATGCATGACTGAAAGTTCCGAGGAACTAAGTTTCTCACAATGAGAATGCATTTCTGATGCATAATTATATAACTGAGCTGATACATGAATGCATGACTGAATATGCAATGGTACTTGATACGAAGTTTATACTGGTAACATGAACATGAAACTGAATACCAAGTTCGTGATGAACACTGATCATGAAACTGAGTAAGCTTAAGGAGAACTGTTACCTTGATCTTGATCTGAGTTGGCGGAGAAGAGGTGAGGATATTTGGTATGCATGTCTGCTTCTGCTTCCGAAGTAGCTCTCTCGACGTACTAATTTTTCCAAAGAACTTTAACTAGAGGGACTTCTTTGTTCCTCAATCTATGAGTCTGATAGTCTAAGATTTTGACTGGAATCTCTTCACAAGAGAGACTATTCAGAACATCAACGCTATGAATAGGGACTACGACTGGTGGGTCACCTATACACTTCTTGAGCAAAGAAACATGGAAGACTAGATGAACTAAGACTAGATATGAAGGAAATTCGAGCTTATAAGCTACTTTGCCGAAACGACTGAGAATCTTGAAGGGACTGACATATCAGGGACTAAGCTTTCCCTTCTTTCCAAATCTCTTTACTTCCTTCATGGGAGAGATCTTTAGATAGGCATGATCACCAACCTTAAACTCTAGATATTTTCTATGAACAACTGCATAAGAATTCTGTCGGCTTTGAGTAACTCGGAGTCTTTCTCTGATTAACTAGACTTTTACTAAGGCATTGAATACTAAGTCAGGACCTATGACTGAGGCCTCACTAACTTCGAACTAACCAATTGGTGATCTAAATATCCTACCATAGAGGTCTTTGAATAGAGCCATCTGAATACTTGAATGATAGCTGTTGTTGTATACAAACTCAATCAAAGGCAAGTGGTTATCCCAACGTCCCTTGAAATAAATTGCACATGACCTTAGCATATCTTCTAAAGTCTGAATGGTCCTTTCTTTTTGACCATCTGCTTGAGGATGGAAGGTTGTACTAAGATCAACTTAGGTACCGAGACCCTTTTGGAATGCTTTCTAGAATTAAGAGGTGAACTGGGTGCCTCTAACTGAGATAATGGACAACGGAACACTGTACAATCTGACCGACTCCTTGATATAGAGTTTTGCATAATCCTCGGCTGAATAACAGGTATGAACTGGAATGAAATGAGCTGATTTGGTCATTCTATCTACAGTGACCTAGACTGAATCATGCTAATGATGAGTTTGAGGCAAACCTATCATGAAGTTTATGTTTATAACTTCCCACTTCAAAGTAGGAATACTGAACTCCTGTATGGACCTACTAGGATTCTGATGCTCTATCATAACTTGCTAAAATGTAGAGCACTTATCCAAAAACTCTACAATGTCTTTCTTCATCCCACTCCACCAATAGAATTCCCATAAGTTGCGGTACATCTTTATGGCCCCTGGATGAATAGAGTTGCATGTGCCATGTGCTTCTGCAAAAATTTTCTACCTTAAGTCCGCTTCACCTGGAACATAGAGAAGATCCTAAAAATGCAAAACACTATCTCCCTCTTGGGAGAAAACCTCTATTTTTTGATCCTAAACAAACTCTTCCAATTTGACAAGGTTGGGATCTCTATCTTTCTTTTCTTTTACCTCAGAGACTAGAGACGATTCTGAACTACTCTGAGCATATACATCACCCTCTGAAGAATCGACTAAGTGAACTCCTAGTCTGGAACACTGATGAACTTCTTGAGCTAACTTCTTCTTACTATCATCCACATAAGAAACACTACCCATAGATAGCCTACTGAGAGTGTTGGCCACTATGTTGGACTTTCTTGGATGATAGAGGACACTAATGTCGTAGTCTTTCAAGAGTTCTAACCACCTTCTCTGATGAAGATTGAGATATTTTTAAGAAACGACATACTGAAGACTCTTGTGATCTGTGAAGACATCTATTTGAACTACACAGAGATAATGCCTCAAAATCTTTAATGCAAAGACTACGGCTGCTAACTCAAGATCATAAGTAGGATAATTTCTCTTATGAGGTTTAAACTATCTAGAGGCGTAGGCTATGACCTTACCATGCTGCATGAGGACACAACCCAAACCTACTCTGGATGCATCATAATACACCACAAACTCACCTGAACCATCTGGAATGGCTAAGACTGGGGCTGAGGTAAGTCAAGTCTTCAACTCCTGAAAACTTTTCTCGGAAGTGTTGAACCACTGAATCTTGATTTTTCTCTAAGTCAATCTGGACATAGGGGATGAAATAGATGAAAATCCTTCAACAAAGCATCTGTAATAGCCAGCCAAACCCAAGAAAGTCCTGATATCTAATGGAGAGATAGGTCTTGGCCAGTTTCTAACTGCTTTGGTATTTTGAGAATCAACTTTAATGCCATCACCAAAAACGTTATGACCAAGGAATGCTACTGACCTTAGCCAAAATTCGCACTTATTGAATTTGACGAGTAGCTAATGATCTTTGAGAGTCTGAAGTACTATTCCGAGATGGTTTGCATGATCACGCTCAGTGCGAGAATAGACCAGAATATCATCTATGAAGACTATGATAAACATGTTCAAGTAGTGCTTGAAGACGTGGTTCATCAAGTCTGTGAAAGCTGCTGGGGTATTGTAAGATCAAATGACATGACTATGAATTCAAAGTGACCATACAGAGTACTAAAAGATATTTTTAGAACGTCACTTTTCTAACTCTGAGCTGGTGATAGTCGGATCTGAGGTCTATCTTAGAGAAATAGATGACACTCTGAAGTTGGTCAAATAAGTCATCGATTCTGGAAAGAGGATATTTGTTCTTGACAGCGACCTTATTAAGTTTACGATAATCAATGCATATTTTGAGAGAACCGTCTTTCTTGTGCATAAAGAAAACTGGTGCACCCCACTGATAGCGCTCAACTTACACTTTAATTTAGTGTAAGGCGGTAATCATAAATATGTTCACCCAACTTTAGAGTCGAGGTCAAATCCATAGGGAACAATGTGAGTGGCGATTTAACTAGTTTGAAACTAAATTGAAGTGTATGTTAAGCATTATCAAAAATGGCACCGTTTTAGGGGAACAATTTGTCGTATTGAGTGTATTTGGAATTTTAGTCTACTTTCTTGAATTCAAACTTGTAAATATTTTTTTTTAGTTTTCTTTTATTTCTTATGTTAGGTAGATTTTTATTTTAGTTTTCTTATTACAATGGCATCGTGGAATGAACATGAGCTTGGTGGATGGAAATCTTATCTTGATGATCTATGTCCATATTGTGATGGACCTCAGTTTTGGAAAGATTATAGATATGCTCCCCAGAGAGAGATGTGTGCAACATCTCCATCCTACTGGGAGTATGATTGTTCGTTATGTGGTGGTCAAGATGGACATTGGAGTGATTGCCCAAATGTCCCCTCCCCCAGGTGTGCTAACCTAAATTATAGTTCTTCTTATAATTTTGAAGGTCTTATGGTCAAGAACAGAAAAAATAAAACACCAAAAAGCATGGCATTGAAGCTATGCTTCAACTAATGTTTGAGTGTGAGGACACAACGAATGATATCATATGTGATATACATCAACACATAAGGAAAAATAACTAGGAAAAAAGAATGATAAAGGATATGGATATAGAGATCAAGCATTTAAAGAACTTTTCCACATTATGTTTAAATGATATCTTGTCTGTGGAATCATTTACCATAATGGACGAGTGTAAAGATGAGGAGCAAGAATCCAATGTTGATGATGAGCTTGTTGTTGAGCAACCCTTGGTGATTTCCTAACCAACCAAACCATTTATGAATGAAGATGCCAAATATGAGGAAATGGTACTACAGTCAAAAGAAGAAATCAAGCACAATCCTTGTGAAGACTCTAGTCCATTCGGGGTAAACATACTAATAGGGATGCTACTCAAAAATTAAGAGTTAGTCCTCATTCGAACCACTTTTCAACATTATGCTTGGTGGATGTGATGAAAGTTGAATCACCCAAGCAAATGATGACTTTTGAAAATGAGGAGGAAGATTCTTACATTTTGGAATTTGTCCTTCCAAAAGGGTATACTACAACCCCAATCTTGAAGGCCAAGAAGCTTAAAGATCGATATATATTTAGTGGCTTTTTAAGATTCACCATTGACCAATGAGTCCACACAAAAGTTTAATGCAAATTAGGCAAGCAGTTCAAGTCTTCAAAGTGGCATGATAAAACATTCCTTATCATGCCCTCACATTTTCCTAACTCTCCTAAAAGATGTAAAGATGAAAAGATAGGCCGATAATTAGAATCATCTAAGTGGAGGGATAAAGAATGACTAAATAATGTCATTCCACGACATTAAATTAGGCGTTTCTTGGGAGTCAACCCAAGGTATTTTGTTGTTTTGTATTCGTATAATGTGATTGACATCAGATCTTTACATCCATGGTGCCACGGGTATGTTTCTAACTCTCTTGTTTTGGTTTGACGTATTGGGGACATTACATAATTTTAAGTTAAGGGTGAGGCTACTTGTGGGTGTTAATGTCCTCTTGGGGTTTTTGTTGCCGTGCCACTTTTCTCTGGAGTCTTGTTCCTAGTAGATCTGGCATATTTAGGTGTATTGTGTTTTGTTTTGTGATGCATTGTAGTTGACTAGGAGAAATACAAGTACCTTAGGCAGTTAAGATATTTTTGTTGATTTTTGAACACCTCTCCAATTATCTATTTTATAAATGTGTGATATGCATTTATGTGTGACCACTGTTCATCTTGTTATGAAATTAGTACTAGGGACATGATAATAACTGCTAACAAGTGCATGAACCGAATGGGTAGTAGCTTGTGATGTACCTTTGTTCTATGTGTGTGCGAGATACTACTTAGTTTTCGTTGTGCATTAAAGCTAGAACTTGCTCGGTTGGTCTTTGCCTTGGTTGTAGGATAGCGGTTAGGAAAGGATCATAGGACGTTTTGATTTTAGCCCACTTTTAGCCTAAATGACCTTCCCTATGTACATAATATCCTTTGATCCCTATTGAGCCTATATTGCCTATTTCTTTCACGATAATGAACCTTTTTTGGCTTTGGTTCTCTTTTGATACTGTGCACCTTGACTTAGGAAAATAGCCTAAGTTGAGGGTGGCTATCATAGGGGTGTGTGATGCAAAATGAGTATGAAGAGAGGTATAATAAGAGAAAAGAATAAAAAGCCGAGTTTTGTGCAAAAAGAATAATAAAAGAAAAAGTTGTGTAAAATATGAGAAAAAGATAATTTGGTTTTTGAAAAGATAGCACCCACCTTGAGCATGTGTGATCAATAAAAGAAAGAAAGAGAAAAAGGTTAAGAAGTGAAACCCCAAGAAGTTAGCGTAGTGTCAAGGAGGCTTAGTCACTTTAAATATTATTGAGTATTATACCATCCCCTAGCCTGCATTACAAGCCAAACAAAAGACCTATAGTGATCCTAGCTGACCTGTCTGACGATCAGGGTAATGAAAATAATAGGAAGCCTATGGTATTCGACATAGATTGATTGGAACTTCATTCTGAGAGTGAGTGTCTTGTGATTGTCCCCATCGTTATATATGTGATGTCTACTATGAGAAAAGGGGGATTTCTTTGTTGTAAGGGCACATCGGTAGCATTGCTAGTTTCCTACTTGTTTATGAAGTGTAATTTGTATATATGTATGATTATTGTTGCTAATTTGATGTTATAGCCTGATTCCCTTGTGTCAAATTGTTGATCTTTATTGATATACATAGTTGGGGTTAAAGTGATTGAAAATGGAGAGGGTATTATATTTTCAACTAAACATGATAATCAATTGTCATGGGTATCTTATGTGTCTCTTGGGTAAGCATCGTAGTATGGTGTTCTGTATTTTCTTGAGGACAAGTAATTATTTTAAGTTAAGGGTATTGATGTGTGAGCAATTGGTAACACATTTAAGACCATTAACCAAGAATAATTGAGAAGTCTTAAGAAAATTTTGTCATTTTTTATTTGTTTATGTTTGATTTTACAGTTTAAGCTGATGGGATAGAGAACCAACAAGAATGGAAGAAAAGAATTTGAAATTTGGAGGAATCTGAAGAGATGTGTGGCTGACGTCATCTGTGATAACTAAGTGGTAGAGGAGGAATTTGAAGAGAAGTGTCTCATGGTTGGCCTTCCCCCATGCATATGCACGCATAAAATTTAGCTTGAGGAGGATTGTATCCCCACCATAGAGCATCAGCGCCGTCTTAATCCACCAATGCAAGAGGTGGTTAAGAAGGAGATTATTAAGTGGTTGGAAGCAGTAGTGGTTTCCCCTATTTCTAATAGCAAGTGGGTGAGCCTAGCTCAATGTGTACCTAAAAAAGGGGGTATGACGGTGGTTGTAGTATAGTAGTGAGTATTCCTTCCTATCACGCGGATGACCCAGGTTTGATCCCCGGCAATGGCACTATTTCTTATAACTCTCAACTTACACTTCAATTTAGTGCAAGGCGGTCGTCGTCAATATATTTACCCAACTTTGGAGTCGGGGTCGAATCCACAGGGAACAATATGAGTGGCGAATAAACTAGTTTGAATCTAAAGCTAGAAGTTATATTCAAATAACTGGCACGAGAAGACAATGGGGGTTTTTAATGATTACCAAATAATTGTCGGTCGCTTTAATTTTGATGTTTGTAGTCAAGATTTTATGAAATAACCATAATTATGTTCACTAGTGCTTATGGTACATGACCGATGCTAATGGTGACTCAAGATTCTCACGGTGGTTAGGATAACAAGCTATCTTTATCGATGATATGCTGAAATGTCTCTCAACCTATTTAAGCGTCTAATTTCCTAATCCTCTCGAACTTAGGAAATCACTATTTACTGCCCAGATTTTACCTCGGGTTAATCAACTCTGTTACAATGCTGATTATTAAATAAAGTATTTTCGAGTACCTGTTGATAATTGACTTCCTACTATATACAATTTCTTTCTTAATCAAATCAAAGTAGGTGTGTCTACCGTTTGCAACCAACATACGTTAATTAGAATCTCAGAATTATCCAGAAATCCTAACACCTATTAAATCTTAAGTTTTTAGCACATCATCATGACCTAACCTTAGATCCCATAATTCAGGTTAACAGAGTTCAGCCACTCATGATGCAAAGAATGAAACACATAATTGAATTCATAATTGAGAAGATTAATTTACAAAGATGAATAATAATTAGTGAATTATAGAGTAGATCACAAAGGAAAATCCCTAAAATAATTGTATTGTTCGAATCCAAAAAGATAGAGAAAGAAATATCGAAAAATATTCTCCAAGACTTAAAGTATCGAACTCTCTATAGAATATTGATGATGATGAATGAATGCCTCCTAGAAAACCCTAAAACAAAGCTTTAAATAGTTTAACATAAATAAGGAAATAAAATTAAAGTTATAGCTTTTTCTCAAAATAGACGATGACATCCGTGATAGCTTATCAGGAGTCTAACGGCTTATCATGGATGTCGTCAGCTCCTATGCACTTTTTGCTTCTGCTATCTAAAGGCTGATGATGATGTTGACGCCTTATCACTATCCTAACGGCTTATCACGAATGTCGTCACAAAAATGTCTTCAACTCTCATTCCCTGTTTAAGGATGACAAAATTCATGATGGCATATCACACTTTTGACGTCATATCGTAAGATGTCGTCAAAGGCTTCAACTCATACTTAAGTCTGATGAGAACTGTGATAGCCTATCATAGGGCTGATGACTTATCATAGATGTTGTCAGCCATACATCTTTTTAGATTTCTCTGGATTTCAACTTCTTTTCTTCCATTCTTGTTGGTTCTCTATCCCATCAGCTTAAACTATAAAATCAGACATAAACAAATCAAAAACGATAAAAGTTCCTTAAGATTTTGCAATTATTTTTTGTTCAAGGTCTTAAATGTGTTAGCAATTGCTCACACATCACCCACGGGGAAACACTGGGTCTGATGAATCCCCTATCTAAGAGATCCTTCAATTGTTCTTTCAATTGTCTACGTTCTACTGGTTCCATTCTATATGGTGGAATAGAGATAGGCTGAGTATCTGGAAAAAGATCAATACCGAAGTCTAGTTCCCTTTCGGGACGAATTCCTGGAAGATCTTTGGGAAAGATATCTAAATATTCATTCACTACTGGGACTGATTCAAGGCTGGGTGTTTCGAAACTAGTGTCCTTAACTTGAAAAAAATGATAGAGACATCCTTTAGATATCATTCACCTTGCCCGAAGGTAGGAAACAGCTGACACCTAAAAGCTGATACATTACCCTTCCACTCAAGGAAGGGTTCATTTGGAAAGAGAAACTGGACTATTCTATTTCTGCACTCGACTATGGCATAGAAGGAATGAACCCAATCCATGCCGTTAATGACATCAAAATTAGTCATATCTAATTCGACTATGTCTACTGAAGTGACTTTCTGAAATATCATAACTAGGTAGTTCTTGCATACCCCCCTGACTATGATGGTTTTTCCCACTGGGGTAGAGAATGAGAAGGGCTCTACAAAAATTTTAGGACTGATTTTAAAATCAACTCCTATATAGGGAGTAACAAAAGACAAAGAAGCTCCTGGATCTAGCAAAGCATAAACATGCACATGAATAATCTATAACATACTAGTAACTACATCAAGAGAATTTTCCTGATCTAGTCGGGTCTGAAGAGCATATAGTCTATTTGGATATTGCCCGCTAGTTGCACTGGTGGTGTCACCCTGCTGATTTAGGCGACTGGACTAAGCTTAGGAGCAGAGATGACTTTGATATCCTGACTGAGGGCAGTCTCTAACTCTATGTCCTAGCTTGCCACAACTAAAATAGATATTGCTACCAGCTTCACAAATACCCTTGTAGTTCTTACCACAAGTCTGACAAAGGGGATTAGTTTAGTGCATTTCTTACAGTGCCCTGAGAGATAGAGCCTGGCACTCTATCTCTGAACTTAGGAGCTGGAGCACTGGCTGAAGAAGGAGCTGGAATTGATGACTTAGAATGAAACTGAGAACGGTTTCCTCCTTCTAATTTAGGCTGACTTAAATTGAAGCTACCTATCCTAGCATTTTTCTTTTTCTATTTTTCCCTCTGCTTAATCTTCTGCTCCTTTATCTACTCAGCATGGGTCAGAAGCTTTGCTAAATTCATTTCAAGATTTAGCATATAGGATCTTTACTAAATAAAATACTAAATAATTTAGAAATATGCTCTAAAAAGCCATAAGGTTCAATACTGAACATAACATAGATGAGATAACATCTGTGGGGTAATACAATACCCACAATAAAACTGTAAACACTAAAGTCTGAAATATAATAGTCTGCATCTAGTCTGAAAGCCTCTACTATCTGAATAATTTGAATAAGGAGTTGATGGGACATGTCCCCAACTAACTTCAACTAATAACTAATCATTGAAATAGTGGAGAAATAATCATTTCCTCTAAGGATGAGGACTCACTTCTATTTTGACTATTGAGACTGGAATCTACTGTTGATCTGGAACTCGTGGATCTAGAACCTGTGGTGTAACATAAAAACAAAGCACCGTAGCATAAATGCATCCGTACAATGGAATGTACTGGTATACACGTGAATAATTCTAGCTGACTGTCTAACGTGAATACAAAAATGCATATATAAATATGTAATTGTAACTGACACTGTGATGTCGCGATTACTAAATCTAAATACTAATGACATGAAATACTAAAAATTGTTATATTTGATAGCATAAATAGTTGTATCTGAATGTAACTGATAACATGGGTGATTGTATCTGACAGTCATGAATCTGATGGAACTATCTGAGTTCCTTACTGTACTTGAGTCGATTGTATCTGACAATCTTAAATCTGAAAAACTATCTGAGTTCTTTTATTGAGATTGGTACTAAAACTACCGGAGGTAGTATTTAACTGACATGCCCCTGATACGCTATTATGGCTGAGTTGGGGTCTAATTTACAATCCTAATTAGAAGGTTGTCAATACTGCACCGCTGGTAAGGACAATTTGTGGGTGACCCTTATTTGATAGGGTTCCCAAAAGAGAATGGTATGGCCCTTATCTGACAGTGCCTATCAACCTCATCAATCCTAATCGGACAATGTTGATGTTTAAACCTATGCTGGCTATATAGTTTTGGAATGTAAGGATGACTTATAAGTATCACATCCTCATCTGATTGAGTGCGTCCCCATTCTTGGGTTCACCCAGTGCTAATTCCTACTCCCATCTGAATGGACACTGAATATGATTTACTGAATTGAACATGAGCTGAGTTACTAAGTTATATTGATTGATGGAATACTATTGATATCTGACAACTGAATGAGTCATAAGACTATCTGAATTCTAAGGGTTCATAGCTTGACTGAGAGTACCATAAAAATATGACATAGCTCTAGGTACATAGTTAATGTTTAAGGTACAAGCACCCCCAGGACTTGATAGAAGGAAACTGACAAAGGAAGACTTACTTAAATACATAATAATCATCATAATACTTTTACTAAAAAATTTCATCAAACATGTGATAGGCATAAGCTTGTGCGTACATGGGGATTTTATCTGATAGTGTGTGTCCCCATTCTTGGGTTCACTCAGTGCTAATTCCTACTCCATCTGAATGGACACTGAACATGATTTACTGAATTGAACATGAGCTGAGTTACCCAGTTCCGTTAACTGATGGAATACTATTAATATCTGACAATAGACTGAGTCATAAGACTATCTAAAGTCTAATGATTCATAGCTTGACTGAGAGTACCATGAAAACATGACGTATCTCTAGGTACACAATTAATGTTTAAGGTACAAGTACCCCCAGGACTTGATGGAAGGAACCTGACAAAGGGAGACTTACTTAAATACATAATAATCATCATAGTACTTTTGATGAAAAATTTCATCAAACATGTGATAGGCATAAGCTTGTGCGTACATGGGGATTTCCCTTCATCTAGGCTTTCAACCAAACACAAATATAGGCGTAGAATGTGTAAACAACATCATACAACAATTAACTTTCGTGATTCAATTCCAATTTAATCATTCAAGGGTTTAGTCCTAGGGTTTCATGAATCTATACAGATACAAATCAACCTATATGGAATTTAATACTCATTGATTGAATTCAATTCAATTACTCATTATCAATATGAATAAAAAAAGCCCAATCATGAAATTCATAAGAAAATCCATAACTTGAATTTAGAAAAGGGATTCTTCGGCATCATGGACGGAATAAATCCATGAATGAACACTATGCATACCTTAGTTCATGATTTAGTGAAGATTGATGGTAAAACCTTCTTGAAATTAGATCTTCTATGAAAACCCTAGCTTTTTCTTGACAGAAACTTGAGAGTATATAGTGTATTTTGGGTGAAAACTGGCTGAATCATGTGTTAAAGGGCTTAAATAGGGGTGATAAATTGACCCTTTTAACCCTGGACGCGTCTTATAATTTCAATTAAAATTTCCTGAATTGAATCCCTGGCGCGACGCGGCTCTATCGAGCCATTTCACTGGAATTTGACAATTGAAAAATTGAGAGATGGCGTGATGTGGAGCCATCGTGTTGCCCCTTCATTCATAACCTGGAACTTTGGCGTGACGTGGGGGAAATCATGATAAGACACTAGAAAAAGGACAATCCTGAATTTGAGTGCTGGAGCAATGCGCTATAATCGCAGACACCTATTGGAAATTTCTAAATGTCATTTCCTCTTATGCTGCAGTATGCCACTGACTAATATAGTTCTGTTTTACGACGGGAACTTGAAATAGTCGTAACTTGTTACCCGATTATCGGTTTTAAGTGAATCATATATCGATGGAAATGTTATTGAACTTTCCACATGACAAAAAGTGAAAATATTGAAAATTCTTCATAGAATAATTATCCTTTTCTTTAGAAGCTAATACTAGGCATTTATTGGATTAGATTTGCTAGAAATCTTTGGGGTATTACAGTGGTCCTCCATTGTCATCCCAGTTTTAGAAGTCATTCCAAATGGGTTTGGGTACGAGAGTGTTCCTTGGCATAAATTTATACCCAAAAATGGATGGGCAAGCAAAAAAAGCATCCAAACTTTATAGGAGATATCGAGGTCTTGTGTTATTGACTATGATGGTAGTTGGTCTAACCACTTTTTTTTATTGAGTTTTCCAATAATAATATTTACCATTCTAGTATTTGCATGGTGCCTTTTGAAGCATTGTATGGTAGGAGATATCGTTCACTTATTGGGTAGTACGAGGATTATGAGGGTAAGTTCCTTGGCCTTGATCTAGTTCACCAAGCCTTAGAGATGGTGAAGCTGATCCGTGATAGGCTGAAAACTACTTTAAAGTCGCCAAAAATCCTATGGGGATGTGAGGCATAGGGACATAGAGTTTAGTTATCAACTGGGTATTCTTGAAAGTGTCTGCCATGAAGGGAGTAATGCAGTTTGGTAAAAAGAAAAAATTTATTCCCTGGTATATCGGTCCTTACTTGATTTTTAAAAGGGTTTTATATGTTGCCTACGCGTTAGAGTTGCCTTTTAGTATGAACTACATTCACCCAATTTTCCATGTCTCTATGTTGCATAAATGTGTGAGTGATCTTTTATTGGTTGTTCCCTTGAATGATTTTGGTATTTCAGACTCCTTGTCCTATGAAGAGTTCCTGATGAACATCTTGGATTGGCAAGTTCGCCAGTTACGAACAAAAAAGTGTCTTCGTTCAAAAATTCTATGGAGCAACCAAATGTATAAGGATGATACTTGGGAGGTTGAAGAGGACATGAATTCCAAGTACCTATATTTTTTTCCCATTCTACAGCTTGTGATGGAGGCATGTGTTAAATCTCCTTGCTTGAATTAAGCCTTTAATAGACATTGTTTTTAATTTCCTAGTGTTTTACATTAAGTTATTTCTTGTTTGGATTATGTGTTAAAGTCCTCAAATTTGAATTGATTGTGTCTTGTTAATCTATGGGTTCAAGTCCCGAATGTTTTGAGTTGTTTCATCTCCTTGAAAGTTAATGGGTTGGAGTCCATAAGTTGTAAAATGAGTAAGCTATTGATAAGTAATGGGTTTGAGTCCCAAGACCAATGAAATGAAATAGTTGGTTGATGATAATTATGATATTTGTTGTGTTGTAAGCTCGTTGTGCGCTTATTTCTGACTTGTGTAAGGGTTGGTTGGAAGCATATTAATTTGTTAACTGATTTTTATTCTTGCCTTACCCATCATTCGAGGACGAATGATCCATATAGGGAGAATTGAAACACCTAGGTCTTGAAGCATTGACAAACAACTTTCATTTTTTGTCTCTAAGTTGGGTACGATTAAGAGCTTGAGTCGTACCTATAGATATGGGTCATACCAAACTTTCCCTCCCCCTGTCGTACCTTGGACAGTCTGTGAGGGTCACATACTATACACTATACATCATGGTCTCCCCTTGGTCGTATCCAATCTAGTTGAGTCGTACCCTATATAATTGTATGGAGTGAGGATCTAACTTGAGTGGACTATTTTCTATAAGATTAGTCTATACTAGTTAGGGGTTGATTAGTACCCTTTGTTTATAACTCAAGGGTGTCCACTCGTACCCTTAATAGTATATATGACCTAGGAAGAGTGTAGGGTATGATTTAGGGTATTATTCATACCCTAGGGTACGACTACTTAAAGAGTCATATGGGGGAGTCAAACCCCTGGATGTGGTCATTTTTCAGCTTTTAACTAAGGGCCTTTTGGTCATTTAACATGCCTAAACACCCTAAACCCTTTCACTATATAAGTGTCTATAGCTTCCTAAACATCCATCTTAATAGATCAAACACACTAAATACTCTCTCAAGCTCATCTTTGAAGAATTGGAGACTAGGGTTTCAAGGGTGATCTTAAAGAGGCAAAGTGAAGAAAATATTCTTGGTGATTCTTCTTATTTAAGGCATGTACCTCTTCCCTTATTTTAATAACTTTAAAATCCATGTATTTCACACTTGGATTAATAAGTGTACATAGTGGTTTTGAATCAAATGAAAATGTTTGTGTTACCTAATAATGAATAACGATGATTCTTGTTTATACTTGTGTTTATACATGATATTATTGGTAGAATTTTCATATGGGTGCTTTTTGTATGTGGTTTGACACGAAGGTCTTGAGTAGCCCTAATCTTGATGATTTCTACCATGAAAATAGCCTTGTTGAAGGTATATGCTAGGGTGTTCGTGAAAATATCTAAGTGAATTGTCTAGTCATAAATTGTTGATGTATTGAACTAGAGAAATAGCCCAATAATCATGAATGAATGTTATATTATATGTTAAACGTATTGTGATCCATCTATTATGAATTGGTGACCTTGTTGGTTAACGGCTAATAAGGGGTTAAAGTCCCTAAACATGAAAAAGAACTTGAATTCTATGTTATGCTAAGATGTAGTAAGAATATTTTGTATGTTTTCTAATGAAATGTGAATATAATATGAGGGTCTTGATGATAATGAGATGTATGGTATTATAAAATGAATTGAGAAATTGGTTTATTGAAATGGTTGAGTAGTGAAGGCTCCCATTAGGTCAATGTGGTCATGTAATGCGTTGAAATGGATTAATGGGTTAAAGTCCATAAATGTTGTATTGAATGCATTGTGATATATGAGCAAAGGGTTAGATTACCAATATCAACTATGATAGTTGTAATGGTTTGAGGTTAGAGCCTCTTGCCTTATGAAATAGCTTGAGGTTAGAGTCTCTTTCCTTATGAATTGGCTTGAGGTGAGAGTCCCTTGCCTAATGAAATTTCTTGTGGTTAAATTCTCTTGCTTAGTGAGATCTCATGAAGTCAACGAACCTCACCAAATGAATTGGCTTGGGGTTAGAGTCCTATATCAAATATGGCATGAGGTTGGAGTCCCTTTCCCAATATGTGAGCTTGTGGTTTGACTCCCTTGCCCAATGTGTGAGTATGTGGTTAGAGTCCCATGCCAAATTTAACGTCCGAGCCTGCGGTTAGAGTCCCTTGCTTCAATGGATATGTCTGTGGTTAGATTTCCTTACGTGATAAGTGTGAATAAGGTTAATGTCCTAAGTCTAAATGATATGTGAATATGGTTGAATGTCTTGTGTTTAATGAGAATTGTTGAATATAAAGATTGGTGGGTTGGAGTCCCTCAATTCGTACCTAATGAATGAATACTTTGAGAATAATGTTGATCCTTAAGTAATTGTTTGGCATGTGATATATCAATATGCATGGATAAGGTAATTGAATATTATATATTGACTTGTTAAATGATGATGCTATTTTATCCTTATCGTTGAGTTACATGCTTGTGTTCCAACTGCTAAATGTGTTCGAACACTACGTCCCCATATGAAATAGTGCTCGGAGCATCATCTTTTATTTCGGCTCAGTGATTAGGTTATAAAAGCGGTTGTGAATTAACTTTAGATGGTGAGATTCCTTTCTCCGAAAGACATTCATCCTTTGTCTCCTATCTTAAGACTTAGTCATTTGATTTGGTTTGGTTATTTATCCCGAAATATATATTTTTTAACTTCGGTTTGTATAGGGGTATTTTGGATGAGTGTGGACTTGGGAATATTGGATAGATGATCAATCTAATGAAGGGCTTAGACATGTTTAAGTTATGACTTATATTATGTTTCTTCCTCTATCTTACCATATGTTAGATTCTATCCTACCCTTGTGATTTATGTTGATGACTAGGTTGGCTTATTAGGGAAACCTTCAGTTCATGTGATCTTGGGGTGCCTATACTACATGGCCCGTTATCAGGGAGTATGAAGTTGGTATCAGAGACTACGCTCATGGTTGGTTCGATATCCACAATACTGTGTCAAGTAGAATCTCAATTATGGGTGTAAAGCTCGCCACACTTATAAAGGAGGAGCTCTAAGACATTTTAGGAAATATTTCCCTTTCTTGTGTTTCTAAATAAAGATATGTAGTCTAAGATCTTGGATTCCTTTTATTTTTATTTTTTATATTTTAGATCATGCCTATAAGGAGATCTGAGTCTCAGGACAAATCTTCTAAGGGCCCTATGGACGAAGCTCGTCCAACTTCTAGAGTTTGGCCATAGGCTAGGGATACGACATCCGAACATCTTCATAGGATTCCACCTATCCCCACCAACCCAGAATATATGAGTGATTGCCCTATTCCGTCACCTCAAAGAGATGGTGTTAATGCTATTTTTCATTACTCTATCAACTTTTTGACTCAATTTGTAGCCTCTTAATTAGAGCGTGGTTCTCTGACTACTGTTTCTTCTGAGGCCCAAAGAATTATCCAATTCATTAGGTTAAGCCCTCCTATGTTCTCTGGTATAAAGGTTGAGGAATTTCCTCAGGGCTTCGTTTATGAAATAAAGAAGATCTTTTCAATCAAGCATACTTTGAAGATTGAAGCCGTTGGGTTTTCTTCGTATCTTTGGAAAGGTGTAACGTACCAATGGTACAAGGTATAAGAGTTGTCTAGAGGTTTTGATGTTAGTCCCAGCATATGGGAGGACTTCTCCGAGGCATTTTTAGACTATTTATTTCCTCATTAGTTGAGGTAGGCTATGGAGGAAGAGTTTGTGAACTTGAAACAAGGGAGGATGTCAATTCAAGAGTATGCCGTGAAATTCCATCAATTATTAAGGTATGCTCCCGAGATGATTTCTAGCATGAGGGATAAAATGCATAATTTTGACTTATGATTTTCCCGTAAGTTAGTCCTTGAGAGAAATGCAACGTTGTTGATTTAGAACATAGATATTTCTAGGTTGATTGTATATTTGCAACAAGTGGAAGAAGAGAAAAATAATCAAGTTGAGCTTAGTGAGGGTCGTGGTAAGAAGTTTAAGCCTTCTAATAGTAGTGGTAGAAATGGTGGCAAGTGGAAACAAAAGAAGTGGGGGAGTTTGAGTTCTTTGTCCTCAACTAGTGTTCTCTCTCCTTACCTAAAGTTTTCAGGTGATTATTGGACTCAGTTTAGTGGTTGCTCTCGGACACAGGGTGGACAATTCCAGGCAAGTGGTACCCAGTCGTCTCTACCCTGCCCTTGTTTTAGATTTTATGATCAGAGTCATTACGGTCTGTAAAGAAAGGAGAGGCAGATGTTTCCATTATGGTTTGATTGGGTATATGCAGCATGATTGCCCCTCTTTAGAAGCTTCTTAGGCTAACAGAACCTCTATTGCCACTTCATCTTCTCCTACACCAAAGGGTGCTATGCCTGGCTCTACTTTTGTTTTTGGCATCGGTGTTGGCCAAAACTTCTTATATGCACTTTCTACCCACTAAGATTCTTGCATCCCTCGATGTTGTCATGGGTATGTTGATACTTTTCTCCTGTGATGTGTATTGTTTGCTTGATCTAGGGACTTCTCTTTCTTATGTGACTCGTATGTGGATTTGCATCTTGATTGTCGTGCCGAGAGTCAGTTGGTTACTATTTCTATTTCTACCTTAGTCAGAGACTTTGTGGTTGTTACAATAGTTTATAAGGGGTGTGTGATATTTGTTGGTGGTAGAGATACTCTTATAGACATGGTAAAGTTAGACATTGTCTATTTCAATGTCATTCTAGGGATGTACTGGATGCACTCTTGCAATACTTTATTAGATTATCGAACCCGTAGAGTCACTTTTAAATTCCCTAATGAGCAGGTCATTTTATGGGATGGTGGTTCCTTTTTACCTAAGGAAAGGTTCTTTTCTTATCTTAAATCCTGAAGGTGGATTTCAATGGGGTGTTTATGTCATTAGGTCTAAGATAAAGATTCTAACTTAAAAAAGGCTTCTCTATAATCCATTCATGTGATGAACATATTTCCCGAGGTGTATCTTGATGATCTTTCCATTGTTCCTCTCGAGAGAGAAATTGATTGTTAGATTGAATAGTCATATTGAACAGTCGTCTGATCTCTATTCTTCTTTATAAAAAGGTTCCAGCAGAGTTGAAAGATCTCAAGTAGCAATTGAAAGACCTCTTAACTAAAGTTTTAATCAATCCAAGTGTGTCTCCATGTGGTGCTCCCATGTTATTCTTGTACAAGAAAGATTGTTCCCTTCATATGTGCATTGAGTATCATCAGTTAAATAAACTAACCATAAAGAACAAATATCCTCTTCCTAGGATCTATGATTTGTTTTATCAACTTTAGGGTGCGAAGTGTTTCTCTAGTATTGATCTTAGATTGGGATATCATCAACTTAAGATTAGGGATGCGGATATCCCTAAGACAACCTTTAGAACTCGGTATAGTCACTATGAGTTTCTTGTTATGCCTTTTAGGTTAAAAAATTCTCCAACAACATTTATGGACTTGAAGAATAGGGTCTTTCATCCATTCTTGGACATGCTTGTCATTGTCTTCATTTATGATATCTTAGTGTATCTAATAGTGAGGTAGATCATGTAGATCACCTCCATGCCATGTTTCAATCTTTGAAGGATCATCATTTGGATGCCAAGTTTTACAAGTGTGAGTTTTGGTTGAAAGTTGTAGCTTTCCCTGGTCATGTCATTTCTAGTGAACGGACCATGGTAGACCCCTATATGGTCACAATGGTTAAGAAGTAACCTAGACCTATGACTCTAACTGATATTCGGAACTTCTTAAGTCTAGCCGATTACTATAGAAGGTTTGTGGAGAATTTCTCCACCATAGCCGCCCCGTTGACTGAGTTGACCCAAAAGAAGGTCAAGTTCTTCTGGTCCAATGTGTGTGAGGGTTGTTTCAAGAAATTGAAAGATAAATTGACTTCAGCCCTTATTTTAACCTTGCCCAAGCATAGTGATGGTTTTGTGGTTTATTGTGATTTTTCTAGTGTTGGGTTTGGTTGCGTGTTGATGCAATATAGTAGGGTGGTCGCTTATGCTTTTAAGAAATTGAAAGTTCATGAGAAGAGCTACCTTACCCATGACTTAGAGGTTTTAGTCATGGTATTTGCATTAATGATTTGGAGACTTTACCTATATGGGGTTCAAGTTGATATCTTTACCGATCATAAGAGCCTTCAATATGTGTTTACTCAAAAGGGGTTTAATCTCTTACAAAGAATGTGGCTTGAGCTATTGAAGTACAATGATATAAGCCTTTACTACTATCATGGTAAGGAGAATGTTGTCGTTGTTGCTCTTAGTAGATTGCCCATGAGAAGCTTGGTCCATTTATATGGGGATAAGTGAGAATTTGTGAAAGACATTCAATATTAAGATAATCTTGGGGTTCGACTTATTGAATCCAAGGATGGTGGTGTATTTCTGCTTTTGTTATCTCAGTCATTTCTTACTATTGAGATAAAGAAAAAACAAGTATTGGACCTAGACTTGATGAAGATCAAGAGTAATGTGGGTCAACACTAAGTTCCGTACTTTTTGATTTGTGGTGATGGTATCTTGAGATACCAAGGTAGTCTATATGTACCCAACATTGAGAGATTGAGGGAAAGGGTCATGGTTGAGGCCCATGAAGCTTGTTAGTCAATTTATCCTAGTTCCACCAAGATGTATCATAACCTTAGATGATTCTATTGGTAGGGTAATATGAAGCATGATGTGGTTAGCTATGTGTCCAAGTGTATGGAGTGTTAACAAGTGAATGTTGAGCACATGAGGCCGGTGGTTTATACCAAGAGATCTCATTACCCGTATGGAAATGGGAGAACATTAACATGGATTTCGTTACCGATCTTCTTAAATCATAGAATCAATGAAATTCTATTTGGGTCATTGTTGATAGAATAGCCAAGTCCACCTATTTGTTGCCCATGATAACTAGTTACTAGGCAGAAGATTATGCTAAGTTGTATCCTACGGAGATCGTGAAGATGCACGTGCTCTAGTGTACATTATATTCAATTGTGGTCCTCCATTTTCATCCCTCTTTTGGTAGTCTTTCCATAAAGTTTGGGTACTAGAGTCGGCCTTAGCACCACTTTCCACCAGTAAATGGATAGGAAAATAGAGAAGACCATCAAAACTTTTGAGGATATGTTTTGGGCTTTTTTGATTGACAATGGTGGTAGTTGGAATGACCACTTGCCTTGATTAAGTTCACCTATAATAATAGTTACAACTCTAGTATTGGTGTGGCGCCTTTTGAGGTATTGTATGGTAGGAGATGACGATCTCTTATTTAGTGGTACGAGGTTGGCGAGGGTAAGCTGCTTGTACCCAATCTAGTTCACCAATTAGAGAAGGTGAAGGTAATCTCTGATAGGCTGAAAATTGCTCAAAGTCACCAAAAGTCTTATGCGGATGTGAGGCGTAGGGACTTAGAGTTTAGTGTTGGCAATTGGGTAGTTTTGAAAGTGTCTCCCATGAAGGGATTAATGCAGTTTGGTCGAAATGGGAAACTTAGTTCCTGGTACGTAGGTCCCTACTTTATTGTTAAAAGGGTTGGCAATGTTTCCTACGAGTTGTAGTTGCCTTATGGTATGAATTCAATTTTCTAATTTTTCTATGTCTCTATGTTGCGTAAATGTGTGGGTGATCCATTATTGGTTGTTCCCTTGAATGATGTCAGTATTTCAGACTCCTTGTCCTATGAGGAGTTCTTGGTGAGGATCTTGGATTGACATGTTTTCCATTTGCAAACAAAAGAAGTGGCTTCAATGAAAGTTCTATAGAGGAACAAAAAGTATGAGAAAGCTACTTGGAAGGCCAAAAAGGACATAAAGTCCAAGTACCTACATTTGTTTACCATTTCATAAGCATGTGATGGAGGTATGTGTTAAATCTCCTTCTTTTAATTATGTCTTTGATTGATAATGAATTAAAGTCCCCAATGTATGAAATTGAGTTATTTCTTGTTAGTATTGTGGGTTAAAGTCCCTGAGATTGAATTGATTGTGTGTTGTTAGACTATGGGTTGAAGTCCATAATTCTTTAAGTTGTTTTATATACCTGAAAGTCGATGAGTTGAATTCCTAAAGTTGTGAAATGAGTAAGTGGTCGTTAAGTAATGGGTTTGAGTCCCAAGACAAATGAAATGAAATGGTTGATTAATGATGATTGTGATATGCGTTGTGTTATACGCTTGTTATATGCTTATTTCTAACTTGTGTAAGGGTTGGTTGGATGCATGCTGATGTGTTAACTAATGATTATGCTTGCCTTACCCCTCATTCGAGGATAAATGATCAAATTGGGGAAGAATTGAAACACCTAGGTCTTGAACTATTGAAAAACAACTTCATTTTTGTGTCTTTGAGTTGGGTACGATTAGGAAGTTGAGTAGTACCCATGGATATGGGTCATACCCACCATGCCCTGAACCTCTCTTATCTTGGACAGACTATGAGAGTGACATACTATCCACTATAAGACATGGTCTCCCCTTGGT
>JAPEIP010000009.1:112254630-112268311 GCA_026120095.1 Capsicum chinense
CTAGGTCTTGAACTATTGAAAAACAACTTCATTTTTGTGTCTTTGAGTTGGGTACGATTAGGAAGTTGAGTAGTACCCATGGATATGGGTCATACCCACCATGCCCTGAACCTCTCTTATCTTGGACAGACTATGAGAGTGACATACTATCCACTATAAGACATGGTCTCCCCTTGGTCGTATCCAATGTATATGAGTTGTACCCTACATGACCGTATGGATTGAGGCCCTAACTTGAGTTGACTATTTTCTATATGATTGGTCTATACGTGTAGGAGTTGATTTTTACCCTTTGTTTATGACTCAAGGGTGTACACTCGTACCCTTAACAATGTAGATGACCGAGGAAGATCCTAGGGTACGAGTAAGGGTATCACTCATAACCTAAGGTACTTCTACTTAATGAGTAATATGGGAGAGTCGTACCCCTGGATGGGGTTATTTTTCAGCTTTTAACTAAGGGCCTTGTGTTCATTTTCCATGCCTAAAAAACCTAAGCCCTTTCACTATATAAGTGTGTGTAGCCTCTTAAACATCCATTTTGATAGATCAAACACCCTAAATAATCTCTCAAGCTCATCTTTGGATAATTGGAGGCAAGGGTTTCAATAGTGATCTTCAAGAGATAAAGTGAAGTAATATTCTTGGTGATTCATCTTGTTTAAGGCATGTATCTTTTCCCCTTGTTTAATAACTCTAAACCACATGTAATTCACACTTGTATTAATAAGTGTACATGGTGGATTTGCATCAAATAAAAAGGGTTGTGTTACAAAATAATTAATAATGATGATTCTTGCTTATACATGTGTTTATACATGATATTAATGGTAAAAATAGTATGTGGATTCTTGTTGTGTATGTTTTAACATGAAGGTATTAAGTTGCCCTAATGTTTATGGTTTGTACCATTAAAATAGCCTTGTTGAAGGCATGCATAAAAGGTGTTTGTGAAAATTTCTATGTGAATTGTCTAGTCATATGTTGGTGATGTATTAAACTAGGGAAATAGCCCAATGAGCATGAATAATTGATATATGATATGTTAAAGGTATTGTGAGCCATGTATTATGAATTGATGACCTTTTTGGTTAACAACTAATATGGGGTTAAAGTCCCTAAACATGAAAAAGGAACTTGAATTGTGTGTTAAGTTAAGATGTGGTAAGAATGTGATATATGTTTACAAATGAAATGTGAATATAATCTGAGGATCTTCATAAACATGAGATATATGGCATGTAAAATTAATAGAGGAATTGGTCTAATGAAATAGTTGAGCAGTGAAGCCTCCTATGACGACCGTGTGGTCATGTAAAGCATTGAATTGGATAAATGGGTTAAAGCCCATAAATGTTTTATTGAATGCATGGTGATGTATAAGCAAAGGTTAGAGTCCTAATGTCTACTATGATGGATGTAACGGCTTGAGGTTAAAGTCTCTTGCCTTATGAAATAGCTTGAGGTTAGCGTCCCTTGCCTAGTGAAATCACTTGTGAGTGGTTAAAGTCCCTAGCACAATGAGATCTCATGAGGTCAAAGTACCTCACCAAATGAATTAGCTTGGGGTTAGAGTTCGCTATCAAGTTGTGCATGAGGTTGGAGTCTCTTTCCAAATATGTGAGCATATGGTTATAGTCCCACACCAAATTGAATGTGCAAGCATGCGGTTAGATTCCCTTGCTTCAATGGATATGTATGTGGTTAGAATTCTTTATTTGATGAGTGAGCATAAGGTTAAAGTCCTTGGTCTAAATTATATGTGAATATGGTTGAATGTCCTATGTTTAATAAGAATTGTTGAATCTAAAAATTAGTTGGTTGGAGTTCCATGATTCGTGACTAATGAATGAATGCTTTGATGATAATGATGAGTCTTCTGTAATTGTTTGGAATGTGATATATCTATATTCCTGGATAAGATAATCGAAAATGATATATTGACTTGTTTTTAAATTATGATGCTATTTTATCATTATCCTTGAGTTATATGTTAGTGTTCCAACCGCTAACCGTCTCTGTAAGCAATGTCCCTACACAACATCGGGGCTGTGCATCATCTTTTCTTACTGCACAATGATTAGGTAATCAAAGTGGTTCATGCATTGACTTTGGAATAATGAACTTCTTTTCTTCGGAATATACTTGTCTTTGATCTCCTATCCCTAGACTTAGTCAATTGATTTGGTTTGGCTATTGTCGAGGGCTTGTACCGACATATACATTTTTAAAATTTAATTTGTATAGAGGTATTGTGGATAATTATGGACTTGGAAATATTTTTTAGATGATGAATCAAATGAAGTTCTTAGACATGTTTAAGTTATGACTTATATTATGTTTCTTCCACTATCTTACCATATAGTTAGATTCTATCTGACCCTTGTGATTTATATTGATGACTAGGTTGGGTTATTGGGGTGACCTCGGTTCATGTGTGCTTGGGATGCCCATATGACATGGCCCGGTGTCAGGGGTGTGTCAGGAACTAGCATGCCTTGGGATGAAGGGGGATTAGGATTTAGCTGTATTTTTTATATCTCAAAAGTACTTATCTCTAAATTATGGAGGAATTTAAGGACCACAAGATCTTTATGGACCAATTTTAGGTGGAATAAGTACTGTAATAAACACATTCATGCAGTAGTTCAATGGAGAAGGGGATCTATGGTTTGGAAAAAAATATTGGAGGATAGAGATCAAATTGAATAGGAAATATCGTGGGAACCTAGGGATGGATGTGCTAATGTATGGTTTGATAATTAGACTAGGCTTGGTCTACTAAATAATATCATACCAGAAAATTTGGTGATGTATGAATGAATAGAAGAGATTAGGTTTTTCATTTTAAATGGCTAGTGGAACCTTAATTTAATGTATCCACAGCTTCCTCAAAATAGTGTGGAACACGATATTGAAGAAATTAAGATTTTGAAATATCTAATCTCTGCAATAAACCTAGGTGGGTGGATACTAGCACTCGGAGTCTCTCTACGAAGAGTGCATGGGAAATATTAAGGTATAGGAGAAGGAAAAATGAACTCATTGCTAATGTTAGGATTCAAGGTCTACCTTTTAAGATCTCTTTTTTATTGTGAAAGGTTTGAAAGTTTAAAGTACTCGTTAATAAAGTAGTAAAAAGATGTGGAATAGAAATGGTTTCAAAGTATTGATATTGTTCACACCCACAAGAAGAAACCATTACTTAGTTATTCATGACAAATACTTTTGGAAGGAATATTTGGCTACATTTTGCTATTGTTGAAGGTTTACACAGATCTTTTGTCCAAGTGAAACAAGCTATCCTAAAATGGCGTAATCATGATTGTGTTCCTAACCTCAAGATTATATACCAGGCTGCTCTAGTAATAATCCTATGTAAAATTTGGAAATGGAGGAATTCTATTCTTAATGGGAGAGAAATGCCAATACATAGGGTTATATATGAAATAAGCTTAAATCTTCACTATTTTCCTAGAAGAAGATATCAATAGATAAAAAATATTCCCCAACTTGGCCTGAGATGATTGATTATTTGGAAAGGTAAAGGCCTAATGTGACTTTTAAAATGATTAGAAGGATACCCCCTGATCGGGGATGTCACGAATGCAACACTGATGGTACATCAAGGGTTAACCCTTGAGAAAGCTCTTATGCTTTCATTATCAGGGATAGAGATGGGAATTTGATATATGATAAAGTAGAAATATTTATTGATACTACAAGTTTATATGTTAACATAAGAGCTATCTTATAGGGGATTAAATATGGTGTGAGCAATAACCTATTTTACAGAGACAAATTGTCTAATGATTAAATAGTGCTTGATGGGGAATGAAAGGTTTCGTGAAATAATATAATGGATGTGGAGACGATTATGTTTTGGAGACTAAAAAGAGAGTGCCAAATTCAGCGCATAATCAGGGAAGGGAACCAAATGGCAGACTGTTTCACTAACCTTGCTTTTGATTTTGTAGGTACCATACAATATTCTAATTTTTAGGAGGTTCCAAAACAAGCTAAGAAGATAATTAGTTTAGAAAAGATGAGTTTACCTAACCTAAGATTCAACACCATTATTTCTAGGGAACCAAACTAGCACCAGAAGACAAATAACACCTAGATACTATTAAGGAAGTGACAGCAAGGAGAATATGTAACTCAAAAACAACATTCAAAAAAAGACGGATAAAGGACCACAATTTTCACAATTTTAATCCAATCATCTATACTAATATAGAGAAGATATACACATTATTATTAATTTTGATCGAAATTCAACATATGGGATTTTGAATAAGAAGATTTACAACTAATTTGAAATTCTTAAAAAGGGATCGGTAAGAACCTGAAAATCAGCCTCATCGGTATTTAGTCCCAAAAATGGAAATACATTCCTTTTTTTTAGAATCCATGGCACCTAGTGAAAACTTGAAGCTGCAGAATGGAATTAACTAAATTTTGAGAGGAAATAAGATCTAGTTGAAGTTGGTAAAATGAAGAAAACTACTCAGATCTAAGAACAAACACTTACAAAGGGATATAAGGATGACTTGTAGTCACGATATAGAGGGTGAGAACACATGATATTCAGCTCATGTTATTATCTCCATCGAAGAACACCGATGAATGCCGTAGTTAGCTAAGAGTTGAGTCTTTCAAACTTTTTCTTTGGGAAAGTACTTGAATCTCTAATGTCATTTTATTTATTGCTACATATTTTGGAAGATATTTCATAAGCTGAAGTGGACCGGGTCTATATTGAACCACAACCCACTTGATTTATTTTGTTGGACTTTATTTATTTATTTTTGAAATAAATCAGGCCTTTGGCCTTTAAATTAAAAAATCGTACTGTCATCACACACGCTAAAAAGATATAGCTTATCCTAAAATTAACTCTTCGTCTTATGGTGGAATCAACTCCTTTGATAATGATTAAGTTCCTCAAGGACTATACCACTTACAATATAGAGAAGTCTCCTACTATCGAGAAATCATCCACGAATACCTCCATTGTATCCTTCACCATATTCGAGAAGATTGAGAACATACACCTTTGGAATGTGTATAGGGCATTCTTTTGAAATCCATTGTTCCATAAGGACAAGTGAAGGTCATTTCTTATTGATCCTCAAATGTGATAGATATTTGGTTATACCAAAACTGAACATAGAGAATAAATAACAACATCTTCTCTCTAGTCTATCTAATATTTGATTTGCGCTTTGGATTGGGAAGTATTCATTTTTAATCAATGAATTTAGTTTCCAATAATCCATACACAAGCTCACCCCATGACCGACGTTAAAGGAATGTGTTTATTTTTTTTTTTTGGCATGGCGATGATTGCTTCTTTCTTCATCACACATTGTATTAGCTAACCCACATACTATTTGAGATTTGGTAAACAACTAATATGTAAAGCCACTTAATTATCTTTATCTCTAAAACTTAGGAGAGTTCAACCTTTTTTTTGCTCAAACTGATATACGTTTTGGCTTTAATTTTACTTTACGAGGGCAAATCTTAAGGGGAATTCTGATGATATCAAAAATGTTCCATCAAATATATCATATAAACCTTCTCAATATGGACACCAATAACTCAACTTGCTATGCTAACAAATCTGCCACAACAATCTCGAGCAAAGTGATATCATGCCCAAAAAGATAAATTGAATGTGAGAAGGAAGAGGGTTAAGTTCAACCTTTAGGGGCTTTTCTATGGATGGTTTAGAGGAAGGAGTCTAAAGATTCTTCTAGTCAAGGTCAATCTTATATATTTTTTTGGTGTATGAACTAAATTCAGTCAAAAAAGCTACAACATAATCATATTTTCAATGTCCTTTCTCCCATAATTCATTAGTATTGTCGCTAATACTTAACTAATGAAACCCACATCCAATGAGTTAGCCACCTTATAATCAATTATCAAATTTTGATATTAATTACAAGTTCCTCGGTTGCTTCATGGACTTGTAAACATTAAATTTAACTTCATTGTTGTTAACTCTAAATTTTAACTCCTCACACTCGCTAGAGCTCTTTCGGTAGCCCAAAAAGACTACCTAAAATAATTTGGGCTTCGTGATCTATGTCATAATCATGAATTACAAAATTGATGGGGACTTTAATTCTATCAACTTGAGCAACCATCTCATAAAGGATCCCTACTGGTCTCTTGATAGATCGATCCACTACAAATAACCTCATAACCCTATCCCAACTTTTACAAAATGGCCAATGGCATCAAATTTATGTTTCCTTCAAGATAACCCAAGTCTTTGCTAACTATATAGAACATAGTGGGGTAGGGAATTGTGAACACTCTAGGGTCCTGTTCTTTACCACCATATTGCTAATCATGATCACACTATAGTGGTGTAAAACTTCCACTATTTAAAATCACATCATTATCTTTTCTATCACCATTTCCTTCATAAAATTAGCATAATCTGATAACTCCAGCAAAAAATCTACTAATGGGTTGTTGATTGACAAATTTTTGTATACAATGAGGAACTTTTTGAATTTAGCATCCTTTTATTTATTCTTGAACCTTGGTAGGAATAGAGGATGAATTTATATCTTTGTATAGGATTGGACGGTGTTGTCTTCAACATTGGAATATCTTCTTCAACCTCTTGTTACATTTTCTCCATTGTCATTTGAATCTTTAAACACTACTAGTTTTTTAATATTTATATTTTTGGAGTTTTAATCATTAGGATCTGGCTCAAGAAACTTCTCAACAACCTTCCTCTTCACGCTAGGTTGGTCATCAACTTTTTTTACCTAGGATCCTTATTAATATTAACTATTTCATCATCGTAAAGCCTATCACTTTTAGTGACAATCGTTTTACAATGAGAATTGTCTTTCTTGTGATTAATTTCCATATTATTTAGTAGTCCACCTTTTGGTAGATTTTACTTAATTGGGTCTTGATTTTCTTGAGAGAAACCACATGGAAAATGACAATTTGGATTAATGAAGAGTAGTCACTCCTTATTTATTTGAGGATCTTGTCACTGCCTTCAACTTTATTGAGGATTCTCGCAATTACACTTTCCATTATGTAGCTCTCTAGATCCATGTATGTGGACTCTTTTTCCTTTTGATTGAATATGAGTTGGGACATATCTATCAAATTCACTATCCTTTTCACAGTCATTGTCTCTCCAACCATGATCTCTATTACATTCTTTTTCCCTCCAGTAATAATTGTGATCATGATCTCTTTAATATTCATTCTTGTCCTACTAATCTCAATATCTATCCTTCCAACCTTAACTCCTACCTTGCATTTGATAGGTAAGTTTCCCCCGCTGCTTTTGATTTGAAAAAAAATTCAATATCCTCATCAAGTTAACCAATGCCATCATCCTCATATGCTCTATTTCCTTTTGTAACTATAAAAATAACCCCTTAGGATTTTGATCCCATAAAATGTTCAATCATGAATCAATTTTTTTCATAATATTTGTCCTGTTTTCATCTCTCCTTTTATCATTTTTATTTTTTATCTTAGATCACAAAAGACTGGAAGGGAGCCTTCATGACCACCTTGACATCTCAAGTGTGCCAATCTTGATTTTGCTCCATTAATTAGTTGATCATGCTTGTAGCAACTCTATATGTTTGGTTCATCATAGAATCATAGACAAAATCATCCACTACAATCTTATTCAAAGAATCAAATAAATAATAAAATGTTTGGAGGAATAACTTATCCTGTATCTCATGTGTTGGGGAAAGATATAATTTCTTTTTAAACCTTAGACAAGCTTCATGTAGAGGTTCACCACTAAATTGGCAAAAGCTTATGATTTCATCTAAAAATTAAAGCATATGGAGGAATGAGCCTATCAAGAAAATCTCTTGTTAATTCAACACATGAAGTAATGGACACTTCAGAAAACCCTTTAAGAGAAGTTGTTGCCTCTCCCGTTAATAAAAAAGAAAATAATCATAATCGGATAAATTCTTAGGAGATGTTTACTATGTCAAAAGGGATACAAACATCAATGAAATTCTTTAAGTTCATATTTACATCTCCGTGAAATTGATCACCAAAAATCCCATTCATTTGAAGCAAGTGAAGCATAGTTCTAGTAGCATGGAAAGTTGCATTACCTACCATAGTGGTGGAGTGGGGGTGGGGAGGTAAACAAACAGCACTAGTCCTTTGGGCATTACCAAATGATCATCATCCTTAAATTTCCCTTCAAATCTTGTAGTCTCACTATCGTGTTGGACATATTAGAACCAAAACAATAAATAATAAACAAATTAAATATTAATTATGGTTATTTAAAACATCTCACTAAAGGAATACTATACTTTTACTCCTAAAAAACGATGGCATTTTGATAATGCTTAATTACACCAAAGAATGATGCACACAATCGCTAAAAATATTTTACCCATATCTATGATTTGGAGTTGATCCCTCAAAGAATTAACTAGAAAGGTTTACTTTAGATAAAATTTAAATCACTGAAGGATGCTCAAATTAATTACAACATTTAGAGTAAATTGGTCAGTTTCATAACAAACTTTCAATGCTTTTAGAATATAGCTATCAAGAGAGAGTAATTATATGAATTTAATTGTATGATATGTAATCAATAGGAGAGAAACTTAGGAATGGTCTTGTTTGATAGTTGATAGCATGCATGGGTGATTAACCATTTGATTCAACAATTATATTGTATGGGTTGGATAGGTTTTAGATATCAGTGATAATCTTTCGATCTATCACAAAATTTCATATTGGTTTCTTTGAAACACCCGTATGTTTATCTTTGTAAATAACCTAATGCCTCAAATTAATAGTCTATTTCTAGAACTATCTATTATATGAGAAAGACCCAAGTATTTGACAACTAATTCTTCAGCCTTTTACTCTCTTTCAAGATAAAACTTGGGATCTAAACTTGAGCAGATTTCGCAACATATATTCTTGAGTTAAACAATATAGATTTAGTTAGACCCACACTTTATAACACAAATTAGAAATAAATAATTAACACCCACACATTAATCAACTATAATTCATCATATGCCCTAAGAACTAGGGTTTGGCTTAGCAAAATAAAAGTAAGAAAGATTATACTATTATGCTTATCAAAAGCGTTCGTAGACCAAATATTCTAAATAAAATCTTCCAATCCAAGAAAAAAATACGAATCTTAATCTCAATTGCAGATTTTAAGTTACAACTTTCTCGATCTCAATTTCAACAAAAGATTAGGTTTGGGAGTCCACATAAGCTAATTGTAGTTGAGCCATAAAGTGAAAAAATTAATTACAAAATTATGATCAAACTTACTTTGGAAACATGGAATAGCATTGTCAAGATCCACAACTATGCGCCAAACTTTTGATCTATCACCAAACTAATGAAGAAATTAAGATTTAACTATTTTGTATTACTAACTTTGACAACTGAATTCAGCATCTCTAAATTCGATTGTGGTGTGTCAAAGTCCCTTTTCTAATTGCTGAATAGTTTCCTTACAAGCTTGGTTGATTTTTTTTTACTTTTGGCGGTAGATTTCTTCTTTAGTGATCCACTGTATAGGTTAGTCGATACCCCAAACTACTTTAGGGATGCCAATTTTTCTTTTAGCTCTATTTTTCTTAATTTTTCTCCTTTATGCTTTGTTGACCACTTCTAATGTTCAACCCTTACAAAACAAATAGACTAACATTAAAAGTGACTTAAAATAGCATTAAGGACTTGATTTCTAATCAATCCTCAGCAAAATTAAATGTAAAATTATGGCTCATCAGAGACTTTAACGAAAGACAATTTTAAATAGAAATTTTCATCAAAAGTTATTGGGTAAGCTTATAAACTTGATTTCAATTAGTATTCATTGATTTTATCTCAAAAACATCTTCAAGAAGTTGATTTTTAACATATAATATATGGTTTTTACTCTGTATTGAGAAAAATAATTTTCTTAGATTTTATGATTTATTTAAATTTATTTGCTACAACCCAAACACCATCAGGGGGTTACCTCTGCTCCTACTAGAGGCAAGGCAGAATTAAGATAAATGAAATAATACATATGTTCCCCCTTGTGATCATATTAAGGACAAGGAATCAAGCTCTTTGGGTCTGGAAAAAATTAAAATCGAGGATGTCCTTGCATGAATTTTGATGCATGTGAAAGGTACCGACTGGATGGTTTGTGAAATTAAAAGGGGATTTTTGTCAACATAACCAAATGGTTATATAAAATTTATCCTCAATCAAGAAATTGTAAATTCAAGTGGGCTAAATTTTGACCCAACTCAATATTGGGCAAAAAAGAGGCCTACCTATTGACATTATGCTAAACCTTAAGAATGATACACATGTTATGATCATAGTTACTAGAAGTGGTAAAATCTTGGAAAAAATATTATTGAGGTTGATGATAATAAAAATGAGAAGTGACATGATTAACAAGAAAGTGCTAAATAAAAGAGGCTAGAAGAGCAACGTCTTGATGTTTCAAAATATAAGGAACCGATGATTGTTGAAGAAAAGGGTGATGATTGGGGAGATCCTAAAATTATTAATGGGCATGAAATAAAGATGAATGATCCTCAATGTATTCCATTGACCGAAATGAAAATTACTCCACTCTTTTCATAAAGGCTTAATAAGGTAGATCAGAAGGCTAACTTCAGAAATTTTCTTGCAAAGCTTAGCAATCTCTCAATTAATATTGCATTGCTAGATTCCCTCCAAGAGATCTCGGGGTATGCTAAGTCCATAAATAACTTGATGGAAAAGAAGAAGCTTATGAATTATGAGACTATTGAGGTGACAAAGATTTGTAGTGTTATCATGGAAAACACAGTAGCAGAGAAAAAGAAAGACCCAGGTGCATTCACCCTCCCTTACGCCATCAGGATAATTAAATATTAAAAGGCATTGTGTGATATTAGAGATAGTATCAACTTTATTCCATATATCGCATATGAAAAGATAAAATTGGTTGCTCCCATACCTACAACCACCGGACTCTTGATGGGGGATTATTCAACAAAGAAGCTAGTGGGCATGTTGTATGATGTGTTGGTTAAGTTTGACAGGTTCATCCTTCAATTCAACTTGTCTTCCTTAATTATGAAGTTTACCATGACATATGAATTATAATCTGAAGGCCATTTTTAGCAATCAGAAGAGCTTTAGTTAATATAGAGTATAGAAAGATAATGTTTTTGGTGCATAATAATGTAGTCTCTTTCATGTGTAAAACTTAGAAGCAATTGATGGACTTACAAGTGGTGGCTTTGATTAACATTGTGGTTGAGCAAATAGATATTATGTCACTTCACCTAAAGGATCCAAATTGATAATAGATGGACGACGTGTCGCAATGTTAAATTGAGAGCCGGATGAGAGGTAACATATCAATGCCAAGAATTTGGCTCGTATCCTTTGCATTTTAATTGTTAGAATAGTTTTTGGGTTTTTATTAGATTAAATTATGTAATATTGGCACTCTGAAGGTGCATTTGAGTAAGTGAAAAGTAATAGGTAAAGTTGAATTGAATTAGAGGTGAAAGAAATGAAAAATAGGGGAATTGAACCTGTTCTAAGGTATAGTGATCACGATACTTAGATCATGATCGCGATCCAGAGGCTCAGGTTGCCCAGCCATGCCTCAAGTATCGTAATCACTAAAGTTTACTATGATTTTGATAACCATATAATTATGATCATGAAGGTTCACTTGCGATCGCGAATATGGTAGTCATAAACAGAAATCATTATCAAAATGGTTCCTACAAACAACTCCCTTCAAATACGCAAAAATCATTAGATTGTTATCATAGTACGTAGTGTTATAGTTAATATCATCTTTATTAGCATCCAAGCATCTTTTATATCATTTTGATATCCTCTTTTATTCTTAAATGTGGGCCTTAGAAGCATGTTTTGGGTCATGGCCCGAATGTTTTATTTTTTTTGGAAAATTAGTGTCTAAATTGATATTGTTTGTCATAGGGGTTGTTTCTATTGGTGTATGCATTATTGGGGAAGTCTTTAGTACACAAAATTGTTCAAAATTAGAATAAAATGTATGTGCACACCAAGGGTTTGATGAAATGCCCAAATGAGCTTCTTATAGTTTTCAATGAATTAAAGGGCATGAATGAGTGTTTAGGAATTGTGTTTCATCTTTGTAGTGTTATTTACTTGTTATGAATACAAATTGGCCTTTTTGGACTTGATCAAGCCTAAGACTATAGCCACAAGTATCGCAATCATAATCCCTAGAGTGAGAACATAATGTCGCAATTATGATCCAGCGACTTGAAATTGTATAACTGGAGGCCTGTCTGAAAAGCCTCGCAAGTGTTGCGATAACAACTCTGCAGGGTGCAATTGCAACAACTTAGGTCTGTTTGGCAGACCTTCCTATAATCTTAAGTTCTCAGTTGAGTGCGATTGCTGAAAAATTGCAGATATTCTATCAAATCTAATTCATCTCCTTCGAGTGAGAGACTGTCTACTATAAGGACCTAGCCAAGAGAAAGTTCTTGATAACGCACATCTATACCATGAAAATTGGTATAGGATCGTTGTTGTCAGTATCCTAACTCTCATTGAGGTCGAATCCACAAGAAGTGAAAAATAGAGTTCTAGTATTATGGGTAATTAAGTCCTACTAAGATAATACTCGAAGTGTTAGTAAAGTAAAGGTCATGATTGAAAATTAGGAGGGGGTTCTTATCTAAGGGAGAGTGTATATTGCTAGTTACTTGATTTCACAAACTAAGCAACAATCTTTTATTTAACTTAAATATTTGAAGGATCTTGGGATCATGTCTACCCAAGGGAATCATAGGTGTGGGTGAGTGAGATTTTATGCACATACTAGTAAAATTCTAATGTGGTAGGCTAGGTCTAGGGACCTTGACTCTAATTTCTCAATAAAACCTCAAGGATTTCAACTGTTTACCCTTTCAAGTACAAATAAATGTGTCAATCATATTCACCCACTACCTCAATTAGGGCATCCCTGTTTCTCGGATGATAATAAATCATCCACAAAATCACCCTTATATCTAAGATAGTGAAAATGAGTACATTAAACCTAATACTTGAATACTATTTCCTTAGTTCTCACATCCCTGTTTTAAGGACAATGAGGGTTCCTAAAGTCCAGCTAAACTCCTCTTTTAAGGATGGTTTGAGCTTTCAAGAGCATGGAGTTTTCACTCACAACCCTATGTGGGCATTTGGGGTTTTCACCCACAAATTCTAACCAATTTAATCAAACAATAGTAAACCCATTATCATTTAAATAACATGTACGAAAATGCATCACAACGCACAACTAATTTGCATCTTAGTTCAATATAATCCCAAGATTAAAAGAATTAGCTACTCATGAAGAAAAGAGAGAAAAATATACCAAATGGGTTGTTCAAAGCATCCATTCTTCACAAATATCAAAATCAAAGTCTCCAAATCAACTTTACGATTCTTGCTCAATTAAGGGTTTCAATTTAAAATTCAAAGTATTGCTAGTCTCTAGAATGCCAAAAATGGAAAATGGTTTTAAGCTTTGAAAAATTTAGGATTGGCTGCTGAAAATTATGAAACTGCCCTTGAGCTAAATCCCACGTGACCGCAGTCATACCAGATTTTCTGCGATTGTGGT
>JAPEIP010000009.1:112268411-112290787 GCA_026120095.1 Capsicum chinense
TTGAGCAGATTTCGCAACATATATTCTTGAGTTAAACAATATAGATTTAGTTAGACCCACACTTTATAACACAAATTAGAAATAAATAATTAACACCCACACATTAATCAACTATAATTCATCATATGCCCTAAGAACTAGGGTTTGGCTTAGCAAAATAAAAGTAAGAAAGATTATACTATTATGCTTATCAAAAGCGTTCGTAGACCAAATATTCTAAATAAAATCTTCCAATCCAAGAAAAAAATACGAATCTTAATCTCAATTGCAGATTTTAAGTTACAACTTTCTCGATCTCAATTTCAACAAAAGATTAGGTTTGGGAGTCCACATAAGCTAATTGTAGTTGAGCCATAAAGTGAAAAAATTAATTACAAAATTATGATCAAACTTACTTTGGAAACATGGAATAGCATTGTCAAGATCCACAACTATGCGCCAAACTTTTGATCTATCACCAAACTAATGAAGAAATTAAGATTTAACTATTTTGTATTACTAACTTTGACAACTGAATTCAGCATCTCTAAATTCGATTGTGGTGTGTCAAAGTCCCTTTTCTAATTGCTGAATAGTTTCCTTACAAGCTTGGTTGATTTTTTTTTACTTTTGGCGGTAGATTTCTTCTTTAGTGATCCACTGTATAGGTTAGTCGATACCCCAAACTACTTTAGGGATGCCAATTTTTCTTTTAGCTCTATTTTTCTTAATTTTTCTCCTTTATGCTTTGTTGACCACTTCTAATGTTCAACCCTTACAAAACAAATAGACTAACATTAAAAGTGACTTAAAATAGCATTAAGGACTTGATTTCTAATCAATCCTCAGCAAAATTAAATGTAAAATTATGGCTCATCAGAGACTTTAACGAAAGACAATTTTAAATAGAAATTTTCATCAAAAGTTATTGGGTAAGCTTATAAACTTGATTTCAATTAGTATTCATTGATTTTATCTCAAAAACATCTTCAAGAAGTTGATTTTTAACATATAATATATGGTTTTTACTCTGTATTGAGAAAAATAATTTTCTTAGATTTTATGATTTATTTAAATTTATTTGCTACAACCCAAACACCATCAGGGGGTTACCTCTGCTCCTACTAGAGGCAAGGCAGAATTAAGATAAATGAAATAATACATATGTTCCCCCTTGTGATCATATTAAGGACAAGGAATCAAGCTCTTTGGGTCTGGAAAAAATTAAAATCGAGGATGTCCTTGCATGAATTTTGATGCATGTGAAAGGTACCGACTGGATGGTTTGTGAAATTAAAAGGGGATTTTTGTCAACATAACCAAATGGTTATATAAAATTTATCCTCAATCAAGAAATTGTAAATTCAAGTGGGCTAAATTTTGACCCAACTCAATATTGGGCAAAAAAGAGGCCTACCTATTGACATTATGCTAAACCTTAAGAATGATACACATGTTATGATCATAGTTACTAGAAGTGGTAAAATCTTGGAAAAAATATTATTGAGGTTGATGATAATAAAAATGAGAAGTGACATGATTAACAAGAAAGTGCTAAATAAAAGAGGCTAGAAGAGCAACGTCTTGATGTTTCAAAATATAAGGAACCGATGATTGTTGAAGAAAAGGGTGATGATTGGGGAGATCCTAAAATTATTAATGGGCATGAAATAAAGATGAATGATCCTCAATGTATTCCATTGACCGAAATGAAAATTACTCCACTCTTTTCATAAAGGCTTAATAAGGTAGATCAGAAGGCTAACTTCAGAAATTTTCTTGCAAAGCTTAGCAATCTCTCAATTAATATTGCATTGCTAGATTCCCTCCAAGAGATCTCGGGGTATGCTAAGTCCATAAATAACTTGATGGAAAAGAAGAAGCTTATGAATTATGAGACTATTGAGGTGACAAAGATTTGTAGTGTTATCATGGAAAACACAGTAGCAGAGAAAAAGAAAGACCCAGGTGCATTCACCCTCCCTTACGCCATCAGGATAATTAAATATTAAAAGGCATTGTGTGATATTAGAGATAGTATCAACTTTATTCCATATATCGCATATGAAAAGATAAAATTGGTTGCTCCCATACCTACAACCACCGGACTCTTGATGGGGGATTATTCAACAAAGAAGCTAGTGGGCATGTTGTATGATGTGTTGGTTAAGTTTGACAGGTTCATCCTTCAATTCAACTTGTCTTCCTTAATTATGAAGTTTACCATGACATATGAATTATAATCTGAAGGCCATTTTTAGCAATCAGAAGAGCTTTAGTTAATATAGAGTATAGAAAGATAATGTTTTTGGTGCATAATAATGTAGTCTCTTTCATGTGTAAAACTTAGAAGCAATTGATGGACTTACAAGTGGTGGCTTTGATTAACATTGTGGTTGAGCAAATAGATATTATGTCACTTCACCTAAAGGATCCAAATTGATAATAGATGGACGACGTGTCGCAATGTTAAATTGAGAGCCGGATGAGAGGTAACATATCAATGCCAAGAATTTGGCTCGTATCCTTTGCATTTTAATTGTTAGAATAGTTTTTGGGTTTTTATTAGATTAAATTATGTAATATTGGCACTCTGAAGGTGCATTTGAGTAAGTGAAAAGTAATAGGTAAAGTTGAATTGAATTAGAGGTGAAAGAAATGAAAAATAGGGGAATTGAACCTGTTCTAAGGTATAGTGATCACGATACTTAGATCATGATCGCGATCCAGAGGCTCAGGTTGCCCAGCCATGCCTCAAGTATCGTAATCACTAAAGTTTACTATGATTTTGATAACCATATAATTATGATCATGAAGGTTCACTTGCGATCGCGAATATGGTAGTCATAAACAGAAATCATTATCAAAATGGTTCCTACAAACAACTCCCTTCAAATACGCAAAAATCATTAGATTGTTATCATAGTACGTAGTGTTATAGTTAATATCATCTTTATTAGCATCCAAGCATCTTTTATATCATTTTGATATCCTCTTTTATTCTTAAATGTGGGCCTTAGAAGCATGTTTTGGGTCATGGCCCGAATGTTTTATTTTTTTTGGAAAATTAGTGTCTAAATTGATATTGTTTGTCATAGGGGTTGTTTCTATTGGTGTATGCATTATTGGGGAAGTCTTTAGTACACAAAATTGTTCAAAATTAGAATAAAATGTATGTGCACACCAAGGGTTTGATGAAATGCCCAAATGAGCTTCTTATAGTTTTCAATGAATTAAAGGGCATGAATGAGTGTTTAGGAATTGTGTTTCATCTTTGTAGTGTTATTTACTTGTTATGAATACAAATTGGCCTTTTTGGACTTGATCAAGCCTAAGACTATAGCCACAAGTATCGCAATCATAATCCCTAGAGTGAGAACATAATGTCGCAATTATGATCCAGCGACTTGAAATTGTATAACTGGAGGCCTGTCTGAAAAGCCTCGCAAGTGTTGCGATAACAACTCTGCAGGGTGCAATTGCAACAACTTAGGTCTGTTTGGCAGACCTTCCTATAATCTTAAGTTCTCAGTTGAGTGCGATTGCTGAAAAATTGCAGATATTCTATCAAATCTAATTCATCTCCTTCGAGTGAGAGACTGTCTACTATAAGGACCTAGCCAAGAGAAAGTTCTTGATAACGCACATCTATACCATGAAAATTGGTATAGGATCGTTGTTGTCAGTATCCTAACTCTCATTGAGGTCGAATCCACAAGAAGTGAAAAATAGAGTTCTAGTATTATGGGTAATTAAGTCCTACTAAGATAATACTCGAAGTGTTAGTAAAGTAAAGGTCATGATTGAAAATTAGGAGGGGGTTCTTATCTAAGGGAGAGTGTATATTGCTAGTTACTTGATTTCACAAACTAAGCAACAATCTTTTATTTAACTTAAATATTTGAAGGATCTTGGGATCATGTCTACCCAAGGGAATCATAGGTGTGGGTGAGTGAGATTTTATGCACATACTAGTAAAATTCTAATGTGGTAGGCTAGGTCTAGGGACCTTGACTCTAATTTCTCAATAAAACCTCAAGGATTTCAACTGTTTACCCTTTCAAGTACAAATAAATGTGTCAATCATATTCACCCACTACCTCAATTAGGGCATCCCTGTTTCTCGGATGATAATAAATCATCCACAAAATCACCCTTATATCTAAGATAGTGAAAATGAGTACATTAAACCTAATACTTGAATACTATTTCCTTAGTTCTCACATCCCTGTTTTAAGGACAATGAGGGTTCCTAAAGTCCAGCTAAACTCCTCTTTTAAGGATGGTTTGAGCTTTCAAGAGCATGGAGTTTTCACTCACAACCCTATGTGGGCATTTGGGGTTTTCACCCACAAATTCTAACCAATTTAATCAAACAATAGTAAACCCATTATCATTTAAATAACATGTACGAAAATGCATCACAACGCACAACTAATTTGCATCTTAGTTCAATATAATCCCAAGATTAAAAGAATTAGCTACTCATGAAGAAAAGAGAGAAAAATATACCAAATGGGTTGTTCAAAGCATCCATTCTTCACAAATATCAAAATCAAAGTCTCCAAATCAACTTTACGATTCTTGCTCAATTAAGGGTTTCAATTTAAAATTCAAAGTATTGCTAGTCTCTAGAATGCCAAAAATGGAAAATGGTTTTAAGCTTTGAAAAATTTAGGATTGGCTGCTGAAAATTATGAAACTGCCCTTGAGCTAAATCCCACGTGACCGCAGTCATACCAGATTTTCTGCGATTGTGGTTATGGTGACCGCATGTAGATCAGTACCATCGCAGTTGGTGACTATCTCAACTGGCCGCAATCGCGGTATCTGAGGCTTATTTCTGCTCTAGGTCTTCTATCTGCACTTTCTTTCTGTTCCTTTGATCCTTTATAGATCAACTCCATATATTCCTATCCCATAACCTGTATACTTTCAAAATAGGGATATTAGTTCATTTAATCATACATAGGTCTATTTTATTAATTCAAAACATGGTAATGTACATGAATATCAAGTGTAAATGAGCGGTAAATTCATGACTCATCAACACCCCTAAGTTAAAGCTTTTTTTGTCCCCAAGAAATATTATCCCTTACAATAAGACTATGCATATTTATATCCACAATGAATGACCAAAATGATCATAATGACTTCTATCTTAGTTAATACCACAATGTAGCTCTTAAAAAAGGGGAAAAATTATTTGCACAATACCCCTTAACATAATATATGATTTTTCAAGAATGAAAGAGACTTTAAAGAGAACTTATGCAACAAATACTAATATTCTCAAATTTACTCCTTTCTTACCCCAACTACATTATACTTCTTGTGCCTCATTTTTTGGGAGATGACAAAATTACCTGCCTCGACTTATTTACACGCCTCCTCATAATAAAGAAAATTTCACACACAAAGTCATCAATTATGCAATAAGGAATTTAAGTGTAGAACAATATCTCTCTCCCAACAACTCCCAATGCTAGCAAGTACCATGCCATAGGCCTGTCCCTAATTTCAATCGCCACTACAATAAAAATACTAGGTTGGGAATCATGAACGGCTTTATGTGCTTGTAATATAAGTTCGGGGCAGGGTAGGATATATTTTAGGAACAAGATAACTAAACGCTTATTCAAAATCTACATCACACTATTTCATCCAACCTTTGTTCATGGGTCACTTCTTTTCTTTTCACTCTTCACACATGCCTACTTTTTATTTTTCGGGTTCACCCAGTTCCCTTTTCATTTCTTTACTTGCACCCTTAGTGCTCTCTTTCCTTTGTTGTTTCCTTTTCCTTTTTTATATATTTTTTCTTAATACATACACTCATAGGAACTTACTTAAAACTTCGTAGTCCAATGTTACTTGTTTAAATCACCGACACCTCCAACTTAGGTTTTTTGCCTCAAGTTATAATTTTATGTTCAAAGAGGGTAGGTTTCAATAGAAGGCTAAAGATTGAAAGTCTCATGACTTGAAATGTGTTTGCCAAAGAAAGATCTAAAGGCTTAAAGTAGGTGATTAGGGATAACAACTATGCAAGGGTAGGCATTTTAGGCTAAAGTGGACTTTCAATTTCGCAAAGATGGTCTAAGATTATCTTCCCAACTAAGTAGAATAAAAATTATCCTTGAGAGACTAATGGAGCTTGTTATAGATGGAACAAATACGCTTGAGATTTGGAAAAATAAGCTCACAACACACGATATGTAAAATTCGTCAAGGCAGTTCTATTGCCCCTTCTGCTAGAGACAATAAAATGAAGCATCTCTCAATTTTCACAAGTCAAAATTTTAGAGTCACAAAAAGAGAAGAAAAATTGTTACAAGGTTGCTCACGTCTATTCCCTAGATTTTTGAAATCTTTTCGATGAAGGGGTTGTACACTTTGCATGGACACCATAAATGATTGGCTAATTATGGCACCAAGCCAACCTTAATCTCATAATATGGATTTTGTACACGCCAAGCAACCATATATCTATTCAAAATTCACCATAGGTATAAATGCGATCCCAAAATCCAAAATGCTACAGGTACTCAGACTTTCTTTATATTTGTTACTTTGATGCAACGGGTACTCAGACTTCCCCTACATCCATAGCTTCAAACTCGAATGCAATGCTTTCCTGTGGGATAAAAATAACTAATCCATGCAAATGTGGGAACCATCAGATTGCTCAAATATTAAAACCCAAATAAAAATTTAAATTTAAAGTTGTCAAAAAGAAACAACAACAAAATTATTGAAAAATCAATAATACAGGCCTAGATAAAATGAATAAGGTGATAGGCACCACAAAATAAAGAGGTTTAAGTTTCCTCACTGCATAAATAATTAAGCATAAAGATAGATAAGGATTCTCCCTAAATTTGCATCAAGACTAGTTGTCTCTCTCAGAGTCTGCATTATCATCAGTCTCTTTAGGACTAGACCACTTGACTAGGGCCTTATCAACACTCTCTATTCAGGATGAAGGAAGTCTATCACGGGGTTTTAGGAACTTCCAAAGGCCCTTCACCCCCTACCACATCTACTTAAAGAACCTATCACTATTTTTCTCCCTTATGACCATCTTTTAATTTCCAAATAAGAGATCACGATGTAACTCCACTAAGGATAAGTAGGCTTTCTCAATCCTAGTAATGGTTGCTCTCTGTTTCTTCTGTTCTTCTTAATACTTTGCATAATCAGCTTATGACATATAGGAATGTCGAGTTATGGAGAGATTTCATGATTCTCGAGGTAAACCTAACTCGAGTTACTTAATTCTGTAATATCAACTCCAATATCCTCAAGAGGTCTAGCGGTGGATGGCCTACAAGCCTCAGGATTCTCGCTTGCTGACTTTCCCAAGTCTGTCTTTCTCTTTTTCCTTTTATTTAGTACGCCCTCGCCTCAAATTCTCAAAGGGTAGATAAGGTTACTAGGGCTCATCCAGGTGTCTCCAAAGTATTCTTAAAACCCAGCTCTCCTACAAATCTTAGTAATCAAAGGGGCTAAGAATATATTTGTACCACCTTGGTTCTTAAAAAACTTCATATCAAAAACCTCAAGCTAATCAATATTCGAAAAAATGTCATTTAGAATGCAAGCGACCATTTGGGACTGCAAGTTGAGGGCTGATGTCATATGGGTGCAAGGAGAGACTTGGTTACATATTATGTTCAACTAAATCCTAGACTCAGAAGTGTAGTAATTCATGTGGATGAAACTCTTGGTTTCTGTACATGAGACCTCCTTCTTGGGACACAACATTTCTACCAACTAGCTTTTCGGGTCATAACTTTTTTCTTTGAACTCACCCATGTTTGCATTTGGAGCCCGTAGATACCATTAATTTTCTCTCACTTAAAGTTAACCATTTTCCCCTAGATATTTATAGTCATGTTGGATGGATACGATAAAGACAATATACCAAGGTTGGTATAGAATTCATGAACCCATTACTCATTTGCCTTACACAGATCCAGGGCAAAACACTGGCATCCTATAGCCTTAAGCCTGTCATGAATTGTCAAAAGATTTTTTGACACATTATCCAAACATATTCCTCTCTCTGGGAGCATCTTTATCCTCTGAAAATCACCATAGTAATGAGTATAGCACTCGATGCCATGAGTCGGATGTGGTCGTATTTGTCCATGAGATTATCCTGAAAAGAAGCATACAAGCACATAACTGTTATTACCATTATTATGCACAAGTATGCTATGTTGCTCACCTAATACCATTAGATAGTTTTTTTGTGGTGTTTATGCAAAAATTTGAAGTGCAGGATTTTTGTGCAGGACAACTAATTATAATCGATTATTGCAATAACAGGCCATGGATCAGCGATCGCATTTTCATAATTGCGGTACTGATTGTTACAGACCAGTTTAAAACCCATTTTCCCTGTTCCAAATTTCCAAATTTAATACCATAATCATGCGCTATAAGAAGAATCCATATTATCAGCTAGGAACAGGTGCACTAGGTACTCGATTATGCCCTTAAAAGGTAAAACCATTAGAGAGAATTAATTTATGCATTATATCAAGAATTTGGTGTGTAATCTTCAATTGTTTCTACTTCCATACATATTTTAGGTACTCAAGACTTCCCCTCTTATGTGCACTTCATAATCCAACAGCTAAACACCACAAAAGCACAATTTTTGAAGAAATAAAGCATGAAGGCCCTCTCTAAAACATGCATTATATGGATTATTTTCAAAAGTTAAATCATAAATTCATGACACCTACGAGGTATGTGATGCAAGAGAGATGCAAGGATGTCGTTGAAGAGCTCACAATCTTTGCTAAAATTAGGTCCAATCAAAAATTAAAGTTTAAAAGGGATTGTGAGGGAAATAAGGAAATAAAATGGCTATATAGCTAAGATTACCGTGATCGTAGTTAAATTCTCATAACTGCAGACATGTTTGTTACTGCAATCACAACCTAGTGCCCACGATTATGGCTGCCGCAACTGTGCATAGTTCAATGTGATCGTGATTGCTGACCGTCTTAACTGGCTGCAATTGCGGGCTGAGGCCTATTTTTCTCTAGGTCTTATAGCTGCACTTCCTTTCTCTTGCTTTGATCCTTTTTATCTAAAGTCTACATCTTTCTATCTCATAATATGTAAGCCTGTAAAATATGGATGTTAGTGAATTTTATCATACATAGGTCTTTTTAATTCATTTGAAGCATGGTAATGTGCACGAATATCAAACATAAAGGAGTGGAAATTCACATCTCGTCATTGCTCCTTGAGCAAGGCATATCTCTATAAAAAGTGCTATAAAAGCTCCTGACCTTCTATGGGAGATGGGAGGCAACAGGGCAGAGATTTTTTTTCCTCAATCTGTGTTGGGCCAATTAGCAATGGGCTATATAATCCTATGCAATCTTATCATAGTGAAAATCTCCAACCTAGTTATAAAGATTTGGGGCAAGGAAGTTCATTTTGGGGCTGAACAGATCAATAAAGTATATAGGCTGCCAGATCCCGATATAAGAGAGTATGGGGATAAGATATTTGATCCAAGAAGATGATTGGCTACTCAATTATTCCCAAGAAGAGAATTCTTATGGGCCGCTAGAAAAAAAGGGATAACGTCGAATGAGTTCACAGTCGAGGTTTAAATTTGGTTGACCATCATTTTTAATGGTGTCTCTCCGACCACAAACATGACACATGTCCTTATTATACAAGCCTAGATGGTAGATTGCCTCATCAATAGAATTATTTTGAATGTTTGTTGTATTGTGTTTTCAAATATCTAACATTTCAAGAACAAATATGGCCCTTTGCTCAGGTTTCCATCTTTGATCACTATGCTATGTAAAAGAGCAAAGGTTGAGGAATATTTGGGGGAGAACTGGATATCCCCAAAGACACCTATTTACTCATTAAAGATGCATAGTGAGGGTGTAGATTAAAAGAGAAAAAAGAGGAAGATTAATTTGGGTAAATCATTGGATACTGATTGATGTTTGTAGACCATCCTCAACAGGGCCATTTGAGGAGCTCTTGAGTTAGATTGTGATAATTAAGGAGTTGGTATAAAAATTGCCTAACGAGATGGGTGAGTCTTCTACTAGTCATCACTCTTACCTTGGCTAGAGTGATTATGAGAGGTTTCTCGAGGATCAGAAGGCACATGAGGCTAACATATCTAGGCTTCATTAAGACTACTTTTCCTTGGCACTGAGACAACGGGAGATATGAGATTCTCATGACAAAATAAAGAGAACGGAGAATAAGAGAGTTAAATTTTTCACTCGCACGTGAATGTGGTAAATGGCTTGTGGATGGTCCTGAAGCCCCAAGTTAAAATTCCCCCTCCCCCAATAGTAGATGTGGATGATGACATTTCGGACAGTTGGTCTGATGACGAGGAGCTAGATTATGATGACACCGATAAGGAGATGCGTATTAATAAAAATACTTGATGAGGTTTCAGGGATCCCCTTAAACTCTTTTTATGCTTTTATGATATATAGTGAGGAAACTACAAGATATTTAGTTGGGATGACCATCTACGTATTTATTTTATATCTGATTCTATGGTCTATATTATTTGGATTATTATTTCGATGCTTTATGTTTTATTGGATGATTTGGTTTTTGTATTTTCTAGGGATAGTATGATGATTTTTTACAATATTAGGTATCCTGATGTTGCCTATGTTTGTGGATCATTCATTTTTTATTTTCATTTTTCCCTTTTAATATAGATGTTAGACGAGCCTTTCCCTATGATAGATTGTGTGATGACAACTTTTAAGGGAAAATTTTCATGTTGAGGTTTTGGATTCATAGATTCAAGGGAATTACGAGTACCTCTGGCATTCAAATTTAGTATTGACATCGCAGTTAAATTGAAAACTAAGTCACAATAATTATTACCCTTAGCTGATCCCAAATGCAAAATGGCAACTTGATTGGTGCTAGCAATAGTTAATCTTGCGTGGTGAAGTACAAAATGCTTTAACCCCTTCGTCTGAAAATTTTTGTGAAAATCAAAGGCATGGTTTTGAATGACTTGTCAACAAAGTTGTCTTTTTTTGTTACTCTAAATTCTTTAGTTTGGAGTAATCTGATAAATGTCTCCTTTTGTGCTTGATTAGAAAATGCAATCAATCCATCTAGAATAGTTAGCATGCCATGTTGGATGATAAATAATCGAATGATTTGTGTGCTAGCTTATGTTGTCAATAAATCACCCAGATTGTCTTTCAAAGCTAATCTTGATTACGGACAGTTGGAGTAATGAGCTTAGGCCATTTTTGTGATACCACATTAACCTAAAACAGCTACCCATGTATGAACGATATCTTTAGTCACCCATTTTTATCCTATAAAACTTTCTTTGGCAACTTTTTTACAAGCTCTAACTGTTTAAAAGTTATCGCTCACTTGAACCTTACCCTCCTTGAACTTAAAATTTTCAACTTGTGTCTTAAAGCGTACGTTGAGTGTCGGGTGAATCTTAGAAGAGATAATCATGTCCATGGTTTGTAAATGAGTGTCTAAACGAAAAACTAATGATGGAAAAACAAAGGTAGCAATAAAAGAAAAAATCAGGTGAGTGCAATAATAAAGGAAATATGAAGAGAATGCTTTCAAAAGATGAGTGAACAAAAGTGAAAAATTTAGGCACATGAGTGAATAATAAATAAATATTTTGTCCAATGATATAAGGTTGATCTAGTTAGAGTGTATGTAGATATCAAGAATTGAGTCACCACTTATATGCCAAATGTTTATCCTACCCTTCCCCGATCCTACTTTAAAAGCTTGACAAAGTCATTTTAGATTGTCAACAAAGTTTCGTTCAGTTAGATGAGATTGGAAATAAGGGTAAGCATATGGAATTATTTTTTTGTATTGAGAAATTCTTTGTGAGTGAGAGTTCTTGCACATTAGTCCATAGTTTTATTATTGAAATTATAGTGTGTTGGGACTTTCTTTCTTAAGGAGGCATGTAAACTAAGATTGATTGGTAAGATTGTCATGTTTGGAAAATTAGGTGAAGGAGTGTAGTTGAGTAACTATTAATTGAGATTCAACTCTTGAGAGCTAGTGGTTGTTGATTGATTATTCTTAAAAATTCTTTGCCTCCTTGACAATATAATAAATTTTTAAGGGGGTTGTGTAGTTTACGTTTCTCATGAATTTTAGACTAATCATTAGTGCGAATAAAGTTCTTAGATATGATGGCCATGTGATTTTATTGTGTGATCTTTAAATTAAGTAGTCTCATTCAGTGAGAAATAGTATTACTTGATGATAAGCAAGATCTTAAGTTAGGGGTGTTGATGAGTGCAAAACTTGCCACTAATTTGCATCAAAATTCCTGTACATTATGGTGAAATTATTGAATTTATAAAACTTGTTCTGTGTAAACTGAACTAAATTTCAGTGTTTGTGATCCCGCCTATAAGCATGATTCAAAAGAGTTAAGACAAAGCTTGAAAGGGTTGGTAATGATCTAAAGATTGACAAATGCAGAAGCTAAGCTCCAGCAGATTACCTCAGGTGTTGCGATCGCAACCTGAGGTTTGAGATTGCAATCAGTCAAAAAGTAAGAGTGTGGTAATCGTACTAAGATTCCATGCAATTAAAAAATTGTGACTGCAGCTAAGGGAGTGCGATCACAATTGGTCAGGCAGAATTACGGGCCAAAAGTGGAATTTCATAGAGCTAAGTCCCAAGATATAAAAGATTGAGCCCTCAATGTGTTCCTCATCCAATTCCCCTATTTTGAGAGAAAAAACACTTTAGTTTGAGGTAGAAAACTATTGTTAGTTCTATCCCAGTGAGATTTTTACTATAGATTGAAATTAAAGCTTGGGTTTATATTTATTTGGCTTATGATGAGTGAATTGCATGCCAAATTAAGTATATTTCATCCCTTTAATTTCATGATTAGATAATCTTTAATATTGGGGTTATGTTTGATTAGGTGGTGATTAATGTGTGGGTATTGATAGTTAGTCCAAATAATTAGTTAATTGTGATGAGATTTACTCTCACTCTATGTTTGAATTGAGAATTGTGGATGAAAACCCCAATTATCTTCGATCCGATATCATCCTTCACACTTGGAGAATTTAGTATACAACTTTTCATCCCTCAACCTTTGAAGCACAATCTACAAATGCTCCTCATAATCGGCCTCATTCTGGGAGTAACCCAAGATATCATCTATAAATACAATAACGAACTATTCAAGATATGATCAAAATACTGGTGCATTAACTCCATGAACACAAATAGGACATTGGTCAAACCAAAAGGACATGGCAAAGAACTCATTATGACTGTATCATGTGTATAAAATTTCCTTAGGAATATCCAAAGCTCTAATCCTCAATCGGCGATACCTAGATCTCAAATCAGTATTCAAAAACACTAAAGCACCCTAAAGTTTATCAAACATATAATCAAGACGATGAAAAAGATACTTATTCTTAACTATCACCTGGTTCAACTACTAATAATCAATACACATACACATAGACTAATCCTTTTTCTTCACAAACAAGACAGGTATACCCAAATATGATATGATGGGTCGAATAAATCCTTATCAAACAACTCCTGCAACTTATTATTTAATTCCATTGACTCGTTTTTTTCCATCCTATAAGTATCAATAGAAATGGGTTTGGTGCCCGACTCAAAATCAATGGAAAAGTCAATATCATGATCCAAACTTATACCAGGCAAGTCCATAGGAAAACCATCTATGTACTCATGGAGAACACTACCAGAATCCAAAAAATTAGGTAATACAACACTAGTGCTATGAATATGAGCCAAGTAAGAAAAACATCCCCTCTCTACCAAGCGACAAGTCTAAATATAAGATAGAACTCTTTCGGGACCTAAATAAATTGCACCATTTCAAGTTATCCTTGGCACACCTGGAAAAGCTAAAGTCACAGTCTTCAAATAGAAATCGATGATAGCATAGTAAGGAGCGACCAATCCTCACCCAAATAATATTAAAGTCAACCATGTTAAAGACAAGAAGATCGACCCAAGTCTCATACCTAACAAAAGTAACTACATAGGATAGGTATACCCGATCCACCATTAAAGAGTCTCCTATAGGGGTAGTTACACAAATAGGTATGGAAAGAGGTTTTCTAGTAGAATCAAACACCAAAGAAAAATATGCAAAAACATAGAAGAATTTTAATCCCAAATAAAATAACACAGATGCATATCTGAATTAAATAAGGGCGATACCTGTGATAAGAACATTGGAAACCTTTTCCTATAGTCTGGAGGGTAGAGTATAGCACTTTCTACAAATACCAACTACCTAAATAGTCTAGAGACCACAATCGCAGGCACCACACCTCTGCCTCATGCACCACTAGTGGATCCTGTACCCTTACAACTGTAATACCCCGTACTTTTCCTAGCTTGAAAAGTTTACAAGAATGTTAGAAGTTTTCTTTGAAAGATGAATTTACTTTTTTACATATGTTAGTTTCAATATTTTCACTTTTTATCATGTGGGGAATCGAATAAGCTTTACATCTATACAAAATTTTCCCAAATTCGACACCCGGGTGCAGTTAGAGTCTTTTTAGTGAGACAGTGTATCACCTGAGCCTTCAGCGCATCACGGAGATAGCTCAAATGGCAATTGTTAATTTCAAGCATTGCTCCACGATAGTGGTGCATCACGCCAAACTTCCACATATCAAACAAGGTGGAAACGCAATAGCTCCGCATTGCGCCACCATGAAGATTCCCAATTGTCCAGTTCCAGTGACTTGGGGAGAGAGTGGCGCGTAGCGCCAAGGATAAAAATTAGGAAATTTTCACAAGAATTAAAATACATTTCCTAGGGTTAAAAGGGTAAATTTCCCTACCCTATATAAGTTCAAAAATACGGATTTGAGCCTCTATTATACCAAAATATACTCTATTCTCTCAAAATCCTCTTAAGAACACATTAGGGTTATTCATAGAAGATTCAAGTTCAAGAAGGTTCCACCATCAATCCTCAAGAAATCACATCCCAGGTGTGCGCCGTGTTCATTCATAGACTCCTTTCATTCATGAAGCCTAAGAATCTCTTTTCTAAGTTTAATTTTATGGATTTCTTTATGAATTTCATGTTGTGTTTGTTTTTTTTATGTTGAGAATGATCAGTTGAATTCAAATCCATGTTGGGTGATCAATTTTATGTGGAGTTGATTTGTATAGATGTATATTCATGTGAACCTATGATTAAACCCTAGAATGATGAAATTAGAGATAAATCATGATGATTAATTATTGTATAATGTTGTCGACATGTTCTATGCCTACCATGTGTTTGATTGAATGCCTAGATCAAGGAACAATGCCTAACTAGTATGATATCATGAAATCCCCATGTATGTACAAGCTTATGCATATCACATGTTTGGTGAAGTACTTCAATATATGAATTATGAATTGTGTTGTTAGTCATGTGTTTATGTAAGTCATGTTATGTTAGTTTCTTTCCATTGAGTCCTAGGGTACTTATAACTGACAATTTAGCTGTGTGCCTAGAGCCATGTTATGTTTTCAAGATACTCTCAATCAACCTAAGATCCATAGAACACAATCAGTCATATGACTTAGGAAATCCTAGGAATCTCAGATATCTCAGTAATCTCAGTAGTTTAGTAATCTCAGTGATCTCAGTACTCAATAATCTAAGAAACCTCAGTATACCCAATCAATCTCAGTAACTTCAGTGCTCTCAGTCAGTCCTCAAAACTCAGTATATTCTGTCAGTCAATGGATCTTAGTAAATTTAGTTTAGGTTTTCTAAACAGTACCATTAGAATTAGCACAGTTTGGTTAATTAGCTCAGTTCAGTTCAGTAGTTTAGTGTGTTTCCAATGTGAGTAGGATTCAGCACCGAGCAAGCCGAAGGATAGGTACTCACCCGCTAGATAGGACTAAGATCCCTAGAAGAAATCCCTAAGTTCCAAAACTACATAGCCAGTATAGGTAATACATGTCACCTGTCAGATAGGACTAACATACTTAGGGATCACACATTAGCACATTTAAATATATAGGACTAATCCCAGGGGTCACCTGCTAGATTAGGACTGACTCCACAGTGGTTGCCTTTACCAGTGGTGCGGTACTGACACACTTCCAGCTGGGGTTACAGATTGGAACCCAGTTAGCTTAGTATAGGGAATGTCAGTTAAATGAATACATCCCACAATTTCAGCTATAAAATTAGGATGATTAGATACAGTCAATTTAGCTCGATAGTATAGATTTAGGACAGTCAGATACAACTACTCTTTATCATTATAAATAGACTCTGGGATCACCCACTAGATAGGACTGATCTCAACTATGGTCAATCAGTAATAGTATCAATAGATTTATAGATCACCCGCTAGATTAGACTGATCCTAGATTCAGTTACTCAAATACAGTACAGAACTCAGCTAGTTCCATCAGGTTCTAGACTGTCAGATAATGTCACTTATGTTATCAGTTATATTTGTTATTAGAACTTATGTTATTAGCATTCAACTTTACGGCTGTCAGATATAGTCAACTAGACCAGTTCTTCATAATTAGAACTATCAGACACAGTTATCCATATATCAGTAACATAGTATCAGTCCCTCAGTATTCAGTAATACAGTATAAGTTTCTCACTCATTAGTGACTCAAATGTCAATGTCAGTAGACTCAATAGTCAGAACTTTGTATTCAGTCCTATCATGATCTCATTTACGATTACATACGCATACATGTATTCTTACATTCATATTAGTCAGTTAGTTAGTATTGTTCATTCATATGAACCTATTGCATTCATCCAACCACACTTGCATACCAATATATTCAAAGTATTGATATATTTACGCTATGGTGTGTTATACCACAGGTTTAGAAGAACGAGCTCTAAAAAACCAGTAGCATCCCAATTCAGTGATCAGAGTTAGCAATGAGTCCTTATCCTTTGAGGACGTGATGATCATATTACTATTTTAGTTTTTAGTGTATTTCAGTAGTTGGAGTTAGTTGGGGACATGTCCCATCAACTCCTTATTCAAACAATTTAGAGGCTTTCAAAATATAGTATGTGCAGATAATTATCTCAGTTGTTTTGGTATTATTATACCATATCTTTTAGTTATGTACTAGTAGTGAACCTTATGGCCTTTCAGTTCATGTTTCCACATTTACGATATTATTACTATTATCTGGTGCTCAATTTTCAGATATTAGTCATGGGTTAGCTTATGGTTCTTTGGGGTCATGGGCACCGTATAGTGTTCTGGGTACCAGATTTGGGACGTTACAACAACTAAAATAGAAATATCTCTAAACACATGGCAAGGACACTCCTTGGCACATTGTCAATATCATCACACACAAAACAATCCCTACAACTTGCCTCAATAAAAGAAGGTACGAGTAGGGTAGAAAAACTATCTGAAGCTGCTGAACTAGAAAACCTACTACCTGAACTCTTCAAGGCTACCTGCTTGGTTTTACCATGATGCCAATAGAACCCTAGGATCCCTACCTTGAAGAGTATGACCTCTAAATTTTCCCTTATGGCGCACCATCTTGGCGCTTCCCTGAGATGATCAAAGAATTACCTCAGTTATCTAAGCATGATCCACAATACTTTTAAATAATACTCCATACAAAACAATCTTAGTCGTTGCAAGGTGAAGACAAATATCCAACCCTTTCATGAGCAATTGAATCTTTACAAACTCAATGGCAATAGTTCTATAAGAATATCTACACATGGCATAAAATTGTACCTTATACTCCGCAAGAGTCATGGAACCATGCACCAAGCGATCAAACTTATCTTTCATCAAATCCTTCAAATTGAAAGGCAAAAGTCTATCCAAAAAGTCCTATGTAAACAAATCTCAATTCATCTCAAGTGAACTAAGATCTTTTCAATCAATAATTGACCTTTACCAATCTTTGGCTATATCTCTCAATTTGTTAGCTTTATAAGAGATCCTATGCAACTCGAGCAAAGTAAGGTTATGCAACTTCTCCCAATAATCCATCAAGAACTTATAGGAATCCTCACCTACCGTACCACTTAATCTAGGAGTACCCAAATGAGTGAATATTTCAAAACCTCTTCTAATCCTAAAAAGATATAATAATACTCTCAACAAAAGGAGACATAACTAATCTGGTTGGCTGAGATCCATCATTAAGGTAATATAGATGAAGGCTAAACTCTTGATCCTAGAATATCATACTTAGATACAGGCACGGAAGGAGGAATAACACTCTATCCTGTGGAGTACCAAAGGTAGATATAGGTACTACTGGAGTATTCACACTTAATATTGGAGGAATACCTTAGGCAGACTCTAGCACAAAAAGAGATACAATACTCAGAGCTAGAGGAACACTAAGTACATACGCACAGAAAGAGTGTAATAAAATTCAAAATTCTAGGTATGGAAGGACCCACACGATAAGGAACAAAATAAGAAAAGTTTTCTAAGGACATTTTATAGCTTCTAAAAGATAGATACGTACGTCTACATACTGATGTACGAGAATCTATTAGACATCTCATTCTTACACCGTTGAGACCAATGAACCTTAATCTAACACCAATTTGACACGACCTAATAACCATAGGTTATGATGGTACTTGTCGTGGCATACTTTGACAAGTAAGCCTATCACCTAAACTACTATAAAAATAGAAATAACACAAATACCAAAGGTAAGGCTTGTAAAATAAAGTCAAACCATACAAATATGATAAGAGCATAGATATACATATAACCAAAGACATCATATGATAATCCAAAAACCTGGTGTCATATTGTAAGAATAACTAGTAGAACTCGATGTAAAAATACATAGGATATCAAAAAAGGAATAATTTTGTCTCTGAATATAAAAATACATAACTTAGAAAGGAGAAGGTAGTAGTCAAATCTGCATGAACGTATCATCTGGTATCTCAAAATAGACTCCAAGTATCGCCTGAAATACACTATTATGTGGCACACTCAAACTTGGATCTGCACCGAAAGAGTGAAGTAGGAGTTATTACGGCCCAATTGTACTTAGTAGGTATCATAGGCTAACTGATAAAAGTAGAAAATAAAGCATACAAAATACACACTAAAGGAACATCACCTACAATTAGAAAATGTCCTAAAAGGTAGCCCACACCATGGCCACTAACACTTCAGCAACATTTATTGTATCACATGATGATTTCCAAGGAAGCACAAGTATACGAATATTGCACTCAAAAGTAATAGGATGAAATACACATAGTAAATATTTATATCAAATACAATAATGCACAAAATAAAGCACAAGGTATATAAGAATAAGATGATGAGGATGATGATGATGACGTGATGCGTAAGGTCACCACAAAACCTCCATATACACATATCATGATCTACTCCTAGGTAGGACACATGGAGCCATCAACCTATATATAATCAAATCTAATACCAATTTCCATAGCTCCTCACTGGGATATACATATTGAGGGTTTTTAAAGATTTCACATTTTCAATCTAATAAAGCCAGTGTTTCTAGTAATTTCATGATGGTTCCAATGTTTCGTAAATGTATATGATATGAAAATGTAATGCTCACTTAAAACCAGAATGACAATATCCATATTCAACCAGTATACCAATCAAGTGAGCCAAAATCCACTCAATATTCAAACCATCACAGAAATCCAACATAAATTCATATACAATTAAGGTAAAATACTCAAAAATATACCATTGATATCACCTTAGGATTTTTTATTAAATAAAATATATCAAATTTCACATACATAATGCCAATATAATAATATAATGCCCCACAGAGTCACTCATAAAAGGACCCGAAATCAGCTAAATCATATAAATATAGAATCTATGTTCAAAAGAAATCCAACACACCCATGTTGTCTATTTTTGAGTCAGAGTAAAAACGGACATCCAAAATGGGTTTTTGAAAAAAGGGTAAGATCATAATTTTATTTTAGAAACATATTCTACATACTCATAGGAGTCTACAGTGGAAAACCCTATAAAAATGAGTTAAAAATGATGTTCAAATAAAAGAAAAACTATTTTCAAGCTTTACCAGCAAAACCCCCAAAACTCATTTTAAAAATCACGAATTTAAAGTTGTTTGAAGATGAAATCAAGAGAAAAATTATAATTATAATATTAAAAACTTACCCATGAAGGAAATCTCAAAAAGCCCTTTGGAATAGTCCAAATCCAAGATCCCAAGCCCTAATAATTGTGAAAATAGGGTTTTGATTCTCAACTTGTGTAGAAATTACAAAAAATAAAATAGAAGTTCTTCGGAAATGGGGAAAATAGACAATGATTCTACGGAAAAAATTCACCAAAAATAATCAAAATCTAAGCTTCCTTGCTCCTAAAATGTCAAGAATATGATTTTGGGGTCTTATACTGAGGGATGATTGCTTACACAACACTTTGACCACTTATGTAACTATTCAAAGGGTCACAATGTCTCTAAGAACATCAAAAGTTTAGGTACACGACCACATCGGCACCAATAATTTTGGAAACTTATTTTTGACCCTCGAAACTCATTTGGAACCGTGTTAACATGATCCAATAGTGAATTTTGATTGTAAAACATGTTCTGAATCTAATGAAATTATTAAATTGACAAAGAAAGTCATTATCTAAAATAATGCCTAGGACCTTATTTACGCTATTTCAAAACCAAGGGTAGACATGGGATATAAGAGCTATAAAGCCACACCAACCATTTTACCAACCTTAAATCAATGTTCCAAATATGATGGCATAGTTCATTTTTCCATAGAATGCACTGATCAATAAATTTTGGCCAAAGTCAACTATAAGGAGTTTCAAGCCACCAAAAAACACAATCTAGCACAAATCACACCGAAATGTATTTTAAGCTATGTCAATCCTCTTCACACCCAAATATACCACAAAGAAACCATGAGGAGGGGTAAAATAGTAAATTTATGTAGAAATCAATAATTCCAAAAAATCACCCAAAGTCAGGTCGTTATGCTATTTTTCAAAGGGTTTTCATATTTAGGAGACTTAAAGTATGGTAAACTTGATTCTTTAATAAAACTCTAGATCTACCAATTTCCTTTAGGGTCACTTTTTAATCTATTTTTTGACCCAGAATGAATGTAACTAGTATGGGAATCATTAGGCTCTTTTTGACATGCAGATTATATTTTGATAGGTTTGGTTTATTTTAAAGCTAGAAATTAGAAAAAGCTCCTTGTTTAAGGGTCCGTGCTTGAGATTTTTAAAGGTTGGTTATCACTAAATGTTCTTTAGATTGAGATGTGGGTAGTCAACCATTTATGTAAACTATGCTAAGGTTTAGAGATTTTACCATGAGATTCATACTTTGAGATAGTAATTTTGTTATATTTGCCTATGTAGGGTCTTATATAAATATTATGATAGACTTGAGATTTTTTTGGTATTTTAATGTTTGAAAAAGCGCTAGTGTTTGTCTTGTTTGGACTTTATATGCCTATATTATCTAAGAATTAGGCTCGTTTAACCATCATTAAATTGATTAATTATATGTATTATTTTAACTTCTAGAATTCATCCTCATTTGATTTATTCATATACATGGACTAGGTACCATAAAGAGACATTAATTTGAATTAAAATAAAACACTTTATATAACTCTTGATAGAGGCATTATCGATAAGGTTGAATGAGATATGGATTGATAGTATGAAAATATATGGGTTGCAAGCTCTTTATAGGTACTATCCGAGAATATTATGCTCGGAAGATGTATATGAGGATACATGTGATCAGTGTTATATGATGGTACTTCATAATCATCCCACTCCATTGCATTGCATTACTTTTATAACTATTATGTGGTTGGTATCATAAATGTAGTCTTTTATTATATATATTCATGTGTAGGTATCCTTATATAGATATTATTCTTTTAGAATTATTAAGATATATGTTTTGAGCCACCATTGGAAACTTTTCTATATGCATGTGGAAGTGTACTTATAGTATCTTTTACTTATTTGTTCTATTTTGCTCAGTCAGTCTATGATATATACTAATTACAAGTGGACAATACTCACTCCTAATTTGTATACAGTTATGGTGCAAATCTTACCTTGACTGTGATGTGTGGAACATAAGTTAGTGTTTTATTTAAGGTTGCTTCAGAGTAAGAGTGAGCTCCTCATTCAGGGGTTGATTCCTAATGTATCTATCTTTATTATCTTTATTTTACTTTTTGGATATAGTCTTGTATATTTTTATACTCTTTATCAATTGTAGTAGTCTTTACTAATGACATTAAATTTTTGAGATTTCAATTGTATTTC